>CM037783.1:58190191-58240191 GCA_021229015.1 Solen grandis
AGTTATTCTCCGGACAAAAAGTGTGACAGACAGACAGACAGATGGACATACGAATGGAGGGACAGACAGACAACTCCAACGAAAACAATATGTCTCCCCCATATAAATATGGGGGGATACATAATTAAAGTAATGCCACAGAGATAGCAGAGGGCTACAGGGTTACAATACTTTAATCTTTTCCACATAGTGACAAAATGACTTACCATAATCTTCTATCCTTTTTTTTTTTGTCTATTCTGCATGTACTTATCCAATTTGTATTGATCTGTAAAATAATAGTAAAAAAATTTATCAATAATCATTATCATTGAAATCAATATTAAAACTATAATTTTCAATAATAATCAAAATTTCTTTTATTGTTATCATCATCATCAAAATCATCATCACCATTGTTGTCGTCATCATCATCATTATTTATATAAATCCGGGATGATTATATCTGGAGAAAAAAAAAAGCAAAAACATCTCATTTGGCCAAAGTAAATGAAAACTTGTGTAAGTCCAATGAGAGATCTAAATCCTTTGTTAACTGGATTACATTTCAACATGGGATTTCCTCTCATTAAGTTTGTTTATTAGTTTTAACATCCTGCTGACAGTATTTCACTAATTTGGAGACTTTTTCGATTGAGACAGATACGACAGGTGATTGATAATTTCGCGGAATTGCTTTCTTACTGGAACCTAGAATAGAAAAAAAAAAAAAAAAAAAAATACATCACGAGATATGTTTACTAAATGACTGACATAGGGCTCAAATATTATTTAGATTCATTGAACAATAAAGTTTACCTGAAACTTTGAACAACAGTACCATGTAGTACTTGAAGCACGCCAATGTCAACATTGGGTTACGCTGACATTACCTAAACGTCAAAGTCTAGTGTCAGCTTAACTTACTTAACCCTTTCCCTCATATAGACTCATTTTAACCCTTTCCCTCATATAGACTCATTTTGACCCTTTCCCTCATATAGACTCATTTTAACCCTTTCACTCATATAGACTCATTTTGACGCACTCAATAGTATCACATAAAGCCTGATCTTCAGAAAACCACAGTTAAACCTTACAAATTTAATTATAAAGTCCTCATTTCCAGACCACTGAGGAGTAGCGAACAGCATAAAACCTGATTAGCCTGCGAGTTACTCGCAGGCTGATCTGGTTTTATGCTGTTCGCATAGGTCTTTTCATGGTTTCCTCTATGAGGGAAAGGGTTAACTTTCTTAACATATTCACCTCATGTGGCCACCCACTTTTTTTTATATCTATGCGCCCATGTTACACTGTGTAATACGAGAGAGATAGTTGCTCTGCAATACCTTGTACCATAGATTTTCTGTCATTATCTAACAGTTCCTTCACTAATGCTGTGTTTCCAACAGTAACTGTCGATGTCAGCTGACCTGATCATTTGTCATCAAACACTAAGATTCTACCATCCCTAAACCACTTTGGAATTGTATCCGAAATTTTAATTTGTTTTAGTGTTTCTTCCAGTGAAAGTTTGAGTCTCACACAAAATTTTACAAAAGCATGCAACTCAATGTCATCTGTTGACGTCATGTGACTGCACACTAGCATGGATTCAGAATATGTGAAATAACAGCGTGCTTCAAGTCACCAAACAGTGGTTGCTTTGGATACCATTTATTCTTCTTAAGTATTAAATATCTATTCACATACCTGATAATTAAAGAAAAAATAAGTTATTTTACTTCATTCAAGTTTCCATGTGATTTGATGAAGAAATAAATTCTTGAGAGGAGAATTCCAAAAATGTATCAATCATCCCACATAGTGCTGCATCACAGCAGTATCATGATGTCGACATGCTGAATGATAAGAGTTAACATGGTGAAGAGTTACCTGGAGTCTGTCCTTCTTGTCCTTTGTATTTTACAACATTTACATGAATACCGGTCAGATAACATTAAAAGGAAGATAGGTAAATTAAACAAACAAATCTCAGAGCAACTTGATACTGAGGACAATTTTGTCCAAAATACCATTACTTGCATCAAGCCAATCAAAGAACAATGAGTCTGATCAGTATGTCTATATCCTTCCATCTCTCAAGTGTCTACTTCACATCTTTCTTTAACATCCAGTGATGAGCCCAGTTACCAGCACCATGAAGAACTTCTCATGGGAAATTTTAGCTAACCACATCACAAATCAAACCTCATCATTTTGGTACGACCATCCAGAACCAAGATTTTACATTGAATGTCTGTCTCTCTTTTAGGAAATGATCAGGAAATTAAAGAATGTGGTAGTCACACGTTTCCAGGAGATTAACAACAGCTGTCAGAGGACAGCACGCTCGACTATTCAAAATGCTTGTTGGTAAAGCAAATGAAATCTATTTTATATACCCTGTATATAACATTAGTCAAAAATGATATACCTTGATTGTCTAATACCCCTAAATAGGTTTATGAATTCTAAAATCATTCCCATGCCTCGTTACTGAGACATAAGCATAATATCACTGTGCATGCAAAACTTTAACCAAGTATCCAAGTTAGAAAAGGGCCATAATTTGTATAAAATTCAGTCCAAGAGTTATCCTCCTTGATTTTCTGATGCCCCTGAACACAAACCCTAAACTTTCTAGTCAACACCATAAACAATTTCTGAGATATAAGCTTGATAGTAGCATGCATGTAAAACTTTTTACCAAAAAGTCTTAGTCAAAAAGTGGCCCTAATCTGCATTATATTCAGTCAAAAACTATCTGCCACTATAGTATGATACCATTGAACCCAATAAAGAAGTGCCTGGTTACTGAAATATAAGCATGAAATTTCTTGCATGCAAAACTTACACCAAAATTTATAATTTAAAAAGGGACCATAATTTGTAATATATTTCATCAAGTGTTATCTTCCATGATAGTATGATACCCATAAACATATTCAAGATGTTTCAAATCAATCGCATGCCTGGATACTGATATCTAAGTATGAAAGTAATTTGCATGCAAAACTTTAACCAAAATTTAAGTTAAAAAAGGGGCCATAATTTGTAATATATTAATCAAGAGTTACCTACCTTGGTTGTCTGAAGCCCCTAAACATATTCATAAAGTTCTAAGTCAATACCATGAGTAGTTATTGAGATAAAAGCTGGATAGTAGCTTGTATGCATAACTTTAACCAAATTTTCTATTGTATGTAAAACTTTATCCAAATTTTCTAAGTTAAAATGAGGGCATAATTTTTATTAAATTCAGCAAAGAATTACCTACCTTGGTAGTCTGATACCCCTGAACATGTTCATAAACTTTCAAGTCAATACCTTAAATGGTTATTGAGATATAAGTTTGATAGTAACTTGCACGCAAAACTTTAACCAAAAACTGAAACGCCAATGCCGACACCAATGCAAGGGTGACTACAATAGCTCTCATATTCTTCGAATAGTTGAGCTTAAAATTATAATTCACCTGGTGCAAAATTATTGTAGTTGTAATGAAAATTAGGAGAAATCAATAATGTTAACCGATTTACCTAGTTTCTCTTCCTGCAATTTTTTTTTTTTTATAAATTGTTGAGTATCTCAGAAAGACAGATTCCAAAAGAAGAAATGTTTCCACTATTGTGTCAGTCATGAAGTATGATGCTAATGGAAACAAAACAGGTCTCACTGTCAAGAAGGAAAATCAGAGTACTCAAGGCATTGAGAGACTGTTGGCAGGATTTACACAAAATAGCTAGAATTCTAAACCTCAGACTCCATGAACATGGGTAAAGGGCAAAGGTCATTAGATACCAAAAACTCAAGTTTTCCTGCAATATGAGGTAATCTAGTCTACTAACGTCAGCTTAACTTGCCATGCCTTTCATAACGATCCAAAATGAGCCCTGCCATGACTTGATTCCATTCATAAGTTGCATATCTATGTAGGTCATGACCTTCAAATCAGTACGAAACATGTTGCAGTGAATCTTTCTATAGCTGATTACATATGAAAACTTGACAAGGTATTTGATAGTTTAAAATAATAAGCTCAAGCTTTTCTTGTTCAATAGAAATACTCTGGGAGGATTACTTTTGAGAGCTGACATTTGGAATCATATATAATTAATACTTTTGAAATACTTTGGGTAAATTACATACTTTAAAGTGTCTTATGCAAAGCAATACATCTTTTTGAAGGAGTAGATCTTCCTGTACTATGTAAATTGAGCTGCTGTTCTGTTTCAAAAATGACATACATTGTTGACAGTTTCTGCTTTATTTAAATCTATACTATAGATATCATTAAGAATCTGTTTAAAAAAAATTAAGAGAAAACATCTCCTGCATAAGTGTTTTGATTAGATTTTGTAGTAGCTTATACCTCTGAACAACTTTTGGAAACACACAACATTTTTTCATAACAGGACATTTAATACCATTTTCTTTTGACCCTGTTTGGTGATTTCATACCAAGAAACATGGCAACTGATTTAAAGTGTTCACTACAGACATAAAAGGAAACCTATCACAGTCCATGATGGCCTATTTTTTTCCAAATCCTAATAATCTGAACAATCTTGGTAAAGATTAACCAAGAGAACATCTGTGATGAAGCATTTTAAAATATAAACCAACAGTTTATGAAGATTTTTTAAGCTTCTATGTAATTATACACACATGGAAAAATATCCCCACCCCTAGTGACCATGTTTTTTGTTTGTTTTGTTTTTTATAAAAATAACTTGACCAAATCAATAAGGAGAGAAGCACCCCCTAGCGGCCATGTTTTTTAAGATAAAAATTAGACTAATCCTATAAGAGGAGAGGAGCACCAGGTCTGGTCAGAAATCAGAAGAGCTACCTGCAACCAAAGGTAGCTGGTACTTTGCTTTGACCAAAGGTTGTTGATTTTTTTTTTTTCCTAATGCTGCAGCCTTTTGGTCAAAGCAACATACCAGGTACCTTTGCCTGCAATACTACGGAAGCAAGCTGAAAGGTAGACTAAAGCCATCGAAATATTTAGATTTGATTTCTGAACAGTAACCTCAGCCTGGCTCCTCTATTCGTCTTTCACTTAATCCTTTCCCTCATACAGGAAACCATGAAAAGACCTATACGAACAACATAAAACCAGATCAGCCTGCGAGTAACTCACAGGCTGATCAGGTTTTATGTTATTCGCTGTTCCTCAGTGGTCTGGAAATGAAGGCTTTATAATTAAATTTGGTAAGGTTTAACGGTGGTTTTCTGCAGATCTGGCTTTATGTGGTACCTATTGAGTGCGTCAAAATGAGTCTACATGAGGGAAAGGGTTAATGCTGAAATTTGGGCCCAAAATGTAGACTTGGGCCACAGAAATTGCATCAGTTACAAGGCCTAGCTAGAGGCTGGACTAGCTGAAGGTCATCCTCAAGCATCTGACAAAAAATAATTGACCCATCTATGACTGAGATGGTCTATTGATGATAGTAAGTATAACCACTTGGTAACGGAGGCCCCCTATCCATATCTATAAAACTATTTGTCTTCAGGTGATGAAACACAAATTACAAGCTAGCTGAATCAACTGGTGCCATCATTTAATATTTTGCTATCTATCCAGAGAGAGAGAGAAAAAAAATCTTCATACAGAAACTATAAAGCATGGTCACATTTACAAATGACATTTTACCTATGCATAAATATTAACCATTCTGAGGATAGAATGCAGCGCAATTGCACAACTTCTAATTGGTTTGGTCGAACTTCTATCCATCCATTAACCAAGTACGGTAGCTAAAGGCTGGTGCCTATCTATGCTGTGTTAATTGCTAATGTCTGCAAGTGAAGCTGATACATCAAGTCCATCTAGACAATTTGTAACATTTAATCTCCATCAGTTGTTGCAGCTTGTTGGTTATTTACGGGGTTGAACACAGCCATGTGGGGCAAAAACAGTCAGGTTTAATGACAGGAATGTGCCACGGGTCATCAATTAACATTCACTGTTAAGATCATTTTACTTTAAACATGTGCCACTGAGCATAAACATTCATTATCTTTCCAGCTCATTGGTAGGCCTCTACGGGTTGATTAGACAGTAAGGTGGGATGAAACATGCATGATATGCAACAGTTTTACCGTATTCACTCTAAACATAATCATTGGGACAGAAATATATATTTATCTGTTATATGAAACCAAAGGCTGTGATCGGCTGATGGCCCTATATTAATCACTGATTTCAGGCATAATCCTACTTGGCTGACAGAATCATGGCCAAAAATATTGTCACAAAGTATGAAGAAAATTAAATAAAGATTCTAGAATGTAAAATGTCAAGGTTAAGTTCTTGATTTTCTGATACTTTAAAATGGTGTCAAAGTTTGATTAAGACTGATTAATAAATGTGGCTGCTGAAGAGTGTAAACATAATAAATGTGGCTGCTGAAGAGTAACATAATAAATGTGGCTGCTGAAGATGTAAATGCTGAAGAGTGTAAACATAATAAATGTGGCTGCTGAAGAGTGTAAACATAATAAATGTGGCTGCTGAAGAGTGTAAACATAATAAATGTGGCTGCTGAAGAGTGTAAACATAATAAATGTGGCTGCTGAAGAGCGTAAACATAATAAATGTGGCTGCTGAAGAGTGTAAACATAAATGTGGCTGCTGTAGGGTGTTAACATAATAAATGTGGCTGCTGAAGAGTGTAAACATAAATGTGGCTGCTGAAGAGTGTAAACATAAATGTGGCTGCTGAAGAGTGTAAACATAATAAATGTGGCTGCTGAAGAGTGTAAACATAAAATGTGGCTGCTGAAGAGTGTAAACATAAATGTGGCTGCTGAAGAGTGTAAACATAATAAGTGTGGCTGCTGAAGAGTGTAAACATAAATGTGGCTGCTGTAGAGTGTAAACATAATAAATGTGGCTGCTGAAGAGTGTAAACATAATAAATGTGGCTGCTGAAGAGTGTAAACATAATAAGTGTGGCTGCTGAAGAGTGTAAACATAATAAATGTGGCTGCTGAAGAGTGTAAACATAATAAATGTGGCTGCTGAAGAGTGTAAACATAATAAGTGTGGCTGCTGAAGAGTGTAAACATAATAAATGTGGCTGCTGAAGAGTGTTAACATAATAAATGTGGCTGCTGAAGAGTGTAAACATAATAAATGTGGCTGCTGAAGAGTGTAAACATAATAAGTGTGGCTGCTGAAGAGTGTAAACATAATAAATGTGGCTGCTGAAGAGTGTAAACATAATAAGTGTGGCTGCTGAAGAGTGTAAACATAATAAATATGGCTGCTGAAGAATGCAAACATAAATGTGGCTGCTGAAGAGTATAAACATAATAAGTGTGGCTGCTGAAGAGTGTAAACAAAGAGAAAAGGACATTTTTCGATAATGCAATGGCTTATAATTAACTGACCTGCTCTACAGGGTCATTATCATTTTGATTGAACTCAGCTGAAGGATTATGGATTTGTAATCCAGTTGAAGAAGGTTGTATTAGAAATAAAGATGCTAAAATATAAACATTTCATTGATTATTTACTGATATTTAAATGCCAATAATTCTATTTCTATCAATTCTATATTAACCATTATCAAACTAATGACCGAAGTTTTATAGTTATTGACATTGTGTAAATACTGATAAAGATTGCTAATGGATAACTGATGGACAGACGACATACATTCATCAATCCTTACCTAAACTCAGCATGAGCACTTTGTGCTTAGTAAGCTAAAAATAAATCAGGTCACTGAAAAATATGTCCAAAATCTTACGAATGACATGGTCTAGTGTAAGATAAAGACTTCCAGACACAATTGGTACACAATTCCCCAATGAGGCAGCAAAATTACTTCACAACCCTCCTTTATAGACAAAGTACTGGTCCAATAAAAGCACGTCCAAGAAGAGTTGAAGTCAGAAAAGAGTAAAAAAAAAACTAGAGCTATCACTGAAGGTGATTAATACCCCCGCAAAATACTTTAATGCAGGAGAAGCCAGACTTCAGGCAGAGCATAGATAAGAACCTGTATACATAGTATATTGGTTGTGATATTAATAAGTAAGTAAAGTTTTTATTTAAAGTTGATAGAGAGTCAATAATGGTTGTTTGTCACAGTAGTTTAAAAATATAAGGTTACAGTTCTTGGACACTGCACTTCTCCTAGTCGCCATCTGTTTACATTTTAAGTTTCAAGTATATACCATGTATAATATTTGAGTTATGTTCAGGACAAGAAAAACAAGGAAAAGTAACAAAGGGCAATAACTCTGTAATTCCTATAGATAGAGTTATGGTTCTTGTGCACTGCACTTCCTCTCATTGTGCTTGACCATTGTATGAAATTGTTTTGAAATCCAATCAGTACTTTACAAGTTATACTCCGGACAAGGAAAAATACAAAGGGCAATAACTCTGTAATTACTCTAGATAGAGTTATGGTTCTTGTGCACTGCACTTCCTCATATTGTGGTTGACCATTGTATGAATTTGTTTTGAAATCAAACTTGAACTTTTCAAGTTATGCTCCGGACAAGGAAAAGTAACAAAGGGCAATAACTATGTAATAAGTCAAGATGGAGTTATGGTTCTTGTGCACTGCACTTCCTCTCCATGTGCTTGATTATTGCATGAAGTTGTATTGAATTCCAACTTGTGGTTTTCAAGTTATGCTCCGGACAAGGAAAATGCAACGGACCGCTGGACCGACCGACCACCGGGTGACTCCTATATACCCCCCCCAAACTTTGTTTCGGGGGTATAAAAAAGGTAGAAGTTTTTCTTAACAAAAAACTCTTTGACAAGATCAAGGACCATCTAAAACTTAGCAATATTCAAGTGCTTACTCTTGAGAGTTTATGGTACAGTATCAAAGATATAATTCATGAATAAACCAGACTTCTCCCCTGGCCATTAAAACCACTGGTGCCGATGCACCTGAAGTTTAGAATCACTAATACATCTACTTCAAGTCATCAAAAAAACATGGCCAATGCTTAGATGTTAATAATTATTCACACTTTCAAGTAGTGCAACATCTTTACATAAATCAAGAAATGAATGACATTAAAGGAGAGCTTTCTAGTCTCCACAAGTGTGTGACCATTGATTTTCACAAAAGAGAGAAATTGCTGTATAATACATGTTGTCATGGCTAATAATATTATCTATCGCAAGCATTATGTTTTCCTTACATTTTATATTATCCAAACAGAAACTAGATCTTTTATTAAAGGTGATCATTGAATACCCCTTCCATGTGGCTTTTTCCAAAGAACAAAAGCTTGTTGGAGAGACGGACCACAGACGGACGAACATGTGGACAAACCAACCAACAGACTGGCTCCTTGTATACCAACTTTCAAAATTTGTTTGTGCAGGGATAAGCTTACTTCAGAAGAAATAAAGACAGGACTTATAATTAAAGGAGTGGTTTTAATTTATTGATTCAACCAGACCATTAATACACACTAAAATAATCACTCAATATGAAATATTTATTCAACCTTGACCTCAAAATTCTAACCTCATTTTCAAATCATAACATAGCATGAAAATATTTAAGCCAATCAAAATGATGTTTACATTTTGGAAACTCTCAATGTGGAGGTAATAAAGTATATCAGTGGTAAGATATATCTTTTATATAGGACGTTGCTTAACACCAGGCGGCTGGACAAGGTTATCTGCTGATTATTGTATAAATGACAAAACAGTAGAGCAAGAATTATCATTGAATGATGAATATCCCCAGATACCTATTTGTCACAGTTACTGTTACCATGTCAGAAATGGGGTGGACAAATCTTGTCTACAAACGGACAGACCGACCAACCGACAGACTGATAAAAATTCCACAGGTAGAATAATCAGCAGCTGTGGGTTATCTGATGATGATCTGAGCAATAAAAAGCTCAAGCATGACTGCCCTCTGCAGCATCCCTGAATGAACAGTAAAAGTCTTTTAAATAATCAAACGTCATTACAAATGTTACATTATGCACTCCATTTCTGTCAGTCAAAGACAAGGAAGTCATTTGGAGACAATGTCTACTTGAGACAGATAAAGTGCTGCCTCACTGCAGTATCACACCGTAGACATGAGGCATGATACCACAGCCAGTCACATTATCCTGACACCAGGGCCAACCAGACCTGGAACTACCCTATTTTAATTATGCTCTCAGAAAAAAGCAGAGAGCTACAAGTAACATTTTTATGTCTGTGCAGTATATAACAGTCACTGGTAGTGAAAATAACCTTGTTTTCGTGTCTACATTTTCATCAAAATAACCATTTCTATGACTTCATCCAAAACTTGGGTAAAACTTATACACCCTTGGAAGCAGTCTTTATTATCTATCATCAAAATAATCATTATTTCAACGACTCGTGTATTAGATTAATGATTGTAATTTGTTAGGATCTACAAATAGCTTTTGTTTCCTACATTAATTGTTATCAGCAGGTCCAACAACTGGCAGCTATAATGAGTTCCAAACTCTTTTCTATTCTAATTATTACTGTAATCAATACAGACATTCCAGCATTCCCACTATGCTCATTCAGATAATTGTCCACTTTCATAATATACTACATATAACAGACCTCTCCATTGGGTGACATTTTCAAATTTATACATTTTTCCTTAATCTTCCAAACTGACAGCTACTTCCTGTCGCACACTTCATGTCTCCAGTCACATGTCTGATCTGGGACAGTGGTGGATTTCCACTCAAAGCTGGAGTTTGACACTGGTCAAAAGGTTCCAGGAAACAACCAATCTTTCATATCAGATCCAAATAAGTCACTTGACCCAATTTTGTCCAGACAAATCCTTCACAAACATTTTTAACACAGTTCAAGGACAGGATAAAAAATTACGTCACTCTTTTAAGCTTAACAGACAATGGGAAATGTTCTGTGTGGTATAAAGCAGCAGTTGCCAAACTTGATTCATTTTATGCTTTAATAAAGGATGAATATTGATGAAGACATTTGAAACACTAAGTAACTGAGTGTTATTCCTGATTCAAAGTGTAGAGGATTCTTCCACAGTGATCTCACAAGGAGGTTTGCTGTCAAACTAATGTGGACTGCAATTGCATGATTAAGAGATGAGATACTGAACAAGAGGGCCATGATGACCCTGGGATCGCTCACCTGAGAACCAGGTATTAGTGGGAGGAAAAGAAACTGAAAATATTTATGTTATTATGAAAAATGGGCTCTGCCCTCTGCCAGCCATAAATCGATAAGCCAGTACTTTTGGACAAGATTAATATTCAAATTTGTACTATATACATATAAGGACAAGAGCTGTCAGAGGACAGCACACTCAACTATTCAAAATGCTTGTTGGTAAATCAAATGAAATCTATTTCAATTCTTGCCCTTCACATACCCTGTACATAATAATATTCAAAAATGATATACCTTGATAGTCTCATGCCCCTTAATATTTTTATGATGTCTAAAATCAATCCCATGCCTAGTTACTGAGACATAAGCACAATTACACTGCATGCAAAACTTTAACAAAAAATCCAAGTTAGAAAAGGGCCATAATTTGCATCAGTCCAAAAGTTATCCTCCTTAGTTTTCTGATGCCCTTGAAGACACTCCTTAACTTTCTAGTCAATTCCACAAGCAATGTCTGAGATATAAGCTGGAAAGTAGCTTGAATGCAAAAATTTAACCAAAATTCTAAGTTAAAGGACTCTGAGACATAAGCAAGAAAGTAACTTGCATGCAAAACTTTAACCAAAATTTCTAAGGTAAAAAAGGGGGTCATAATTTGTAACATATTCCATCAACAGTTACCTACCTTGATAATATGATACTCCTAAACATATTAAAGATGTTTCAAATCAATCCCATGCCAGGATACTGAGATATAAGCATGAAAGTAACTTGCATGCAAAACTTTAACCAAAATTTCTAAGTTAAAAAGGGCAATAATTTGTAACATATTCCATCAACAGTTATCTACCATGACAGTATGATACCCCTAAACATATTAAAGATGTTCCAAACAATCCCATGCCTGGATACTGAGATATTAGCATGAAAGTACCTTGCATGCAAAAATTTAATTTAATATATTCCATCAAGAGTTATCTGCCTTGGTTATCTGATGCCCCTAAACATATTAATAAACTTTCAAGTCAATACCAAGAATGGTTATTGAGATACAAACTAGATAGTAGCTTGCACGCAAAACTTTAACCAAATTTTCTATTGCATGCAAAACTTTAACCAAATTTTCTAAGTTAAAAAGGGGCCATAATTCATATTAAATTCAATCAAGAGTCATCTACCTTGGTTGTCTGTTATCCCTGTACATTTTTATAAACTTTCAAGTCAATACCATAAATGGTTATTGAGATATAAGGTTGATAGAAACTTGCACGCAAAACTTTAACCAAAAGCTGCAAACCAAGGCCGACGCCAGGGCGACTACATTATAGCTCTCATATTCTTCGAATAGTCAAGCTAAAAATGGGCTTAGCCTCCTGGCGACCATGTTTTTTTTACCAATCCAAATGTACAATCTTGGTAGAGAGTGACCTAAGTTACATCTGTGCCAAATAACTTTGAAATCCAGCAAGTACTTTTGGACAAGAAGAATTTTCAAATTTGAACTATATGCATGTAAGGAAAACGGGCTCAACCCCCTGGAAGCCATGTTTTTCAGTGGATCAAAATAATTTGAACAATCTTGGTAGAGAGTGACCTAAGGAACATCCGTGCCAAATAACTTTGAAATCAAGCCAGTGCTTTTGGACAAAAAAAATGTTTCAAATTTGTACTATATACATATAAGGAAAATGTGTTCTGCCCCCTGGCGGCCATGTTTTTCAACAGATCAAAATAATTTAAACAATCTTGGTAGAGAGTGCCAAATAACTTTGAAATCCAGCCAGTACTTTTGGATAAGAAATTTTTTATAAATTAGTGTACTATATACATATAAAGAAAATGGGCTCTACCCCCTGGCAGCCATGTTTTTTTAACAAACCAAAATTTTTGAACAAGCTTTGTCAAGAGTGACCTAAGGAACATCTGTGCCAAATAACTTTGAAATCAAGCTTGTTACTTATTGAGCAGAAGATTTTTCATATTTGTACTAAATTAAATACATATACTGCCCCCTGTCAGCCCTGTTTTTTTTTTTAATGAATCAAATTTGTTTTAACAATTTTGGTAAAGAGTGACCCAAGGAACATCTGTGCCAAATAAATTTTAAATCCAGCCAATACTTTTGGCCAAGAAGATTTTTCAAATTTGTACTATATACATATAAAGAAAAAGGGCTCTGCCCCCTGGCAGCCATGTTTTTCAATAAATCAAAATAATTTGAACAATCTTGGATTAGACTGACCCAAGAAACATCTGTGACAAATAACTTTGAAATCCAGCCAGTACTTTGGCGGAGAAGATTTTACTATATAATTTACATATAAGGAAAATGGGCTCCGCCCACTGGTGGCCCTATTTTTAACAAATCAAAAAAATTGACTAATGTTGGTGAAGAGTGACCAAGGGAACATCTGTTTCACATAAATTTGAAATCCAGTCAATACTTTTGGCCAAGAAGATTTTTCAATTTTGTTCTATATACAAATAAAGAAAATGTGCTCCGTCCCTGTGCAGCCATGTTTTTCAACAAACCAAAATAATTTGAAAACAATCTTTTTGTGACCTAAGGAACATCTGTGCCAAATAACTTTGAAATCCAGCCAGTAGTTTTGGCCAAGAAGATTTTTCGAATTTGTATTCTATACATATAAGGAAAACAGGCTCCACCCCCTGGAGGCCATGTCTGTCAACGTCGGATCAAAATAATTTGAACAATCTGGTATAGATTGACCAAAGGAACATCTGTGACAAATAACATTGAAATCCTACCAGCACTTTTGGAGGAAAAGATTTTTGAAGTTTTTACTATATACATATAAGGAAAACGGGCTTGGCCCCCTGTCGGCCATGTTTCTGAACAAATCAATATAATTTGAATAAGGAAAAAGGGCTCAGCCTATGGCCGCTATGTTTTTCAACAAATCAAAATAATTTGAACAATCTTGGTAGAGAGTGAACCAAGAAACATTTATGCCAAATAACTTTGAAATCTGGCTAGTACTTTTGGAGAAGAAGATTTTCAAAGTTTTCATATATTTTTTTCCTTTCGTTGCCATAGCAACCAGAGTCCTACATGGAATCAAAGTCTTTGAACAACTATGAGAGGGCATCACCCAAGGAACATTCCTGTGAAGCTTTTTTTAAAATTGACCCATTAGTTTAAGAGGAGATGTCATTTAAGTTAAATGTTGACGACAGACGACAGACACCGGATGCCGGATATTATCGGTCACAATAGCTCATCTTGAGCATATTGTGTTCAGGTGAGCTAAAATTGAAGGCACTGGAATATAACCCCTTTTAAATGCCCCCAGAGCATTGCAATTTTTCCACATTAACTTACCAAGGCTGCAAACAACAAATTCAACCCCTGATTAAAATCTTGCTCAAAGTGTCGATTCTTCAACAAATTTGAAACTTGTACAAAATATTGTTCCATGCAAGAATTAAGGTCAATATGTCTATTTTTCATGAGAAAAAGGCTTGCACAGATCCAGCAGAGATATGTTGGCCAACTAGGAAAATTACAATACATAGCCAACAATGAAATTCTGAAATGCTCAAACCACTTTTCGAGCCAATTTATGGGAACAACCATTAAGATATTCAAAGGTTTACAGGGGGGTTCCAATGCTTTTCATGGGGGGGGGGGAGGAGGGAGGAGGGATAGGGGGTTCTTTTCTTCTTAACCCTTTCTCTCATATAGACTCATTTTGATGCACTCAATAGGTACCACATAAAGCCTGATCTGCAGAAAACCACAGTTAAACCTTACCAAATTTAATTTAAAATCCTCATTTCCAGACCACTGAGGAGCGAAACAGCATAAAACCTGATCAGCCTGCGAGTAACTCGCAGGCTGATCTGGTTTTATGCTACTCGCAGGTTGATCAGGTTTTATGCTGTTTGCATAGGTCTTTTCATGGTGTCCTCTATGAGGGAAAGGGTTAATCTACTGTTAGTGTTATCCTCAAATCCCTGAGGGTCATGATCCCCAACCCCCCCCCCCCCCCCACACACACACACAACACCCCTTCCTCTGGAACCATGTATAAAAGATAATGGATGCCGAGAAATAGCGAACCTGAATTTTTCTCTACAGAATGGGAAGGTTGGATTTTTTAAACAGGGTTATACATGGACCTCCCTTTTAACTGTGACAGCAACACATAATATTTTATACTGGTTGCCAGGCAAGTGGAGTCCAAAACCCTAATTTCCAAAGGCCATCAGATTCTAACCTTGGGAAATTGCCAGACGACTACAAAGGTCCTTTAAGTTATAAATCAGCTTCTGCAAAGCCAAATACTGCAGTAAGTAAACACAAAATTTACAAATGATGCACCATTAATCCTATTAAAATAAAATCTATATTTTGAACCAGTGTCAGGATGGATGAATCGGGTCTATGTAAATATTAATGTTTGGATATACAGAGATAATAATGATTATTGGACTGATATCTAGTGTTGAATAATCTGACAAATTTCAAAATCGATTATTGGATCAATTTAAAAAATGACAATCAATTATCAATCGGAAAATAATCAAATGTTCCATTAATACAAAATGACAGAATCAGTACTAAAGACCCAGTCCATTCAACCAACTTGAAATTACCATTAATGTTTTATATGTTCTTTGATTGTTTTCATGAATTTTTCCACAATATAATTTACATATTTAAAGTAATAACTAACTATTTCTATGTTCTATCTGCCAAAACTTTAAACTTGAGTTACTTGTATATGCTATTTCTTCTAAAATATCCTTTAAACTATTGAAATTCTATGGAAATCTAACAATTTATTCCAAAATATTTATTTTTTTTTAATTTCTAATACACAACATATTTAAGAACCATTGTAAACTTGCAGGACAGCTTGCTTTGAAACGTCACAGACAATTTCCAGTGCTGGTATTTGACCTAGAAAATCAGGGTATGTTTAAACAGTTTTTGAGACGAGACACTCATCGCCTGCAATAGTTTTTCAAAACTTCCTTTATTTTTATTAACTATTTTGGTGTACATTAAAAGGCTCTGTCGCGTCCAGCTTGATTTTATGTTTTCTGTAGTTTTTTAAAAACCTATTTAAGGCTACATGGTAACTTATTTAAGCAATAAACAACAAATTCGTACATAGTGCACATTTATTTGACCTTTCTCTCTCGATTTTGGCGAAGAGGTACACATGTTAATTCTTTTTTTTCCGGTATTTCCCCAATCATTACCCCACCCACAAAAGAAGCCATATCAGCAAAGTATATGGGTATATTTCAGATTTTAAATTGATATTAAAGCTTCATCATATGTATGTGCCTTAAAGTTGTCCTCTGTTTTTGATTTTTATTATATTAATTGTGAAATAAATGCTTATGGAATCATAGTTCTCATATTCAAATTTGTTGTTTATTTTGTTACGATTTAACCAAAATTTCTGTACAGTACTTTGCATAATGATATAAATTGGAGACATTCAAGCAAATGCGATGTTTGCATCATAATAACTGTGACAAACCATAAATATACAATAAGTTTATTGTTGTAATACATTCAGATGATATTTTGACTAGACAGTTGTGGAATGACAGAAAGAAAATAAATTAACGGCAAGGAGACTAATGTACCCGTAGCGACATCGATTACCACCAGCGGAATGACACATATGCCCCCTACACTCCCCCCACTCCCATCGAGGTCATTGTGACCTTGACCTTTGACCAAGTGACCCAAAATCAATATTGGTCATCTACAAGTCATGACAAATTACCCTATTAAGTTTGAGGAATATGGGCCCAAGCATTCTACAATTATTGATCAGAAACAATTTTCACATTCGAGGTCACCTATGACCCCAAAATCAATAGGGGTCATCTACTAGTCATGACCAATCACCCTATGAAGTTTGAGGAATGTGGGCCCAAGTGTTCTCCAGTTATTGATCGGAAACAATTTTTACATTTAAGGTCACTGTGACCTTGACCTTTGACCAAGTGACCCCAAAATTGATAGGGGTCATCTACTAGTCATGACCAATCACCCTATGAAGTTTGAGGAATTTGGAAACGAAGTGGTCTACCAACGGACCCACCACCAACCATCCAACCGACCGACATTTGCAAATCAATATGCCCCTATATTCTTCGAATGGGGGCATAATTATTAAGGTATGTACTAATATGCAGAATGATTTGAGATGCACTGTTAAATATATTTTAAGTATGATAAAAACGCTATATTAATGTGGTAATAACATGACATAGAAGTTACAGTCATAATGCTTAATGCAAGAGAGTCATATTATCAAACTGCATTAACCCTTTCCCTCATATAGACTCATTTTGACGCACTCAATAGGTACCACATAAAGCCTGATCTGCAGAAAGCCAAACTCAAAAGTTACCAAATTTAATTGTAAAATCCTCATTACCAGACCACTGAGCTAGGAGCAGCAAACAGCATAAAACCTGCTGTTCACATAGGTCTTTTCATGGTGTCCTCTATGAGGGAAAGGGTTAAGTAAGTTATCAAAGTGCAAATCAAATGCAATAAACCTTGCCATATATCTCCAACCTCTGACTTACTTGTAATATCCAGTGTTTATTAACGCTTTACCTCATTAAGACTCGTTTTGACACCTTGGCCAACAAATCAGACCCCAGGGCTCTAGGTTTTGGGGAAACATATTACCTCTATCTTCAAAAGGGGGAATTTTGTGCCATTTCCTCATGTTGGGGGAATTTTGTGCCATTTCCTCATGTTGGGGGAATTTTAAGCAATTTATGCTGCACATATATACAATAGATATGTTAATGAAAATGTACAAAATAGTTCCTGTCCTGCAGCTTTATTGGGTAAAACTGAAATGGAAATAAGACTGATATACAGTGCAGCAGTCTTTCATTTTACAATTCTAGTTATTAATGTAAGCTGTTAAGGTAAGATACCTGTAATGGTTTCGCTACATTTCAGACCACTTAAACTCTGCAAAGATAACCAAGGTACCCTAATGAAATATTAGGAAACCTTGGTTATCTCCGTGAAAGGTGATGAGGTCCGAAATGTAGCAGAACCATTACAGGTACCTAACCTTAAATTCTTATTTGTATAGAATGAGATTTTGCTTAGAAAAAGGGGTAAATAACACTAATTTATTCTTTGGCAAAGAGAATAGTTCCTTATACAGGTATCCAAAGCCCTGGACCTAAATCAAACAGTTCCTGCCAGACTGTCGCCTCTGGCTGCTCATACAATATTGAAGCTCAGATTCTACAGTGGAAACAGCATGGCAGAGAAAAAATCATTGTTTCATAATAATCATGTAACATACATTAAAGCTTAGAAAATCAATAGTTATCGGGTAATGAATTTGAACATGAATATTTATAGGGTGAAGGGTTAAATACACAATACAAACGGTGACTTCAAGGGTACCAGCTCGTTTCAACCAGGTAATTACTGAGAAAAATGTCAGTCATTTACAGACTAACCATCTCAGAAACTGTAAAATACCTGATGCTATAAGAGATACGACAACTTAATATGACAGAAAATTTCACAACATTAGTAAATCTCATATAAACCAAATAGGTAAGAATCAAGAACCCACTGCCTTGAGATAAGTAACCTGCCACAACATGAAGTATTTTAACCCATTACCTTATGAATATTATGTACAAAATTATGACTTCATGAATAGTGATATACTGAATAGAAAATGGTAGCTTTCTTTGCCATGCAAACTGTGTAGAATCTGATCTACAACATTGTATGAACAAACAGAGGAGACCAAGGCTGATTAGACAAGTCTCAGCTCTTACAGGAGCTGTCTGATCTGGGTCTGCTCAGTGTTTACTAATGGGTCAAAAAAGAGTCTGTTTGTTTGTTTGTTGGGTTTAATGTCCCATTGACAGTATTCTGTCATTTAGAGATGATGTCTACTTGAGACAGATATAGTGCTGTTACACTGCAGTATCACGCTGTAGACATGTGGCATGATACCACACCCAGTCACATTATCCTGACACCGGGCCAAACATTCCTGCAACTCCCCTTATATTGATAGGGCAAAGCAAGGGAGCTGTAACAGTACCATTTTTTACGACTTTGGTATGTCGCGGCCGGAGATTGATCCAACGATATCCCACTCACGAGGCGAATGCTCTAACCACTCAGCCACCAGGGAGGGTCAAAATGAATCTATATGAAGCAAAGGGTTTGTTATGACAAATACATATCTAATCAATACATGTACACCAATGCATCAGTACTAATACTGTTGAATAATTCATTACAGCTTTAATTAACAGACAATTAAGCACTTGATAATAAGTTCTATATACAGCATGACTGACAGCTGACTGATACACTGAGACCACCACTGGGATGTACTGACCACATCCCTACCATCATTAATTTTATATCCATATCAGGGCCGCCGTGGCCGAGCGGTTACAGTCTTGGACTACAAATCTCTCAGCCCCTCACCGCTGTGGGTTCGATTCCCGGTAGGGACTTTGGATTTTTCATGTGAGGAAGCCTTCCAGCTGGCTTGCGGTAGGTCGGTGGTTCTACCTGGGTACCTCTGTGTACTCCGGGTCTTCCTCCACCTGTAATTAGCTGGACGTTGCTATAGGATTGAAATACTATCGCAGCGACGGTAAACCCCCAATACAACAACAACAACATATCCACATCAGGATCTTGGTTCCTAATATCATTAACAAAAATATGATAAACTATTTGCTCGTGGGAACCAGTACCTCTGGCCAGTGTGTTTGACAAAATATTTTAGATTGAGATCTTAATATTGCATACTGCTATTATAAGCATGCTCTTAAAGAAAATGGTGTTTAATTTATTCACAATTTGCTATTTTTTGTGAAAAAGAGTTTGAGAATATTGAATAAAGGAAATTTTAAGAAGTTTTATATCACCCAGCATTGGAACTCCCACATGACATTATGGAGAAAGCTGGAGCATATAAGACAATACTTTGAAAGGGGCGGGTATGGCTTGTGTCTTTTTCTGGGAAGAATACATTATTTTCTATTTTATTTAGAAAATTATTAATCTTGGAAAATCTTCATGATCTTATAGGGTCTATTTGGTGTAGGTCAGACTATGCCTGCAAAAAGGCCTGGACTATTAATATAATTTTATCTCTATCAGCAAAAAAAAACAAAACAAAACCATTGACTGGAGTGGCTACAATCCAAGAGACACATACAGTGATCTAGATTTAAGGATAATCATAACGAACAACCTGATGTAATCAGAACAACTTGGCATAAATAGAAGGTATATTAAAACAAGATTGTAAACAATTTTAATTGTTGATTCTTCAAGACAGATTTGAGAGCAAAATCATTTTAACATAGTATTACTAGTAGTAGCAAACAGTGTTTTTCTCTTTTTTTTTCTTTTTTTTTAGTTTTAATGAATTAATGTCCATTTCTACTCTGAGCACCAACAAGGAGGCATATATCTTGGTACCAGTATTCCCAGGTGAGGATCAAACTAAATCATCATTAAATCATTTATGCTCGTATATCATGGCCACCACTTAATTAATCATAGTATAACTTAACAATGAATGTCCCTTTAAAATGTTTCATTGGAGTCCAATGTAATATTACACTGAACCATATTGTAACTCGAGGTAACAAGATCATGATGCCATATTGTCAATTGCAAACCTAGAGTCTGCAGTTTCAGCTGAGTTATCCCATTACCTCATGAATATTCATGCAGAAATTCATAATCATGACTTCATGAATATTAATTTTAACTAAACTTTAAAAGGTATATGAAACAATGGATTTTTCTTTACCGTGTAGACTGTAGAATCTGAGCTTCAATATTGTATGAGCAAACAGAGGAGACCCTGATCAGACTGTAGAATCTGAGCTACAATATTGTATGAGCAAACAGAGGAGACCCTGATCAGATAGGTCCTGGATGGTCAGCAATCTCATCTGGGTCTCCTTGGCTTGCCAATGTAACAAAGAGAGTCTATAAAAAGTAAAGGGTTAATTAAACTTGTTGTTGTTGTTGTATTGGAGTTTACCGTCGCTGCGATAGTATTTCAATCATATAGCGACGTCCAGCTAATTACAGGTGGAGGAAGACCCGAGTACACAGAGGTGCCCGGGTAGAACCACCGACCTACCGCAAGCCAGCTGGAAGGCTTCCTCACTAATTAAACTAGTATTCACAAGAGTGATTAAAAGGAAAAACTCCAAACAACACAAAGTTGCATAGACTCTTTACCACATACAGATTTGGTTACGTTTCATTTTCATGCTAACTGCTAGTCAGTAGACCCAGATCAAACAGCTCACAGTCTGATCAGGGTCTTCTTGGTTTGTTCATACAATACTGCAACTAAGATTTACACTGCCTGGACAGCAAAGAAAAATCTATTATTTCAAATACATGCATCTAAAAGTAAAATTAATTAAAGTGAATTAATATCAATCATGTCATGAAGATGTATGTGGATATTCAGGAGGTGACAAGTTTCTATCACTATATAACACATCATAACATCATTAGAATGAAGCCCCTGGCCTGCAGTATAGGATCTGTACTGTCTCAAGTAGACAGAACCTAACCATAAATAATTATGTATTAATCAATATATACAGAAAACAATGCTGTAATATAATTAATAGACAGGAATGACAACCACTCAACATTCAGGTCTGCAGGTTTCTCTCAGTGACAGAGCAAAGTAAAGAGGCCATTTTAACCCTTTCCCTCATATAGACTCATTTTGATGCACTCAATAGGTATCACATAAAGCCTGATCTGCAGAAAACCACAGTTAAACCTTACCAAATTTAATTACAAAATCCTCATTTCCAGACCAATGAGGAGCAGCGAACAGCATAAAACCTGATCAGCCTGCGAGCTACTCACAGGCTGATCTGGTTTTATGCTGTTCGCATAGGTCTTTTCATGGTTTCCTCTATTAGGGAAAGGGTTAAAGTGAACATTTAGTCTAGTTCTTTTTCAGATCATATATAAGACAAAAAAAAAATGTCCTTAATTCTGACCTCTTGACAAGCACACTTCCCATTTAAAGAGTTAAGAAATTTGGTGTAATTATTCCCTGACATTTATCTTGCTCAGATTTGTATGTCTATACCAAAAGTGTGAGAGGGTCTATATCACATGCCAGTATTCCCTGACATTTACCATGTTCATATCTGTTTGTCTATGCCCAATTGTACCAACTTTTTTATCTATACAAAATTGTCCTCCTATCTTAAATGCTGACCCTTGCAAGAAAACACTTCTCAATACACTACTTGGAATAAACTATAGCAGATAATCATTCTGCAATACAACATTTTTTTTTTCAAGACAGCAAACTAAATACAATCCTGTTTATCATTTATGTGAAAATCTTGTAGCCTTCTGAAAGGAACATGACTAAATTTTGCTTATTCTAGTCAAAGACCAACAAGCTACAAGTTGATGAAGACTACAAGCAGTATTTTTGAAGGAAAAATTAAGTATCCTGATTAAAATGAAATAAACGTAATCAAACCTAGTAACAATACCATGAGATGTGTTAATGATTAATAAAACTAGAACTATCAGTGAATGAGATAAATACCCCCAACCCCACAGCATAGCACTCGGACACAGGAAAAGAAGCTGGACAGCAATTTAACCCTTTCCCTCATATGACTCATCTTGACGCACTCAATAGGTACCACATAAAGCCTGATCTGCAGAAAACCACAGTTAAACCTTACCAAATCTAATTATAAAGTCCTCATTTCCAGACCACTGAGGAGTAGCGAAAAGCATAAAACCTGATCTGGTTTTATGTTGTTCACATATGTCTTTTCATGTTTCCTCTATGAGGGAAAGGGTTAAACCACACAGACAAGATCTGTTAGGACAAGCCATCACAGACAACAAGCTGAATCCAGTATATCCTAGTCCTGCCTCACAGAAACTTTTGTTGCTGGGGGGGGAAATAAAGCAACACACTGTTTCAATATCATTTAACCGGGCCATTGTGTACACCTCTGTAATCGATACATTGGAAATATCTCTTGCCTTATCCAATGCATTAATCAATCAATAATCAATTGAACCAATTTCATTCTGGACGTTCAAATATTAACTAGATGCTTTTCTGTTTTTTATTCACACGTCACCAACACACCCTAGTTTTGTTAAAACCAAACACATAACTAGAAACACTCACAGGAATGTCAACTAGTTTTGATTTGGATTAGGCGCCACATAACATTGGGCCATTTCCATAACATCAAAGTATGACATTTCAACATTGCCAATCACTGAAGATTAGAAACTGATTATCGCCAATGAATTCTTCAGCAAATGATAGTCGCTAATAAAACAATTATATCAAACTATCACTGAAATGGCCATACTTGTAAGCGCACCCGAGTCCATATCAAAATGTGAGTCCACAGCATAATAGCTAATGCAACACGCAATTTAAATGAGGTTTTGAATTTTAATAACTTCTAAGCCGGTATTTGCTACATGTTACAGCAAATACATTTTTCAAGTAGCATAACAATCTATCAGTTTTTTTTGCTCCTTCTTATTATAATCTACTGTCTACAATCTCGTATCACTAGGACAGGATGTGCTATCTAGCCACCTGATCATCATGTCACGCTGTCTCCACTTAACCACTGTCAAATGATTGTAAGCTGACTTGCACCTTTAAGTTGTCTCAAGAGTATGACGCAGCACTTAGTCATGAACAAACCAAAGAGCACAGACAAACTTAAAAGATTTTCTTTCAAAAAGCAAAGTTTAACTACCTATCTTTCGGTAGAATAAGCAAGTTGCCTTTTTAGGTAGCAAATATCTACTGCTACCGGTAATTCAAAATTTTGGTTTTTGTGTCTCAAAATATCATATCCTGTAAAACAATTATCTCTCCTTATAACACTGGTACATATATTATCGTATTCATGCTCCAGAAAAGTGTGGTCTTCTAAATGATCATTGGCAATTTTTTTTATTTGTTGTTGTTGTTGTTGTTTTCAACTAAACAGTATTCATGATCAGGGCTTTTTTTCCTTATTAATCAGTGGCTGTTCATTAAGGCATCTTCCCCTCTGAAAATGTCTTTTATACATGCAGTTTTCCCAAAATTTGCTATTAAATACCCCAATATTTTGCTTCCCGAATAAAAAGAAAATGGTTATATTTTCCCAAAATTAAGACTCCTACCCCCATCACCTGAAAAATTCAAGGCCTGATGGATTAATTTAGCCATCCACAAAATCCATGAAAACTACTAACATATGAAAACTAGGATTATACAGTGAGAGCACACAACCACACTCAGTATCTGCCATGATAATAGGGTAAAACATGTATGATAATAATTAGCTAGTCGTATAATTAGCAAGTCCAATCTGCCCCAATAGACAATTGGCAAAAAAGGAATGAAGCATGCTGCATCATGTACATGGTACTGTAATCAGAAATAGACTAGGCAGCTACTGCAAAAAAATGTGCTTTCTTAATAAAGGAAAGAAAAACAGGAACAACTATTCCATTAATTACACAATGCTTTTTTTCAGTGTCAACTATCCGCTAACTAAAATGTATTTACTAATTTAAAAATGTCCTACATTAGTCTCTTCTAGGAGATTATTGTCATCTAAATAAAAAAAAAACATAAAATAAGACTATATTACTAATTTTATAACATAAAGTTCAACCATGTCTGCTTGGATTTGCAATATTTATTGCAATTTTAATGAGCAACAGCTTTTGAACAAATAAACCACCTCACAAGAATAAAGTTTAATCATGATAATCAGGGTACTAGAACAGACAGGGAAAATGCAATACTTGGATAATTCAAAGACTTGTGACAAGAGCATGGCAGGCAATCATGTAAATACACGTCTGTTAGAGATTTTTGTTTTTAAAAAGGGAAGATAAATTAGGTGAAAATGTACATTAAAATTATGGCCCTTGGTGAGGATGTAGACCTTGTGATAGTTTACAAGTCTGTGAAGTTCAATGACTGAAGCTTTTGTAGCTTAGAAGTTATGGCCAAGGTTTAAGTTTCTCACCACCATGATGCCGAGAACACCACCACAACAGTGATGACAATCCATCAACTTTTTTCTTTAAAAAACAGAAAAGCTAAAACCAACAGTATTTTCCTTCTTGATCTTGTCATTTCTCCTCAAAGGGACTGGAAATCATGCGGGTGCTCAGATATTCATTTCTATTTGACCAGGCCTTTTTCCTGATGATGAGAAAGTAAATGTGACACATGTTGGTGCAAAATATTACAAATTTGCTTTGATATCCAAAACAATATGAAACCTGCCCGATTTTACCATTTTACAAAGACAGTAAACAGTTTTTGTTAGGTAAAGAGGACAAAACTTCTGATCAGCCATAGATCCAATATGATCATTATATTTCTACTTCTACTGTTTGTTTACCGGCCACCTTCAACAAGCTGCAGATATGTGCGCCGTGCTAACCTTAGCAAGTGATCCAGGTAATAGACACTAGTGAAATATTGTACACTAGATCCCAGGTAACTTGGTTCTTTAATGTGCACATTGTATTATAAACACAGATACATGCAAAGCCTCTTTTAGCAGTTCAGCCAGTTACCACTCTGAGCCACCGTTCCACCAATACTGTTGGAAAGCTGTCATAAACTCTGATCTACATACATAGTCTCAATTAGTCAAAAGTGCATTTTTATGTCATTTTCATTACCACTTCGTATTTTAAATTGCTATGCACTAAAATGTCATTACTGGAAAATTTTATGACACATTATCTTGCAAGTCTTAAACTGGTAATACATTTGAGTCTGATAGTTTTAATTATAATATAACCTTTCCCAGTTTTCCTCTCACTCACTCACTCTCTTTCTATATGAATCCTGACCAAGACCTAAAGGTCAATTTGTTTTTTACCCCCTACCCGCTGACCATCTGTTTCAATAATATGAAGCTATTACAACAAAAGTGACCTGGCCAAACAGGGATCTATATAACACACTAAACAGACATTCTGTCAGACTCCGGGTAAAAGTGAAGGACAAGTCGAATGGTGTTCCAGGACTGAGTCTGTTAGTCTACCCTGATTTCTTGAGTCATAGAACTCCCATCACAAGAACCACAGCATGAACAGACACAATCAATAGCCAGCCCAAGTTCATTACACAATGAGGACATTAATGTTCCATATATGGTCATGCAGGGAATTAATCTCACTTTAAGACCTATGTAATGGGGTATCCCTGTTGCCAGCACCATCCCAGCTGTCAGGACTAAGCACCTTCACCAGGCCACTACCTTATTTCCCTCCCCACCCACACACTGAGTCACTGTTCTTCTTCCATTACTCAAATATCTCTCATATCTCCTGAACCTCATTTTTTTACCTTTTCAGAATTATCATTTTTACTCTTACTACAAAAGATAAACTTTTCATATTCTTGTTGAAACACAACATATTTGCTCAATTCCCTTTGATACCTACATGGGCATTTCATTTCAAATGACCTGATGCTTTCCAATCAATCAGATTATTCGAAGACTTGATGCTGGTTATAGGAAAAGAGAAAGTCAAAATTTATAGAGAAACTTACACCAGTGGCAGTCCTTAAAAGACCTACTGAACTTTGTCCCAGATGTAGCGTATCCTGGCACAAACAAACTAGAATGTAATAAACACAATACTACACATGTTATACACAGAGGAGAACTGTTTAGACTGGGGGACAATGATGACCCCAACAATAATGACTCCCACATGTCCTGGCTGTCAATAATGAGTGATTATAGTGACCACCGTCAGGTCAACCCATGGCCATGGTAGACTCAACTTGCAAAGTTACATAACGGGGACTTTTTTTACTCTGGTATAAAATAGGTCATCCATTTATCTATATACATAATATACTTTTTTCTATGGTCCCTTTTTTGGCATAGATGTCTAGCCTCTTGACCTATTTAACCCTTTCCCTTATAGAGGAAACCATGAAAAGACCTATGCAAACAGCATAAAACCAGATCAGCCTGCGAGTAACTCGCAGACTGATCAGGTTTTCTGCTGTTCCCTGCTCCTCAGTGGTCTGGAAATGAGGATTTTGTAATTAAATTTGGTAAGGTTTAACTGTGGTGGTTTTCTGCAGATCAGGCTTTATGTGGTACCTTTTGAGGGCGTCAAAACGAGTCTATATGAGGGAAAGGGTTAAGCATAGATAAAAACTTAATTAATAATGCGTCCCCTCCATCGCAATTTGCAGAGTAGATATTATTGTGATGAAGCGGATTTGTGAATAATAATATGATATGATATAATAGTGATAGACTATGATATACTGCAAATATTTACCAGTATAATGTTAAGTCTGAAACAGGTTGGGTTTTGATCCAAAGAGAATTCTTTTGATATAATACCTAGTATGTATTTATCAGCGGAACTGTCAGAATGTATTATAAAAATTTCAAGAACTTCAGCTGCAGTTCTTATATCAGCAAACAATTGTGCATATCATTTTCCTCAAAAGTATATGGCAATAGGCCAATGAAAATGATCAAAATATTCTTAGTGATATTGTTATACATCATCATCATTAACCCTTTCCCTCATATAGACTCATTTTAACCCTTTCCCAGCAAACAGCATAAAAACCTGATCAGCCTGCGAGTTTCTCGCAGGCTGATCTGGTTTTATGTTGTTCACGTAGGTCTTTTCATGGTTTCCTCTATGAGGGAAAGGGTTAAGTTGACTTCCCCAAAAACGTTTCACAGATAATAACTGGTGCATCATGTAACAGTGATTCAGATTGGACCCACATTCCTTAGGACAGTTGTCCTAAATGGTCATTTTTTTTAAGTCATTTGTCCTAAATTACAAGAAAAACTTCGGACAATTTATTTATAGCAAAATGCTTAATAGGACATTAATGACACTTTCAAGTTTACTTTATTTATTTATATTCTTTTTGCTTTGAAATATATCATTCAAGATTGTTTCAAAACTTCAGTCAGTTAAATAATTTCCTAGGTAAATATGTTGTTATGACTATCTTCTGATACCTTGTTTACTTATATAGAAATGAAATAAATAATTGTTATTCAAGTTAGTATCTGGAGGGATGCATTTATTCAGTATGGAATTAGTATGTCACAAAGGAGAACCCACCCAACCCTTAAGCATAAAAGATCTTACAAATAAAAGCAAAAAAAAAAAAAAAAAAAAATAATAAAAAAAGAAATTATTGACTCAAGAAAACAGCAGGTAATAATAAATTATTTAACTTAAAATGGAAATGTGAGATCATTCATACTTCTAGAATTTTGAAGATGATGAGTGAGAGAAAGATTGGACATATAAGATATTTTGATTGTTTATCAAATCAAACATAGAATTGTAATTTATATGACTTTCTATCTAATCAAAGTCAAGGCGAATTCAGCAAAATCCGAAAAATCCGACTCGTCAGAATGATTTTCCATTTTGCGACAGTCGTGTTCTTTAAATACGATCTAACTGGAAGTGCTGACAAATCAATTAAAAGTATATATTTTATTCCCCCAATAATAGATCGACATCCTTTGATACCTTATCTACTCTTTGTTTTTCAATCATCATTGACAGTTTCTTGCCAACATTTTATAACGGCCTGTTTATTTCTTAGAAGACTCGCGATTTCCGGTTTTAACGACACTTGTGACCACGTGGCACGTGATTTATGGTATCTGACAATTCTATTGGTTCTTTTTATAGACAGACGCTAATGTTTCAAAAAATAGCACGAGAAGAATAAATTTACATAGGTAATTTTCCACTGGATAGAACTTGAGTAGCATGAAGAAAAGAAAACGAAACTTGACACGCATCATTCTATTTATTTAGTCATATTCCTGATTTTATTGATTGACATATGTATTTGAATTTAAAGAATCCAGTAATTATGAAAAAGAAAGATATTTATGCGTAAAAACTTTGGCAAATATCGATATTTCCGGTGGTCGAAATTTCTTACAACGTACGAGTCCCTATGAACACGCATACAAATCGGCGACCCCAAGTATCAAAATGTTTCTAATGTAATTATTTTCAGAACAAACACATGTTTTATATAGATTGTAATATGATTAAAGTTTCAACAGCAACATTGCTATTTAGTCTTTTTTGCCGATAAGGAACTTTTATGCTGTTAAAAACTGACTGCGTCAGATTGAGTCTCTATGAAGTAACGGGTATTTGAGTCAAAATGTGTCTGTATGAAGTAATAAGTAAATGCGTCAGAGTGGGACTCTATGAAGTAAAGGGTTAATTGTCGAAATTTCACCGTCCGGTACAGACATTTGTCGGTCACATTGTCTGATGAACTGTATTTTTATCGGCCCGATGGGCGTACTGAGTTTATTTTTTCCGGTCATCTGTAGCTTTTATCGGCCCTGGACCGAAGGGCCGATCCAATCTGAATCTCTATGTAACCATTCTAAATTATTCAAATTTACTTTTATCCTAATCAATACTGCATATCCTTTTGAAAATATATTTCTTCAGAGTTCATTCTAGGATTGCCATGCAAAGGGCCAGTGGCCCCTGCCAATTTTGAAAGAGGGCCACCTGTAATTTGCATTGAGCCATACTTAGGTTTTTGGCAAACAAAGAAGACAAAAAAATTGTTTACTAACTACATGTGTATATGTAGTGTATTATTTTCTATGAGTCTATTCTGCTTTCAGTCATTATCACATGAAGGATGCAGGTTCACAAGAATGATCACAGGATATAGTCAATAGCATTTAACATTACAGTTCAATATGAAGACCTTAAAGTAAATACTCAAAAGTCCAAATTCAACTGGCTTATTAAAAATGGTAACTCAAAATCATCAACTGTCTTTGAGTCATATCTTAACAAAATTACCAACTTGTTGCAGTTTTTCAATTAAATTTAAAAATTAAGTGACTTATTTTCTCCCAGAATGACATGCTGGATTGAACAGTCTTCTAGATTTTGCATCCCTCCAATTGGTAATGGCTGATTGAAAGTCAAAGTCTTTGATTTCTGGTCCCTCAGTGAGATTGATGAGAAGGTATTGCAGCCCGAGTGCTCGTGCGAAAATTATTAGTGCCGTGCGTCATAATGTTGGTTTTATTATGTTTGATACACAAAGATCATGAGATCGTTCTTTTTGTCGTATTCTAGCCAGTGATACTGCGATTTTGATAACCATTCACTTTGAAAAAAATTTTCATTTAGGTTTTTGATTTATCATTACTTGGTTCAGTCGAGACTTCAGCAGAATTGGAAGTGGATGGGGTACTTTCATTGCAATTACCACCGGACTGTTCTTTTTCTTTTAAATTATCAACACCAGGACCGCTTTCTCTGCTCGATTCCAGAATATCATGGCCCGGCTCAGCAATCTTCGATTTTTTACCGAAGAAATCGCCGATATTCGTCTGCTTTCATTTCGACAAGTTTTCACTGGGTGCATTCTTTTTGTTATACGCGTAGCAGTTCTTTCTGTTCGCAATTTATAAAATGGAATAAATAACTTATCCTTTATTTGTTTGTGAGTTAGGTACAGAAAATTATATCAATGAAAATGCCAATTTATTTTATATTATTAGTCAGTGCACACTAATCTTCTTGCAGGTTTATCAGAATTGGCAGAACAAAATTACAAAGCCGTAGTGGCGTAAGCAAACGAGTTCCCACTACTGTGGTATGCGAGCAGTATCCGTGATTTTTTAGCGGTTTTATTTCATTTCTGCTGTAAATGTGTTAAACGAATAAAAATAGTTTGCAAAAATAAACAGGTAGGTTCGATGTCCATCTGACACAAACATATCGAATTCTTACGTCACTCGTGTACTAAGAGGCAGAGGCCCCAAAAGGGGCATTCCATGTTGCTATTTTGGGTCACAACTGAAGCAGTATCCGTGATTTTCGTTTTTGATGTCGTCGCGCATATATTTTGTCGGTTTTATCTAAATTTTCACATTAATGATACTCTTTTAAGACGTATAGTCTTATTTAACCAGTTTAGATAAAAAATATTATTTTTATTACGATCATTTAAATAATCTAAATCAAGTGGTAGGCCTGCCGGCAGACGGAATCGTTCGATAGGCTATTTGAAATCAATGTTTGATTATTTATTTCTTTTCTTATGCATTTGTTTTTATTATTATTATTATTATCATATAGATATTAATTATTTTCAGATTTTTTTTTTCAATCAAAATGATCGTAGATCAAGGCACTGTTTTACAGGAGAGAATAATGGGGCGCAATTAAAAAGGCACACGCTTACTTGGCGTAATTTTTTTTTTTTTTTTTTTTTATTTCTATAATTTACTGTGAAGATAATTATATATCAGGAATTTTTCACGAAGAGAACACAAGAATTTTCAAATACATTTACGCTGAAACAGATTCAGCTGACAACCATGCAGACAGAAATATAAAGGTTTGGTTGATCAGAGATTTATTTTGACCAGTTCATCGTGAAGTTGCACAAACATTATCAGCTTCTTTTCAAATATTTAAGCTACATAGCACGAAGCTACAATATATAAATCTAGGTATTTACATCTCTAATTAAAATATCGGGTTAGGAGGTAAAATTTAAATGAATAGGGCCGTTTCTTTATAGTGGAAACCACGACTTGTTAAGGTATTCGGCCGCTTATGGCTATACATACATATCATTACGATTAAATTAAATTTGGTTGTATCCACCACCATAGCATCTAGTCAGTTTATGGCAAATTATATAGATCGTAACCTATTTTTTTTTACATCCCTTAACCAAGAAAATGTTTATCTTTCCAAAGTCAATATTTCGTAATGTTTTAATGTTGATTTTTCGCATATCCCCTACTGGTTTGTATCAGCAACCATATTACATTTATGTTCTTGAACATTTGTTCTACCAACTTGAATAAATTTACGTCATTTCTGAAGTAAGACCGATGGACAGAAAAAATGCAAAGTAAAGTCGAGTTAAAATAATCCTTAGTGGCAAAGAGCGCACTTACACTTGTTTGAATTTTATTTGTAATCATATTAATATCAGTCTTACAAACACTTCGGAAACATAATGTAATAAATCTATTATGTTGCGTTGTTGTTTTACCGTATTGACAGAAATTTAAATTACGGTTGGTTAAACTAGGACATCGAAGCTACGTGCGCACGCGACGTAAATACATTTAAACATCCCTTTATACAGGATTAAACACTGACGGAGAAAAAAATCCAACGGTATATACTCTGATGCAAAGATGCTCTTTATGGCAAAAAAAAAGATCATGAACAAAACGACAACAAACAGTGATTATGGTTTAAAATTTCGTGATATTTTAATGTTCCCGTCCGTCAGTGCAAACTGCCAGTCTAAAACCAGATGGTTGCCGAATCGATAACTGACATGTTCCTTGTCGGTTAAAAACGTAATTTCGGCGGTCAGCACATTTTCTTCTTAATTCACTGAATTAAATATATTATATACTAGATGGTGTGAGTATGGCCAATAGAGTCAAAAATACTACTACTGATACGAACTACTACTCAAAACTGTGTTTGTAACGTGTATAACTGGTACAAGTTTATAAGGCATGACCAGCAGGTATCGACTTATAACATATGAATATTTCACCACATTACCTTAACAAAAGTCAACACGTTTGTTTCTTTTCACAAATTTTATTGTATACCACTGAAAATATTTTTTCTTCTACCATTCCAGTTACATGTACTTACTGCTTTGAAAAATATTTGCGTCCGTTTCCTTGTAAATTCACGTAAATGAAACTGAATCTTATATATCAAAAATTAATTATGTCAAAGAAGTGTTTTTTTTTTTTTTATTCATGGTTGGAAAGTTTGATACGTTTCCACAAAGGGTCTCTGTATATATATATATATAGCATGAGGAGACCCTGGTTTCCATCGCTCATTAAATAATTAAAGTAAACAGTATGTGTTCCATGGCATGCCATTATTCGATCTGTATATAAATATTTTTTATTCATAAATATTCTTTTCAAACTCTGAAAAACTAATACTGATAAAAATATTCCAATTATTAAAAAAGAACTAAAAATTATACGACTTCACGTGATTGGAGGAAGTCATCATTTACAAATACGTTTCCCGCTGTATAAAGATGTACATGTATCTGTTTTCTGTCTACGACATTTATTGTCTAACTGGATTTTTTTTTCAATTTAGATCTAGATCTAGGATCAGATATTAAATTCCTTGTCGACATCATTAATATATCAAGAAAAAAAAGAGCAAAAACATCAACCCGGAATATGAATGGATACATCAGTCACCCGTGTGGTAATAAATGGCCGGTCTGAAAAGGGGAAAAAGTACATGTAATAAAAAATAAAGTATAAACTTAAAAACTGAACTGATTTTTTTTCTTCAAAAATTGATGTTTTTAGGTAATTAATATCCCCGTTGTGGGCCCCACCACTGTTTAAGAAAGACAACTGCTGTAAATTGTTTATTATTTCCCTTTAAAACACTCAAGAAGCGGACGATGCAGTCTGTGACATGATTTCCTGAAGTTAAAGTTATAGATATATTGTAAAAGGGTTGAAATTGTTGTTTAAAATGACTTATATGAATAATTATTTCTTTATGATATAAATACCAATACAAGACCTAATTAGCGAACTTAAAGTAACAAACGAGAACGCACGCGCACTGTCGCACGCGCTGATCCCTCGCGACATGGGCATCTGTATTTTCACTTTACTGATACATAATCGATTGTAATTTCATTAATACTCACCCTTTCTTGCTAAAATTAGGTTTCCACACTGATATTATGACGAACTTTGAGTAAGTGGAAATTTTTACAACACAGCGTTATATTTGACGATACTATAAGCAAATCACGGATACTACTCGTTCACGGATACTGCTCGCATACCAGTACGTTTGTATAACTCGGCAATGTTCGGTATAAACCTGAACTCTGGTGACCGTGAAATTGTGGAATCAAGCATTTATCGAGTTTTCCGATGTTAAAGTCGATATAATTTGTTGAGAATTAATTGTCACGTCTTAGTTTATATACATTTTTATCTGTTATTTCTTGTAAATTAAAATTAAGGATTGGCGTACATAGTGTTAAGAATAGCGCCGTCGGTAAAACCTGTGCGCCAGATGGTCGCGTGCACTTTTCTGAAAGGGGCCATTTTAATATTTAGTGGGCCACTGGCGCAAAAGCGCAGCCTAGAATGAACTCTGTTTCTTGTTAACATTTCCAAGATATTCAACATTATTTTAGATTGCATGACCGTTGGTCTATCTCTATTTTTGAAAGACTTCTATATACGTAAACTGTGACAGTTCATTTGATCATACCACAAACTATATGCATCAGCTGTTCATACCTAGCATTAATATCCCTTAAGTAATTTCCTGCCGCAATGTTATGATTTATATCAAATAAAGGCCTCTGACTGGCATAATTTCCCATCATTTACGACAATTTCATTCGTGCACGAGCATAACTACAGAGTGTCAGTGAAACTGATATGTTCATTTCCATTTGCATAATTTATTATAATGTATAGACAACATAAGCAGATGCACACACACATGAGGCTTTGTGACAAAGTTGTGGTAACTGTTAAAACATGATCCACCACAACCCTGAGCACCTAAGTTGTAACACCATTCATGATTATAAGCAAATATGTTAAATATTACACTATATATATTTGATACTCATGTACTTTAACCCTTTCCCTCATAGAGGAAACCATGAAAAGACCTATGCGAACAGCATAAAACCAGATCAGCCTGCGAGTAACTCGCAGGCTGATCAGGTTTTATGCTGTTCGCTGCTCCTCAGTGGTCTGTTAATGAGGATTTTACAATTAAATTTGGTAAGGTTTGAGTTTGGCTTTCTGCAGATCAGGCTTTATGTGGTACCTATTGAGTGCGTCAAAATGAGTCTACATGAGGAAAAGGGTTAAAACATGTGGATTGAATGCTTTCTTATTCATATTCCTATGTCTTCATACACCTTTAAGTCTAACTAAATGAAAAGAGATGTAAAGATTGTAGAGAGTTGTAGAAAGGCTCTTAGATATATATGACTTAAAAGTATACTAGTCGATTGAGATTTTATGAAATTTGTTCTCTATCTATTCTTTTTGCATAAAATCTCATTAAAATAAGCTAAATAAAAGAAAAATAGTTTGAAAAATGTAAATCAGTCCCTTATACATGACATTAATCTCTCAATGGACACGCACAAGTTCTAATTTCTTTTGGCCAAATGTGATTGGTATTTTTATCATCTTTTATTTTAAAGTAATGACTGTAACCCCTGTAGGGCAAAGCATGGCTGGCCTTTGACAAGGCAGTGACATACATGTACTTACCCAAACTTGTTCAGGACAAAGGCTTGACTCTGAATGGTATAGAATGGACCCGAAATGTTCACATAACTTGTAAGTTCCTGCAAATACAATAAGCAACAATTTAAGTCATTTGGAGTTCAGTCATTAATAAACAGAAAACTTGTTACTATGTGAACAAACCATGGCCTTATTAGATATACTGTTAATTTACGAAGCAGAGATGACCAATTATTTCTGACTTATTCTTTGCCATTGATTTGCCAATAAAAAATGATGAAATAAACCTTTCATTATGTAAGGAGCAGGGTTCCTTGTAACTCTTAATTTGGAATTAATTAACTTTCAATTGCAGTCTTTCAAATACAGCCAATACACTAATGCCAAATTTTCTTCAGCTTAAGACACACACTATAAACATTTCCCCTTTATCTAACCATAATCTGTTTTCACTTCTTACAGATGAAATACAGCCTTATAAATCTTATTTATCTAAATTTATTACACCCCTCTTTGGTTTTCCTACTACAAAACTACCAGTATAATTGCCTATAACAGAAACAAAGGCATAAATTCTATAAGAATGCATTATTTTGGGGCTCCAAACTTCTCTTTGGAAAACCCAAATTCCTGATAGTAACATCAATCCCTGCTGATAATATAAAATAAAATATTGTCAAGATATGGCATTTATACATTCATACAATTTATTTTACACTCAAATACCATTGAAGTATATAGCCTTACACTGTTATATATGATTATGTATACAACATAAATACACTGAGTGATTCAAGCATTTGTCCTGCATCAGATTCATCGATACACTATTAATCCTAGGAAATAATATATCTGTAGAGCTGAGCAGAGAAAATGAGATCAAAATATGATTCCCATGAGAAGATATTCAATTAGAGATCATTATTCAATTAGAGATCATTATTCAATCTCTTATCAGTATCTTTTCTTATCTGGGGATGGTTTCTAACCAAATTTTTTAATTCCAAAATGTAATATCTTTTCACAGTTATGAAGAAAAAAATCTTTTTTTTCTGATAAAACCTTTATTTCTATATACATGTATTAAATGTTTGTTTTTTTCAAGCTGCTTAGCTCATAGCCTATTATAGCTAAGATTCCATACAGTCTACATGGCCAAGAAAAATCCATTGACTGTTTCATATAATTATATACAATGTATTACTATACCAAACAAATGTTAGTCAATTAATCTTCATCAAATTATAAACTTGTACATGACTGTTCATGAGGTAAATAGTTCAACTATGAAAATCCTAGTGAAAACACTGAAATCATGATCTTAATTTTTGTCCTACCTTTCAACATAATCTACAGGTCTTGCTCATTCAAATACAACAGACAGAGTCAGTAAAGAGTAAGCTGTGTACATATAGCTTCATGTAAATACATTCTTTAAAATGATTGAATGCTTGTGAAAATGTTTGCTTAGAGCCTATTTCGAGCTTTGCTGAATGTTTTTGTTCACCCCTTATCTCATGAATATTCATGCTCATATTCATGACTTCCTGGTGAATATTACTCTGCTAAATAACATAATGTTAATGAATAATATCATTTTACCATAGATCTGATGCTGCTGATAACCGCTATATAAAAGGACTCAAACGGTACAGTACATGTATATGGCCCTAAAACTGGCCACCTACCCCCAGTTTCAAAACTCAGTGGGCACCCTGATTACTCTGTGCCAATTAGTACAAATCTACAAGGTAAAAAACAGCCAATCTTGAATGAAGGGACATAACTGATTTGTCTAAAAGCCACTAAATAGCCAATGAAATACACAGAAGTTTGTCTTGACTTAGCCATCGTAAACTAGATTACCGGGTATTACAAACACCATGACAAGTCTTGAATTACTTTGTTCTTATTCTACAGGTTGAAGGTTTTGAATTGTATTAACCTTGCTGTGAGGGGGGCATCGAGAGATACTGCAGTTTGCAAGCTCTAAATGTCAAGAATACACTGAATGATGCGCTTACTAACCAATCAATTCTACTGTTAACCGTGCTGCTTAACACACATACTTTAAAGTGTCTTAGATATTAGCTGTTATTTATATTTATCCACTTTAATGTTTTTAACAAAATACTATCTCCTATGACATTGTTCCCAAACAATAACACAAAACCCTACCCTGCATTTAATTTTCACTTTAAATTAGTTTATCATTATAAACAATATATTGATCAATGTGCTTTTGATAATTATCATTAGATAAACTTAAATCACTGACAGGCATTTTACAGAATCAAGAAATGCAGAGCTTTCTAATAATTTCACAAGCTTATTTTATTTAATACTTTTCATCATAATCTTGTTGTTTTTGTTGGGTTTTTTTCTAAAAGGTTTATGACTTTTATTGATGCATAGACTGACGAGATGCACAGCAATCAAATTCTCCTTCAACAATTAAGACATTACTCTTGATGCAATCTGAAGTACTACCTCCTTGTTAAAAACTTGTATACACTTGACTCAGTATAAAGTTTATTTCCAAAACACTTTTTATATCAATTGGAATCTATAATCCATCTATGTAAATTTCTTTCCTGGTGTTGTTGATTTTGTTTGATGCTGCTGCTTTTGTTTTCTTAAAGATATCCACTATTATTGCTTTTACAGATAAAATTCCTTTTCTATTTAAATCAGCAGATCATCATTTGAATTGAAACAGAAATTCATAAGGTTGCTTTTAGAATTAGTGTCCAAATAAATAAAGTATACAATTGTTATATCATTCTTGGTGTTGTGTCTTAATTCATTCCAGATACCATTGACTTATAGCAGCTATTTTTTTTTACTTTGCCTTGTTAATGTTGGTACAGACTTTGTTTGCTGACAAATAAACTCAGCAAGTGTAGGCTATACTGCACAGGAAAACATTTTTGTAAAGGCCCACCTTGGGGAAATCGTTCAATGGTATCCCCGATTTGATGCAGGTGCTTGCAGTATCCCACAACACATTCAGCAACATGGCATCCTAACCAGTTCTGGGTAGCATAAAATTTGTAAATTCAGCGTGCCAATGAGCATGTGTGCGATCCGTGAATGTGATCAGGTATGTTATGGCACATGAAAATAGAATTTCTAAATATAGGATACAGGTTCAATACCATTCATAATGCTATTGCCTATGATGGAAAAAACAACCAGGGATGTTGCACTGGGTGGTCATGCATATGTAGATGGGTATTGATAAACATAATAGACACATATAGTTAAAATCAAATTCATAGTCAATGACCATCTGTGAACCAGTATCTTTAAAGTTTATTTCCATAACTTTTATTTTTACAATAAAACTTGCAATATTAAAAGCAAAAAATATATTAGTAAACATAATCAGGGCTTCTTATTGATATCTTATTAAATGTTGCTGTCTATTTCGCAGCCGACCTATACTCCTAATACTGACCTTATTATGAAAGTATCGCTTAATTCCTCATATAAAGATATGTATTTATCCTTATTGCCAAATAATTCTCTATCAGTGGGCATATCAGACACATACACCGGAAATAGTCAGGTGCTCATCAAAATCAATTTTCCACAACATTTCCAGGCACAAATTAAACCAAATGTCATAATGAGGGGTTGGTATAGTTTGTTAAAACTAGTTTTCAAAATCAACATCGCAGAAAAATAATTAAATCTAATGTTATGTTTTAACTTAATAAAGCTGCAATCCCTAAATTCAACAGATCTTAGAACTTTTCGAAGCAGAAAATGCAAAAGTATGAAACTGTAGACGTTACTTTAATAATGATTGAAAATCTTTACTCACACCAATAAATACCTACTAGTAAATCAACATTTTAACTGATTCTTTTTCTTTCTTTTTTTAACAAATGAAAGGGAAGCGGCAGCACGATATACCCAAATACACCCAAATATACCCAAATACTCCTGAATTACCCAAATACTGCCCAAATACTCCTAAATACAGTGTTAAACAGCAAAATATTGATTATTCATTGTATTATATAATTAAAAGAACATATTCACAGCCTATAACATATATTAAACCCAACCTCAAACAAAAAATGAGGCGTTTGTAAAACTCAAAAAGTGTCATATACAGAACAGATAGTGTGCTTTGTATACTGTAAATGTGCTTACTACTTATGTATGTATATTATGCCAAAATTGCTGATTTTATTTCAATAAATTAACTTAAATTATTATCTATCGTGTTACTTGTCTTTGAAGTAGGGAATATACAGAAGCTTGGGTGAATTTAGAGATTATTTGTGTAACCATTTCCTACAAATGGTCCGTATTATTTTAGTAATTAATACATTCTATTTAATTATATCTCAATAAAAATGTGTATACTTCATAATTTATTAATACATGGGCTATTTGAGCTAGTAAAGAAGTTAAACATTAACTGTATTTGGGCACATCAGGGGTATTTGGGAAACCGATTTGTCCGTTAATATATCTATTATGAAATAATAAATAAAACAATATTAAATATTATTTAATTAAATTATTTATTTTAATCACCTAACAGACACATGTGTACAACAAAGATAATAATAACTACTAATTTGGAGCTACAAATGCTTAAATAAGACAGTATTTGGGTAATTCAGGAGTATTTGGGTGTATTTGGGTGTATTTGGGTAAATCGTGCCACCCAAGGGAAGTAACCAGCTACAAAATACGTTAAATGAAAAATATCAACTCTTTCTCTAATTAATTACTTCATATTGGTTGAAAGTTTTGTACTTTAAACATGCGTCTATGTGTGGACATAAAAATGACTAATTTTCTATCTAATTAATACTTTTACAAACCTACCAGAGCTTACTATTAATCCAAAAAGTTGTTTTGATGTAAGCGCTGTCTCCTTTGTAAACCGGAAGTAAACATGTAGAAAGCGCCACTCAAAGAATGAAACCGAAAGACAGTAAATTGAACGAAAGACAAGCAAATAACCAATTTCTGCTGAAGCCCAAGACTACTTTTCTGAATAAATACCGTTCAGTTCCAGATAACTGCCAACAATTGATTTAGCGAAATTTCATTTGGATGAATGATTAATAGATCTATGTGCAATATCAAATAATACTGAAAAGATAAAGATGAAAATCAAAAGCGCCTGGAAGCCTATAGGCCTATCCGGAAAAAAAGGCTTATTAAAGTCATGAATCATATTTTTAGTCCAAGCATTATAAGAAACCGCCAAGACGTTACACAGTACGTCATAAAAAATTAAAGTTACGCGCGCTCGGGAAAACAACGTCTACATGGCATATGACGTCAGTTTTATCATGACGTCAATTATTTAAACGTTGCAAGATTCAAACGGAAGTTAGCTTTACTGAAAAATAAAGATAAATCAGACAAATTAGTTTAATACATTAGTTTAATACTACATGGGGAAAGTATTAGACAGCATGAAAAACAAGAATAAATACAAGCGAGCTACATTGAATTCGAATCCCGCACAATATCAACATTCAGTCGAGTGTAAAGGATCAGACAAGCACTCGGTAACAGTAAGTTTTGCCTCTGATTCAAACGAAGATATTAATTCCAGAGTGGAAGAACTTATTAAAATATCCGCCACAGAATTTAAACTTGAAGATAGAATGGAGGCTGCAAAAGGATCGGGACGAGCGAAGGCAATTTGTAACAACTTTATGGAACAAGTCGTTACACGGCTAAATAACGACAGTGTGCTTGGGCCAAAGAAAAGCGCTGATGAAGATACAGAAGACGGACTAGATGATATCATGGCTCAAATCGAAAAGATTGATGCATGTACAAGGGCAAATATGGCGGCTGCCGCTGCGTCATACCAGAAAGAACAGAAAAAATTGGGCGGACAAGCTCCTGGTGAAATGACAATCGAGCAGCTAGGAAAACTAGTCACTAACGGACACTCAAAGGTACTCTCGTTCATATTCATACTTTTTGTTTACGAATCACTGGTGTTACCAAATATTTAACTGAAATCCTTAATATAAAACCTAAAGATTATATAGATGAACATGTAGTATTTAAATGTTTGGTCATAGAGCATACTTTTATTTCCCCTTTCAACCTAAGTCTTTATCAAAATCTTTTATTTATTTTTTTTATTATTTATTTATTTATTTATTTATTTATTTATTTATGTATTTATTTTATGCTATTGACCCCCATTGGAAATAAGTTTTCAGCTTAATGGGCTATCCATAGGTACATAGTACAGTTTAGTTACATGTTTTTGCATGATAAAAGTGTGCTCTTCTTATTATCTTAAACATAATATCATATCTAGTATGAAATATTTTATTTAGTATGTGATATTGTTTTATATGTGCTATGTCCTTAAATAATCTAATAAATAATAATAATATATATTTTGGAAGTTGAGTTTATAAATCGCGGTAGATATTGAAGTTAGAAAAAAAACAATGCCATCACAGATCTGATCAATCAAACATATGCTCAAAAGCAATACTTGAGTAAAGATTACATTATCAGGCACTTGGATACTCTACTTACTCTACATCGTGAGGGAAACAATAATGAATAATTTACTCATGTCTTCACTTTAATGTTGTAACTATTAGTTAACTGGTACGGTGTGTTTCAAACCACGAAATGGTTGTTGTTGTTGGAAACAGATTTAAGGTGGGTGAACAAGCTCGAATTCGAGCATGGGCATTAATTTATTAATATTTCACAAATCTAAAAATCGACTGAAGTACTACTCTAGATGTAAAGGAATAAGTGTCAGTGTATGACTATCATCGCCTGTTAAGATCAAGATGGAATACAACGCGTAAAAAGAAATGCCATTATTTCATTGGTTGGGTATTGAGAAATGCCATCATTTCATTGGTTGGGTATTGAGAAACTGCGCGAAACTAATTTAAAAGGACAGTGTTGATGCGCCTCTGAATTTATGTGTTTTCTCCGTTTGTAATGATCAGTCTTATGATTGGTGAACTGTCTCTATTTGAGATGCACAAATAATACTAATGGCAAGTAAAGTAATGGTAAAATTTATATGTTAAATCCTGAAATGTTAATGGTTAGAATTAAAGGGGAAAAAGGCTAATGAATTGTTGCATAAATGTGTGTACTGTTACAGCGGCGATCACTAAAGATGATGATGATAATGATGATGATGATGAACCAATTGTTATAAATATTATACGTCTCAGATAGAGCCTGAAAATCGACCATACATTGACGCCGAATAGCTTTTCCTTTTTTCCCTCTAAAATATTTTCCGTTATGACTAAATATAAAGTGATCTACATAGTACACCATTCAGTATTGGTGGACCACTTATAATTGCATCGGCGGTAATCAGTCAAGAGTTCTTCAAATAGGCGATATTTAAATGATAAAATTTAAGTCGCCGATGTCGTTATGATAAGCTATGCAGTTTCCGCAATTACTCATTTCTGTGATTTTTCCCTTTGATATTATAAATGAAAGTCATTTAGATATGTATAGTATATTTCAAGTATTCAGAACATTACAAATCACAAAACTTTATTAATGCATCTATTAATGAACAAATATCATCTTATGAAGAAATCTGACTGTTGTATTATCAACCGATTATTGATCGGAAAATTATCGATTGAATCAGAACCGATTTTAATGATAATCGATTATTGGTTCTGCAATTCTAAAGACCGAAACCACTTCCTTAACTTAATGTATTAAAGCAGCTGGCACGAATTCCACCAACAATACTTAGCGCTAAGTAATACTTAAGGTGAAGTCACTGTAATGGTTCCGCTACATTTCGTACCTCATGGCTTTTCACGGAGAAAACCAAGGTTTCCTTATGTTTTATTAAAGTAACTTGGTTATGTTGGTAGAGGTTAAGTGGTCCAAGACATAGCGGACATTACAGTGACTTTACCTTAAATAGGGGTGAATTTCGCCATTTTCAGTCTTTAATAAATGTACCCAAATAGTTCATTTTTTAATATGTACTCGTATCAATAGTTATCGGTAAGTTATAAATCAAGCCATGTAATCTTAGTCATGTATTTGAAAATTTAAATATTTGGTAAAAAAGGAAATGTAGAATAATATTTTTATGCATATAATAATCGCACCGTCGATTACCAGAAACCCTGGTCCTCCGTCGGTCTGTCCGTCCGGATTTCGTTTCCGCTCCATAACCCTGACATTCCTTGATTGATTTTGAAATTACTTGGCAGAAATGTTCACCATCATGAGACAATGTGTCGCGTGCAATTTCCAGGTATGTAGTTCCAAGGTCAAGGTCACACTAAGAGTTCAAAGGTCAAAAATCATGTCTATTTTTCGTTTCTGCTGCATGACTCTGACATTCCTTGATGGATTTTAAAATAACATGGCAGAAATATTCACAATCATTAGACATTGTGTCGCATGCTATCCCCAGGTCTGTAGCTCCAGGGGCAAGGTCACACTAAGAGTTCATATGTTAAAAATGGAGTCTATTATTTGTATCTGCTCCATAACTCTGACATTCCTTGATAAATTTTGAAATTACTTGGCAGAAATGTACACCATCATGAGACTATGTGTCACGCGCAATCCCCAGGTCTGTATTTTAAGGTTTTTTTCCAATCTGAATTCCTTGATGAATTTTGAAATTACTTGGCAGAAATGCTCACCGCCATAAGGCAGTGTGTTGCACGCATTCTCCAGATCTGTAGCTCCAAGGACAAGGTCACACTAAGAGTTCAAAGGTCAGAAATGGGGTCTATTTTTTGTGTCTGCTCTATAACTCGGACATTCCTTGGTGGCTTTTTAAATTACAAGCAAAAATGCTCACCATCATGAAGCAATATGTCGTGAAATCCCAGGTCTGTAGCTCCAATGTCAAGGTCACACTTAGAGTTCAAAGGTTTTTTTTGTGTGTGTGTCCGCTCCATATCCTATTCATTCCTCAACAGATTTTGAATTTTCTTTTGCATAAATGTGCACCTTAATGATACAATGTGTTGTGAGCAGTACCTGGGTTCATAGCTGAAAGGTCATGGTCACACTAAGAGGTCAAGTGTCATAAGCCCTGATTGTGAATTGGTTTGCCCTCCGTCCGGCTGTCCAGAAATTGGGATGCTGTGATAACTTAAAAACCATATTATAAGCTAGGACAGTGAAACTTGGTATATGGAGGCAATTTGGAGATTATGCACCTCACTCTGATATTTTTCTTGGATAAAAATACTAGTTGCTATGGTAATGGAAATAATCAAAATATGCACGAGCAGTAGGGGACTTATGGTTCAGTAATGCATATGATTCTAGCTATTGTGTGTTTCGTACATGTGCTTTTACGTGCTGGAGTGATTTCACTGTTAAAATGTCAGGGAAAAGTCAATAGAAATGCCAGAAAATTTTTCACAAAACCATGAATATGCACTTCGGGGCATTTGTCACATCCTGTGACATATCTTATTATTATTATTATTTATTTATTTATTAAGCGCTAGGTATTGTTGGTGGAATTTGAGCATGATCATTCGAAAATAATCAGAATGAATGACTATTGCATGGTTTCAAAACGAGTTTACTTTATTGCAGTTACATCTGTAAGCACGTGATATTTCAATTTGTATACACGCACGATAATGTTTACACTAAAGTGCGTTTTATTTTTTAAAATTACTTTTTTTAATCAAAATAAAATTTTAACAAAATATACGTAAAATCTCGTCGAGCCCGCTTGCGAAAAAAATCGACATAGCTGCCATGTGTATTGTGCGTTAGTGCGTCTCATGGATCGGATTTGCTTGTCTGTGCTGTAACTAAGACTTGTCGAAAAGCTGTAATGTTTGCCTCAACGGTCTATGAAATGGGCTCTTAGCTCCAAGGTCAAGGTCACACATAGAGCTGAATTGTCATGGTGCTGGATTTGCTTGTCTGGGCTGTAATTCATCTCTAGATCAACGGATCCTCGATTACTTAGCAGTAAGATTTGTCTCAATGAGACGAAGTGTCGCAAACAAGAGTTGGGTCCCTAGCTCCAAGGTCAAAGTCACACTTACAGTTGAAAAGTTATGGCCCGGGCTGTAACTTCTCTGTTGAACAAATGATTCTCAAATAACTTGGCAGTAATGTTTGCCTCAATGAAACAAAGTGACGCGCATACGAATTGGGTCCCAAGTCAAAGGTCATGATGCAGGGTTTGCATGTTCGAGCTGTAACTTTAACATCTATATATATATATATATATATATAGGTTGACTTGGCAGTAAAATTTGCCTTCATGAGACGATGAGACGAGCTCATGAGATTTAGCTCAACGGTAAAAATGCCAATTCGAAGTCAAATAAGCACCTTCGATTGCGGACTCGACATGATTTCATTGATCATCTTGTTTTATATTTCTGTATATGTCAAAATATACCGAATCAATAAATGTAATTTGATAAAGATGCACGAAAGTGATAGATATACATATACATGTACACGTTTCGATGTTCAGAATTATTGATGTTCTTTTATTTCGATTTAACGTCACACCAAAAATGTTTGTCAGCTGGGCTTTTTGACCAATGAAACTTATGTACTATTCCCTCACTGCGTTTCTTGCGTAAAACCAGCACAATTGACGCTCCGATCAGTTTAAAACGTAGGGTCGGGTTCAAGTTTCAGAGTGAAAATTATGAAAATGGTAATATTCACTGTTTCAAACACTAAAATTACCATTTTAAATTCACTGATATTTCCCTATAATCCACCGAAAAGCATTAAATTGAAAAAAGGATACTAGTTCGTTTTGGTGTAAGATCGATTGATAACTTCACTTAGTGAACATAAAAAGTAATATTTTCACGAGTGGCGAAGCCTTGAGTGAAAATGCATTTTTTTCCCAGGAATGGCGTGGCGTGATTAAAATGTTATTTGCAATCGTGCACCCTGAAACTTCCATTCATGATGGAATATCTTTAAATAATTAATAAAAATCATTGAAATGGGTGATTTTTCAAAATCCATTTTACAGAGCTTACGCCGAAAAAAAATGCGTGTCAAGTTTTGCGACATATGCTTTGCATAACTTTGGTATAATTTTGTAAATACTGTACATGTATGTATTTTCTGATATGTTTAAGTCTCAAACGTAACAGATAAATTATCAGATGAAGGTATCGAACACATATCTACCATTACAGACAGTTTTATCCAAGTTTAGGAATCATGCAGCAGAATGTACATCCGTAACTATAGTGATAATAGTCGTAACTATAGTGATAATAATCGTAACTATAGTGATAAAAGTCGCCGATTTTAACATTCAGGTAACTTTTAAATTTCGTAAGAATATATTTTCATTTTTTTTTTATCAACTTCGGTGTCATTTTTTTTTCCAAATAGATCCACTAGTATTACGCCAACGCAAAACTTATAAGACGGATTCAAAGCAAAAATGCAACAAAAATATGATCCCATTCAAAAGATAATGAAGGTTAACAACAAAATACATTGTTTCACCCTAGTCCATGTTACCTGTCCACGTGACGGCGGCGCTCGGAGACTTGGAGAAGGTCCGCCAGTATTTCGAGAAAAGCCCTGACACCGGCAAGTCCCAGTTCAGTCCGAACGGCCGCTGTATGACAGATGGCAGCACTCCGCTCCATTTAGCTATACGCTCCAAGAACGTGGAGGTCGCCAAAGTGCTGCTGGAGAACGGAGCGGACCCTACCCTGGTAGATTATGTAGGTAGCTACTTTTGTATCACGCCCACGAAAATTATTCCAAAATTATCCGAGCAGTGAATCTAGAATCATCCCAAGGTTTAAATTTGTCATGGGAATTGATTTGTTGTTCATTTCCACAAAGGTATTGCTTGGAATTTAGTTTGTTACAGATGAATTACGTAATAAAGAAAGGATAGTAAAAAGACAGTATAAAAAGTAGAATTAATTTCAGCTTACTGAAATTTGAATTAAGCTTTGATAATCTACAAAACACTTGGTTTCCGGTTTTTCCATATGTCATCTATGTGAATGCGTGCATATACAACTGTCTCTATCTTCCTGTTACCGTCTGCTGCAGGTGGGAGACAACGCACTCATGACCGCCATCAAGTGCGGGGACGCCAACATCATCAACGCCATTTGGCCTCACCGTGGGAGCTTAAACATTGACCAGTCTAACGTAGTAAGTTAGATATCAAATCAAGTCATAATCCATAAAATAATCTTAAGATGATGATAAAGTTAAAAAAAAAACACACATTATTTTATATAATGGCCACTGCATACTTGATTCTAGAATCCAATTACTTATTAAAGAATGAATATAAGAAGTTTAGGTTGCAAGAAAAATAACCCATTAATTAGCAACATACATGATTCAATTGTGCTAGGAAATGTTTCCAATCAGTATAAAAAAATCAAGATGTTTTAATGATATTGCTTATTATCACAATCAGCTCGGTATGACGGCTCTCCATCTTTCCACGGACCGGAAGTGGGAATGCTGCACCAACTTCCTCTTGCAGAATCGAGCCGACCCGAACTGTCAAACTACGGTGAGCACCCTTTCATGAATTGTTCGCTCCAAATGCTTTGCTTCTTAATCCACTGTGAGATATTGGGTTAGCAAAACTTCGTACTCTTGAATTATGAATTAGACATTTTCATTTGAACCGTAGATCATTTGACCAATGAAGCGGTTGTTCGGATCTTTCACTCAACTGAAGGAAGCCCACACTATGGGCCTTAGAATTATACTGGCCTCTCAGGTACCCATTTACACCTTAGTGAAGTGAAACAATGCAGGATAATTGTCTTGCTCAAGAAAATTATCAGTGTCCTTTTGCAGGACTCGAACCAGGTGCCCCTCGATTCCGGAGCGCGTGTCCTACCACTGGACTCTATTTTGTGGGGTTTCACTGGACACTCCGTGTTATGCCCAACATGATGAACAAAAGCGCAGCCATCCGCGTTTAGTATATGTGTAAAAGTAATAAGGTTTAAACATTATGTTACATTTTCCTCAGACGGGCCTCACACCGCTGATGATCGCCGCTGGCAAGGGGGACATGAAGGCTGTAGAGAGGCTGGTAAAAGCCGGAGCCGACATTCTGATGGAAGACCACGTGAGTGTTGCTTGTATTACAATCGTCCAGCTCGCTTTACTTGATTCTTCAACTTTTAGATATGTTTTGTAGGTAATATTTGATGAACCCTTTAAAACCCTTTGTAATCCTATCATTAATTCAGGATATGTATGCATGCCTTATGTAAAGACGCACCAACACGCTAGTCCAGGAGTTCGAACACAATGCATTGTCTAACTAGTGTAAAGCAACACGATTTATACATTTTGCTGGGAGTTAGTCCAAGTGGAGACCATGTTATACCGTGTTTGAAGGGCATGTGATTCAGGAATTATTGAACTGATAAAACAGATTATGTTGGTGTACAGGATGGCAGCACGCCCATCTGCAAGTCATACAGAGAAGGAAAAAAGGACGTCACACAATACCTCCTGGCGAACATCCCGGACGAAAGGCGGGAGTACTTTGTCAGGGTAAGAGTATTTTAACACACACACACACACACTGTTATCCTAATTCTGCCACACTAATGCAAGATATGTATGTTCATTGATTAATTATTGATGTTCCATTATCAGACATATCAACAAGTACAAATATGTGTTCTTGTTCGCGTATTTTCATTATGTTTAACTAATTTCACTTCATTGCAAGACGAGATTAGAGATAATCTTACACCCTTCAAACACTGATGACGAGAAGAAGTTAATGGAGACCTTGTACTACCCTATACTGGAGGAATGCACCGAAAAGCCGGAGTTCAGAAACGCATTCTACAACCAGCGTGTCATCCATAAGCTGACGGTCAAAATGGAAGGTCTTACACAGAATGTTGAGATCACCATGATGACGTCCATCTTGATATTTGCAATCATGATCAAGTTCGGAGACGAGGTAGATGCAAAGTTCATGAAACAATACATGAACGCAAAAGGGCCAGATCTTACCATTCACATTGTAAAGTATTACACAGAAGTTTGCAAGATGCCGGAAAAAAGCACAGTCATGGCATTCCTGCCGATGATAGGTTTGTGCGAAATACCCGAGGGACGGGTTTGGCTGAAAAAGAATTATGTATCTGTCTCCGAGTATCTGAATTTCTTCAATAAAGACAGTCTGAAAGTGTATATGTTGCCAAATCCGGAATGTCACTGGTGTCTCCAGAAGGGTCACTTCCGGAAAATAACACACATCTGGCATCGCTTCCACGACGTCATGTACGATATTCAGACAGAGCAGAGGGAGAAGCACATGTTTGAATTGCTGGAGGAAGAAGAACGAGAAAAAGAACGCAAAGAGAAGCGAAAGGAGAAAAAGAAGCAAAAGAGGCTAGGCAAGCAAAAGAAAGATAACGACGAAGAGCACGGGGATGATAAAGACCTTAAGCAGAAATTA
>CM037783.1:58240291-58285513 GCA_021229015.1 Solen grandis
CTATCTTCCTGTTACCGTCTGCTGCAGGTGGGAGACAACGCACTCATGACCGCCATCAAGTGCGGGGACGCCAACATCATCAACGCCATTTGGCCTCACCGTGGGAGCTTAAACATTGACCAGTCTAACGTAGTAAGTTAGATATCAAATCAAGTCATAATCCATAAAATAATCTTAAGATGATGATAAAGTTAAAAAAAACACACATTATTTTATATAATGGCCACTGCATACTTGATTCTAGAATCCAATTACTTATTAAAGAATGAATATAAGAAGTTTAGGTTGCAAGAAAAATAACCCATTAATTAGCAACATACATGATTCAATTGTGCTAGGAAATGTTTCCAATCAGTATAAAAAAATCAAGATGTTTTAATGATATTGCTTATTATCACAATCAGCTCGGTATGACGGCTCTCCATCTTTCCACGGACCGGAAGTGGGAATGCTGCACCAACTTCCTCTTGCAGAATCGAGCCGACCCGAACTGTCAAACTACGGTGAGCACCCTTTCATGAATTGTTCGCTCCAAATGCATTGCTTCTTAATCCACTGTGAGATATTGGGTTAGCAAAACTTCGTAGTCTTGAATTATGAATTAGACATTTTCATTTGAACCGTAGATCATTTGACCAATGAAGCGGTTGTTCGGATCTTTCACTCAACTGAAGGAAGCCCACACTATGGCGCCTTAGAATTATACTGGCCTCTCAGGTACCCATTTACACCTTAGTGAAGTGAAACAATGCAGGATAATTGTCTTGCTCAAGAAAATTATCAGTGTCCTTTTGCAGGACTCGAACCAGGTGCCCCTCGATTCCGGAGCGCGTGTCCTACCACTGGACTCTATTTTGTGGGGTTTCACTGGACACTCCGTGTTATGCCCAACATGATGAACAAAAGCGCAGCCATCCGCGTTTAGTATATGTGTAAAAGTAATAAGGTTTAAACATTATGTTACATTTTCCTCAGACGGGCCTCACACCGCTGATGATCGCCGCTGGCAAGGGGGACATGAAGGCTGTAGAGAGGCTGGTAAAAGCCGGAGCCGACATTCTGATGGAAGACCACGTGAGTGTTGCTTGTATTACAATCGTCCAGCTCGCTTTACTTGATTCTTCAACTTTTAGATATGTTTTGTAGGTAATATTTGATGAACCCTTTAAAACCCTTTGTAATCCTATCATTAATTCAGGATATGTATGCATGCCTTATGTAAAGACGCATCAACACGCCAGTCCAGGAGTTCGAACACAATGCATTGTCTAACTAGTGTAAAGCAACACGATTTATACATTTTGCTGGGAGTTAGTCCAAGTGGAGACCATGTTATACCGTGTTTTAAGGGCATGTGATTCAGGAATTATTGAACTGATAAAACAGATTATGTTGGTGTACAGGATGGCAGCACGCCCATCTGCAAGTCATACAGAGAAGGAAAAAAGGACGTCACACAATACCTCCTGGCGAACATCCCGGACGAAAGGCGGGAGTACTTTGTCAGGGTAAGAGTATTTTAACACACACACACACACACACACACACTGTTATCCTAATTCTGCCACACTAATGCAAGATATGTATGTTCATTGATTAATTATTGATGTTCCATTATCAGACATATCAACAAGTACAAATATGTGTTCTTGTTCGCGTATTTTCATTATGTTTAACTAATTTCACTTCATTGCAAGACGAGATTAGAGATAATCTTACACCCTTCAAACACTGATGACGAGAAGAAGTTAATGGAGACCTTGTACTACCCTATACTGGAGGAATGCACCGAAAAGCCGGAGTTCAGAAACGCATTCTACAACCAGCGTGTCATCCATAAGCTGACGGTCAAAATGGAAGGTCTTACACAGAATGTTGAGATCACCATGATGACGTCAATCTTGATATTTGCAATCATGATCAAGTTCGGAGACGAGGTAGATGCAAAGTTCATGAAACAATACATGAACGCAAAAGGGCCAGATCTTACCATTCACATTGTAAAGTATTACACAGAAGTTTGCAAGATGCCGGAAAAAAGCACAGTCATGGCATTCCTGCCGATGATAGGTTTGTGCGAAATACCCGAGGGACGGGTTTGGCTGAAAAAGAATTATGTATCTGTCTCCGAGTATCTGAATTTCTTCAATAAAGACAGTCTGAAAGTGTATATGTTGCCAAATCCGGAATGTCACTGGTGTCTCCAGAAGGGTCACTTCCGGAAAATAACACACATCTGGCATCGCTTCCACGACGTCATGTACGATATTCAGACAGAGCAGAGGGAGAAGCACATGTTTGAATTGCTGGAGGAAGAAGAACGAGAAAAAGAACGCAAAGAGAAGCGAAAGGAGAAAAAGAAGCAAAAGAGGCTAGGCAAGCAAAAGAAAGATAACGACGAAGAGCACGGGGATGATAAAGACCTTAAGCAGAAATTAACCGAATCTGAAAAGTTATGCCCAGACGAAAATACAATTTCTACTATCAAAGAAATACATCAACAAAATGTGAATACGGTCAGAAGTTCTGACATCGCTGCAGTCACACCAATAGGTCAAGGAAGTTCAAGCCATACCAAACAGTTATTAAAAGAAAGCCAAAGTCCTCAAGCAGAAACCTGGAAGACTGTTCAGACAAAGAAGCAGATTGCAAAAGAAAAAGAGCGAAGTGTAAGTGAATTGACGGACGCAGAAACAAACAGCAAGAAAAAACAACAAAAATCGTCAAAATCTTTGAGCAAAACTGCAAAGAAAAAACAATACAGACCCATTCAAACAAATTCCGTTTTAATAAATAACCTGCCTCTAATGACCGATGGAGCCACGCGATGGGCTGATGTTGCGAAGGGTAAACTGAAGAAGAATGAAGAAATAGTACGCACAAATACAAACACAGATTCCATTTGGTCTACAAAAGACAAATCAAATTTTGTTGACAAAGATTTTCCTTCTCTTAATGGTTCCGTACACACTGGTAAAAACGAAGATCGGCCAGGTTCGTTCACATTTCATTTTGACGCTCCAACTAGTCCCACGAAGGAGGAACATCAACAAGATGGAAGTGATTATTTTCACAATGCTTCAATGTCTGATTTAGAACAACACAGTTGTCCAAATGATGTATATAGTGAAGAGTCTGATAAACAAATGAACGACATGATCATCGGGACAGAGGAATTAATCTCTAAAGCTCCGACCGCAATTTCAGATGGAACCACTGCAATGTTTTATGAAACCCAAGATACACAGAATACAGTTATTCAAACCAGAACATTGGAGGAAATACGTGAAACTCCACAATCAGTACATCTTGAAGACGATAATAAACCCGAGTTTCTTGTTGGTCCAAAAGATTGTATGGTTAATTTTCAAGAGATCTTTGATAATCAAGAAAATACTTTTGCTGCTTTTGTCAACTTAGCACTGCCTGCTCGTGTCAACGACCCTTTCTTTGATCCAAACTCTGTAGCTCAGTATAGTCCAATTGAAGATGAAAAACATGCATCATCAACAGTTGATTCACTTTTTGAAACATCAGAGGACATACCTAGTTGGTTCAATGAAGCAGAAGAGTTCAGTGAAGATTTCTTCAATGAAATAGCAGAAAATACATGTAAGGGATTTGATACAGAACATAAAGAAAAAGATTCAATGATAGAACCAAATGCACTTGTTGCAGTTGACCCTGCTATTGTTGATCATAAAGATGTCAGTCAGGTATATCAATGCAAACAAGAAGATGAACTTGAAATAGAAAATAATAATAACAAATCTAGATTTTTAGGCAGAGTATTTTCAGATGCAAATGCCAACGATTCTATCGTAACCTTGATAGGTGTCGGAAACTGCACTCAGAGGAAAACACAAAAACACGAAATTAAATCTGCCCCCGACCTGGTCGAAGAAAGACAAACAGCAGTCATAAAACCATTGCAGACTAAAAGCATACCCGCATGCAACTCGCAATTTGGACAACAGCTGCTTGAAAATGTTTGCCGATTAGAGGAGGAGATTAAGGATGATAGTATATTATTTCCAGAGGATTTAGACGGTGAACCTCATGAGACTAGTAATTTCGGTAACCCCAACCCGAAGAAAATAGATGATACAGATTATTTCTTCCCAAGCTTTCACGAGAACACTAAATTGTCGGCTCACGAAGACCCAAGAGCATTCTCCATTTTTCATCGCATGCAGTTAGTTCAACTACAACAAGTGGACATTTACTACCAACATAACAGGAGGGAGATCATGAAAGCTGGATCAAGGGAACAGGCAAACTTTATTTACTACGCTCATTGTGCTGGTATAGGTAAGGACAGGATGGAGAAATATTTAAATGGTGATGTGAAAGATTATCGCGAGAATAGCAATTATCCATGCAGAGGGAGAGGACCGGCACAAGGCAATGCTACCAAGGAACCATGTCGGACAGATATTGGCGATGTCAAGCAAACCTTTCCCCAGGTTGCACCCCCCAATGTATCAGTTTCAAGTTTCAGTGCTGGTCACAGACCGGATTGCCAAACAAAGAACCATGGATTTCAGCAGCAGGACACACCAACTGATCAAGAGGCTCATGGCAGAACATTGCCAAACGGCGGACCTCAACTTTACAATGGTCAATGTCCATCTGTAGTACCCGTGATGGCGCCTCCAAATCCAGGAAGCATGACGATGGTCCAGCAGATGCATCCATCCAATATACGCATGATGCAGACAGCCGGGAGCTTATCCATCAGGAACCAGGTGACGGGGATCTTGCGGAATCTGTTTGAAGCCAAGAGGAAAACCGTGCGCTGGCGACAGGACCTTCTGCAGACGATGAGTCTTCTGCCAGAGAAACTGATTGTTGCCGGGAAAATCCTAATTCCAAGAGATCCTGCCGACCGTGTCTATATTTCACACCAGAGGTAGGTTTCATCTGCTTATTCCACAAGTCAGTTTTTTCATTTCGGAGTAACTAATCATCATTATGAGTTGTGCATTTAAAGTTTGTAGATGCTTTTGTCTGTTTATTATCACCTTCTTTTCTTGTCACTTCAGTTCTGGACCTGTCGTTCTTGGGATGCTTCTAAGTGGGTTGGAGGTGGCGGTGAAGATAATTGACTGGGAGACTCGTGAGTTTAAACACAAGGACTTACAGCGTTTGATCGACATGGACGTCTCTAAATACTTCATGTCAAAGTACCTGGTGGGTAGCAAATGGTGTTATTAAAGGGTATACTAGTAAAATGAAGATATTTTTTGCGTTTCGTAGCTTTTGGTGTTAGCTCACCTTGCTCAGAGTCAACTATTGTGACCAATGTATGTCCATTTAACTTAAAACGATATCTCCTTTCTTACTACTGGGCTAATTTTCATAATACTTTATAGGAATATTCCTTGGGTGGTCCTCTTCCAAAATTGTTCAAATGCAGAAATCTGGTTGCCAATGCATCCAAAAGGGGAAACTGTGAAAACTTCAAAAATCTTCTTGTCCAAAAGTACTAGGTGGATGTCAATTTCTTTTGGCATAGGTAATCCTTTGCTCATTCTTATCCCAGATCGTTATTAGAGCCCGTTTACCTTTTATGTATATTCATGTAGTATAAGTTTGAAAAAAAAACAAAACATTATGTAATACATCGTATTATTATGTATGTCTTGTACTAGCTGGATTTCAAAGTTTTTCGGCACTCACTCTCACCAATATGTACCAAGAAACCAGTTTCCTTAATATCATAAGCTAATGACTGTTTCTTTTCCTTCCACTAATACTGGTTCTCGGGTGAGCGATCTCAGGACCTTCATGTTTTTTTCCCTTTACTTTAAACTTCAAATAATGCAAAAGATAGTATAAATATGATCATCAACTAATGTGATACATTTATTTTCAGGCTTATGCATCCCAAGAAGGAAACTATTACATCGCTATGGATCTGTATGAGTACACTCTTCCTGAATTCATTTGCAAGCTGAGAGCGACGGACGGTGTAGATGTAAAAATCACCTCGAACAAAATAGTATGGCAACTTCTCCGAGGATTAGCCAATTTGCATCAACATTTTCTCATCGTTCATGGTGAGCTTAGGGTAAGTTTCACCTTATTATAAACATTTTTTTTTGGAAAAAAATAAAATAAATAAATAAAATAATATTACCACTAAAACCTCTTGAATATGCAGCGTGCCCAATGTATGTTGCTCTACATATATTAATATTTTTAGGTCAGTTTTGATACTCGAATTCTATTTGTAGTAACTAAAACCCTTCTTTTAATGATCATAATTATATCATTTGATAAAAAAATGCAATTCAATTATTTTTGGAACTTTGTTTATATGAGACAGGTGTTGCCTGCCTCATCATGCTAAATACCTCACCCTGCCACATTATCCTGACACCGGGTCAACCAATCCTTGAACCACCCGTATACACCAAGCAAAGGAGCTTTACCTTTTACGACTTTGATATGTCGCGGTCGGTGATCGAACCCATAACCTCCCTGTATGTAAGTTATAAATATTCTCGGTTAATGGACCTGCCCTATGACATGAATGATAACATGAACACTATTTCTACCTGCGGACTAGCCGGAGAATATAGTGATTGACCTTAACGGCCATGTCAACATCGCCTGGTATGGACTTGGCAAGAACACGTGCAGAGAAGGACCATATCTGGAATACACGGACGGTAAGTAAGACTGAGTTTTTTACTTTAAATCTCCATTATTTGACTGCTATGTTGCACACATGTGATCTTCTTTTCTTGGAATATCTGACATTGAGCTTTTCCTCAACTCAAAATTTTACAGATCAACAACTGCCTTTTATATTTTGACCTAGAGAATGGACATTTTGCATACAATCTATTATCGTTACGTTATTGTAAAAAAATGGAAAAATAATTTCTTCAAAATAACCAAATTTGGTTTACAGAATTTGAGTTTTTTGAGTTAAAGAAAATCTCAGTTTGATATGCTTTTTGAAAAGCAGTGCGGCTATTTTTTCTAAGAATAAGATTTCCTTCAGACTCGAGTGTTATATATATTCATATCTATTATCATTTAAATGAAATATTCCAACTTCTGAAGTGTGAATGTGGGGGATAGGGTTACTACACGACCCGCGCGTAGCAACCGTTTTTTCCCTTCTAATTGAGATAAGTTCGCACTAACAATATAAGACATAAACGCAGTTAACTGTCAACACTGATTAACTCTGGCTGACATCCTCCTTTTACGGGCTGGGTATGGACTAGCTCAGCTCAGGGAAATCAGAAACGGACATTGGCTGAATTTACTGCACAGTTACAAGGATGGATCAGATTTATTTTACAGACAGACAGACAGACAGACAGACTTTTATTCAGATTTGTACAATAGAGTACATCATCATATACAGAATTTCGAACAAAATAGATAAGATATAGTTAATAAATTACTATATGCATTATAATTGACAAAAGTATCATATATGTGCCATCTAAAATATGTTAACAGTCAGTGATACATATAAAATTACATGATTTCAAAGTAATTGATTACAATATATAAAAACTTAATCATTCTACAGATACAGGCCTTTCAATATTTCTTAGAATATTATATCTTCTTTCGTGAGCTAGTTTGAGATATTTACATAGATTTAACAGAGTAAGTTTTTTAAAAAATTTAATTTTTTTGTAATAATATTTTTTATATACTTCTTACGTAAGTCTAAAAACGGTTGCACTTAATTACAAAGTGGAATCATCTTCTATGTCAATATGAGTTTCCTGCAAACAAAACTGGCAATATCTTTGATCTCTCGGTATCTGTTCTCTGAATCTTGCTGAATTAATTCTTAACAAATTCGAAGAAATGCGTAATTTAGTTAGTTTGCATAACCGTTTAGATACATTTAGTGACAAATATTCTTCAGGATTAAATGTACACTAAAGGTGACTATAAAAATAACAAAGTATCCCATTGTTATTAATATCAGTAAACCACTTATTTATTTTACAGTCCGTCTAGAGGTGTCACATATAACACAATCAATAAATAAAAAAAAGTATTTATGGCAAACTGAGAACCTTTGGAGATGAAATTGTTAATGTAATCCATCCATTATTACTTAACACCAAAATCAAGACTTCAGTGCAGATGCAAGCATACATTGACTTTGGAATAAAGACTTCTTTCTCTAAGACTTTTAAGGGTTTTTCTATACATTTCCAACGATTACTTGCTGTACCATGATGACGATTTAATAATGGATGAATTACCTCCATTTGGTATGCTTAATGAAAAATAACTCTCAGTCTAAGGCTGATACTGTAACACGTTATGATATGTCGCTTTATTTCGGTACATTGACTTTTTTTATTGGCAGACGAAAAGTGTTGGCTAGCACCGGAAGTGATCAACCTACGTCAGAAGGTCTCCTTCAAATCTGACATCTGGGTAAGTGTCACTTCTGTAATTCTATTCATCTGAAATAAATGTAATAAACAGACTAATAATATCACCCTGAACAAAATGATTCAGACTTGATGTCAACTCAGATTATAAAAATGAATTTGTAAGTCTGTGTTCATATGACCTACAGACTACAGCAAATAAGCATTGCAAGCGTAATTATTTTAAATGATAATTAAAGTATATTTGTTAAAATGTTAAATACTATGATTTTCTATGACATATATTCATAATGTTATTTTTACATCAGCTACTCTGAATCTTAAATGACATGTGTACCTGTCCCAACACCGCCCTGATATCTGTCTCTTCCATTGAGTGCAGGTGGCAGGAATGTTGGTCTACTTCATCCTTAGTGGTTGCAAACACCCATTCGGTTGTAACTTGAATGACATCATCTATAACCTTGGTAACCAGCTGTACGCCATGGATTACGTGGGGGAGGAGGCAGGACATCTCCTGTCACTCATGCTGTCTCCCAACAAGGCGGAGCGACCTTGCACCTCCGACTCTCTCAAGTATGTAATCAGTAAGGATTAAACATATATAAAGCCTGCAGTGTTTGACATTCTTAGACATTATATGAATTTCCTGCAATGTGTAAACATCCTTAGACATTATATGAAAGTCCTGCAATGTTTGAACATCCTTAGACATTATATGAAAGTCCTGCGATGTGTAAACATCCTTAGACATTATATGAATGTCCTGCAGTGTTTGAACATCCTTAGACATTATATGAGAGTCCTGCAATGTGTAAACATCCTTAGACATTATATGAAATTCCTGCAATGTGTAAACATCCTTAGACATTATATGAAATTCCTGCAATGTGTAAACATCCTTAGACAATGTGTAAACATCCTTAGACATTATATGAAATTCCTACAGTGTTTAAACATCCTTAGACATTATATGAAATTCCTACAGTGTTTAAACATCCTTAGACATTATATGAAATTCCTACAGTGTTTAAACATCCTTAGACATTATATGAAATTCCTGCAATGTTTGGGCATTCTAAATTATTTAGTTATTATATACAGTCGTACTTAGGTGACTCGAACAGGCTGGGGGAACGGCAATTTGTTCTAGTCATCGGTGGTTCGACCCAACCGTGTTTTAAATTGATTTTCATACATGTATTAAACAGTATTATTTATTATTAGGCCTTCTTTTAGCACTGATCGATTAAAGTAGATTATCGTATGTTGTCGTTTTCTTACAACGGCCTACGTGCAAGTCGTAAAATTTTCTGCATACTACGTGTATTTTTTTCTTTTGCAGAAAAATAAAATAAATAATAAAAAAAAAACTATTGTGAATAATTCACAAACATAGCACCATCAGATAACATAAATATCAGCTCAAATATGAAACAAGTAAAATTTAACAAAATAATTAATCAAATTAAACAATCATAATGCTTGTGCCAATCTGACAATGTGTGAAAACACGTTGCACTGCAGGTTGCAATTAAATCACTAGTGAACATCACATGTAGGGTGTTAATTGGTTCGGCTGATAGGTGAGAAATACATAGCACTTTTAAACTGGGGCCGAAAATTTAGTTCGAGCGTTCCAGCCATCAGTGTTCGACTCATCCCAGGTCGAACAATAAAAAATAAACAACAGTTTTGCCGGGACCTTGAACTGTGTTCGAGTAAAGTATGGTATTTTAGTTTTCAGTGTTCGAGTCACCGAAGTTCGACTGTATAAAACTCATTTAATTTAAAACAAATCTTGTCTTGAACTAAACATACTGTTGTGTATTTTTTATATAAAAAATGAACACATATAAATATAGCTTCCGTGAACATGTAAGTGACTTTAAAACTGTATCCACAAGGCACCCGTTCTTCTGGGCAGACGAGAAGAAACTGCGGCTGATCATGATCGCGGGCTCGGACGTGCTGAGGGACCGGAAGGCAGGGTACGTCTGCATAAGTTACACCTGATTTAGATTTTAGATGCTTTTCATATTCGGCCTGATGGTCCAGGCATTGTTCCTTTCAAATTGCCATATATACTTGATGTTAATACAGTCGGACTCATTCCAGATAATAGGCACAACACATGAACTCATATTATGCTGGATACACTCAGAGAACAGAACAGAACTTTTCTTGTATTTGACTTGTACCTTTAGTATAAATAGCATTTGGTCAATAGCGTAATAAATACAACACGCAATCTTGTGATCAATTATGGCGACGTTTTTATCACAGTTAAATGATATAGAAAGAGAAACGGCGAGTGTGTTTCAACAATTTAGATCAATCTCCAGCGAAGGAGATCACGCACAAATCTCTGTCGTGCAGTGAGTTGAAAAATAGCTGAATTTCAGCTACGTCACGGGTAATCGTTAGCGTGACATTTTTGTGCACATTATGATCAGTGGTAACTCAGTGCTGCAGTGACTGATGCAGAACCAATCCACTGCGCCGGTGTTGGCCATTTATATATCTATTTGTTGAGTTAAACGTCCCACCGACAGTATTTCAGTCATTTAGAGACTATGTCTACCTGAACCATAGTGCTGCCTCACTGCAGTTTCATGTCAAAGACATGTGGCATGATAGCAGACCCAGTCACATTATCCTGACACCGGGCCAACCAGTCCTGTAACTACCGTTTATATGCTGAAGCTATACCGATTTAGATACATACCGTACTTAACATATTAAATACGTAATTATATACTATGATAAAGTATTAGAATTAAATAGTTTTTAGATGTGTTACTTCTTATAGTAAAAACTTGCTTTGTAAATGAAATCATATTTTCTTTTTCACCTGAAGTGACTAAAATAAATTTAACACTGACAGTCTTAGGGAAGGGTTGTGCTGTCATTTGTACTTAAGTATGACACATCAAAGCTTGGTCTTCTAATCACCTTGTCGACAACTTCGTCGTGATAATTCTCCTCCTATTGCAGTGTCCCAATGGACGGCAGTGTACCGGACTCCATGATTAGTATTATCGGAACAATGCCGTGTAACATCCAGGTCATCAACTGGGTGAGTGATCTTACACACGTGACCATGTTCGGCATGTTGACATGGACACTGCGTATGGGTATTTTGACCAAGATCATGCACGTTTCTCACTTCATCATGCATCTGCGTTCATGTTTCTTATTGCTATATCTGACTTGGCATATTTCAGTAATTGGTAAGACAGGATCTGGTGCGATTTCCACCAACAATACTTAGCGTTAAATTTATTTTTTTAAATATGGAAGAGGCACATTCTACCATGTCTAATTTGTAAATTATTCAAATAGATCTTTTTAAAAACTGTTTCACCAGAGGATCGGCGATATCCGGTAGAATTCGTTCATTTATATTGACCAGTCAGAGACTGGGACAATCACAGACGTATGATTATTTCCTATTCAGTGATATGAGAAATTTTACGCCAGCATGTAGATTAGGTGTTCGGGAAGTGATTTCTTGAGGCATCAAGATCAGTTTGATTATCGGGACATGCCAAATAATGTTGAGATTGCACCTACAGTAGCTTAGCTTAAAGATATATATGTATTAACAAGAACGTTAGCCAGTGATTTGTAACATTTAAGGCAGGGGAATTCTACTGGGTTTCAAACTTATTCAATGCTCATACAATGATCAGGTATTAGTTGTGTTTCCTTTATTTTTCCAAAGAGTAAAATAAGAAATTAAATTTCAAAAATGATTTTTGTTTCATCATTCAGTGTTAAAGTAAAATATTTCGTTACTTGATGATAAATAAATGATACAATATTCATAGTCTATAGTAACAGTAATTATAACCTATGAAACGTCTGAAGTCACGGGGCATGACTTGTCTGGAAGGATCCAGTCATGGTTGATTCTGCAGCCACTACTTTAAATTCTACCTCCAGGTCCCCGAGATCGAGTCCGTGATCATGCGGGAGATGAAAGCTTTCCGCCAGTACAAATACAACGCAGTGGAGTTGGTTCTCTTCGTCTACAACTGCTGTCAACACTTCGACAAGATGTACGTTCTCGCCTTTTATAACTGCTGCCAATTTATCGAACGAAACAGTTCTACGTACGAATACCTCAAAATTCTGTAAAATCATTTAGTTTCGTCGAAGATAAATTTCGTACTTTAGGGAATAACGTGGGTATACTAGTATTAATTCGTGAATTCCTGGTCTCCAAAACGTGTCGCCCCCCCCCCAAGAAAAAAACAAAAAAAAAACGAATGCACAGTACTTATGTAGATTTCTTTAGTATCTTATTTAATATAATGTACATAGCCTGAAAAGCATGATCCCATAACGTATAAAACAACACTCTGTGATAGCATAAATGAGGATTATCTGTCTTTAGAAGACTGTCAGGAATATAAGCATAAATGAGGATTATCTGTCTATAGAAGACTGTCAGGAATATAAGCATAAATGAGGATTATCTGTCTATAGAAGACTGTCAGGAATACACAGAAGAAAACACCTAGTCTTGATGGACAATCACTGTATCTCTTGAGAACTGAAGTAGCCCCCGTATGCTAATCAGTCAAATAATCACTTTCTGTCATATACTAGAATATTTATTTTGTCTAGCACTTTTTGGTTACATCTTAAGATATGTTACACTTGTTTGTATACTCAGGTATGCAAGGAAACAAATGGTATATTAGAGCATTGCAATGTGCTCAATAAATGTATAGAAATTTGCATGTACTTTAATTATATCATTATGCTAATGTTCATGCATTGTGTCCAGTGTTACATCTCAAAATGAGAAAAAAAAGTTTGTAACTTCATAATGACTATGTACCTACTGTTTTCTTTTCACTGTATAAGTGCAATTGTGACGTTTCCCATAAGTTGTAAAAACAGCTAATATTTCCATAATCTGTTGACACAAAACATATTATGATGTAACCAAGTGTTGGATGGTCATATTTAGAACCACATAGCCTGGTTAATCTCGAAAGAGAATTATAAACAAGGCATATCTTTACACAATGTTTCCTAGATTTAATCAAACCTAGAATATACATGTGCATGCCATTTCTATTTTTCTTTCCAGGTCAAAGGCTGCAAGGGAGATAATCGATGAGCCTTGCAAATACTTCCTGAACAAGTTCCCTACCCTGTTTATGACCGTGTACCGAGCGATCAAGATGTCTCCACGCACGGAGAAAACTTGCTACAAACCTTTCTTTTAAAGACATGTGGGCGCATTTTGAGTGTATATTGAGAACAGGAATGTAACGACGAAAGCTATTTTTTTTCATTAATGTAATTTATACGTTTATATATTTTCATAGGTATTTAACAGGATTTACAAATTTTGATAAAAGAAACTTATATGATATATTTCTTTATTTTTGAACTAAAAGCATTCCTTTATAGATAATTATATTTTTCAAAATACTTACATGCCTTTTAATACCATTTAACTTACATTATTGCTAGAATATATATTATATAACATGAACTTATACACTTAATTTTTTGAATAAACGTTAATAAAATGTAAACGTTTTGATTATTTTTCAATATCAAATGCTAAAAATTTAGCCTCAACGCTTATAATTGAATAATAATAATTTATACCCTTGACTGGGAATCATTTTGATACGTCACATCAGCATATCTTTTTTGTTTGTTTATTTCTCGGGCTTAACGTTTCGCCCATTTGGAGACTTTGTCTACTAGAGACAGATATAGTGATGCCACACTGCAGCATCACTACCGTTGACTTGTTGCATGAAACGAGGGGTGTTCAAAATTTTCCCGGAGAAGATTCATTAAATGAAACTATATGAAACATGCATGGTTGAAAAGACACTTGTCTCCCCAACAATTCGTACATACCAACATAATCAATAAAATAACAAAAGCATTATAAAAGCTTATAAGATTAACACATCCTGCACTGAGTCTAGTAATGTCTGACAACTCCCGCACTGCGAGACAGCGTCTCTCAAAGTTTGTTGCATTGTCGCACAAATTGACGTCCGCTTTCCTCAACTGTGGTCGACTGCTGTGCTGTTAATGTTACCTAGAAACAAATGAACAGGAAACGGATTTGTCTGCTCTCGTAGTCTGTATCATTTGGTGTTTTGCCTAGTTCTTTTCACGGCGCGCATTTCACTCTTCAGTTGACGCCATGATGATGAAATGGCTGTCTACTCGTGTTATGATAAACATTTGTTTACAATCGTTTATAAAACTAAAATGGCCGCTTTTTTTTTTTTAATTAACATTATTATTGTGCGTGTATGGCATGTCAGAGTTGCAATATTCAATAACTATATATGTGTTGTATAACTGTACATATATGTTGTATAATTTCAAATATATTTATGGTATAAACAGTGTATATATGTTCTATAATTGAATCATGGGATTTGTTTACACTTTTGTATCAAAGGATTTCATTGGACCGTTATTTAATCAAATATTTCTCCTTCCATGAACTGTAAAAATGCGGCATTTTGGGGACCCAAGGGCCCGAGTTCGATTTCAGCTCGGAGCAGTAGGGTTTTACCTGGTTACAGAGTCAAAACAATCTTATTCCATATACATCTTCATAAGAAGAAATTCTATGTCTGGTTTTCTCCCCTTACCTTTGTCTGTAGGCAACGATCTTGCTTCATGCACATCTACATATGGTACATCGAGTTTAAACCAAATCCATCGTGCCGTTTTGGAGAAATTGTGACAACGAGATTCTTGTACGAGTGTTATCATTTTTGCCAAAATTAACATTTTCAAATTTGCCTAATACTATGGACATTGTTACATTGTTATCATATAAGAAAATAAAAACCTGGAATCTTGTAAGATCTACCATATGACTTCTCTTCTTTCGCTATCAGTCTAGAATAGTCTTAATATTTGGGTCCCCAAAATGCCTGCATTTTTGCAGTTCATGGAAGGAGCCATCTTTGATTAAACATGTAATTATTGAAATAGTGAACTGTTACTAGGTCTCCCAAACGAAGCCTGACCCCATGGTGACCCTTGTGAATATCAAAGAAGAAGCATCCAATCCATCTGATCATGAGGAACAAGAATATATATGGTTTAGGGTGGAGATCTGAACAGATTTTGAAATATAAGGTCATAAGTAAAATTGAGGGATGGGGCCTGACCCCTGGGTGACAGTGACCTCGGGGAGCACCAAAGTAGCACAAATCCATCTTTGAGGGGACGGGGCCTGTCCCCAAGGGACCCCACATTTACAAAATTCAAGGGGGGGGGGGGGGGGGGGGGGCACCACGGCTTTTTGAGGACTACAAGTGTGTGAAAGTTTGTAAAGATAGGTGGAGAGTAAAAACAATTAGTCTCCAAACTTCGTTTAGGAGACTTAATAACGGTCCAATGAAATCCTTTGAAACAAAAGTGTAAACAAATCCTATGATTCAATTATAGAACACATATACACTGTTTATGCTATAAATATATTTGAAATTATACAACATACATATGACTTTTACCACAGATATATCAAATTATACAATTCATATACAAAAGTTGTGGAACATGTATATGGAATTGTACAACACATAAAAAGGCCAAAATATATCTGATTATACCATATATACATGCATTTATACAATATATATACCAATATATATATATATATATATATATACCAATATATATATACAGTTATACAACACATACATAGTTATTGAATATTGCAACGTCTGACATGCCATATGCGCGCGCCTATTTTGCGTTACCATGGTTATTGAATGAAGCATAGTTCGTTGAGGAAGTAAAGGTTCGAGATAAAATTACAGTGTAATTCTCTTATAGATTTTAAGGTGCCTTTTAGAACTGTATGAAATAAGTTTGTTTTACTTGACTTGACTATTTGAGTTTACCGTCGCTTCGACAGTATTTCAGTCATATAGCGACGCCCAGCTAATTACAGGTGGAGGAAGACCCCGAATTCACGGAGACATCCGGGTAAAACCACCTACCTATCGCAAGCCAGCTGGAAGGCTTCCTTACATGAAAATCCGAATGACCCTGCCGGGATTCGAACTCACGCGGTGTGGGGCTGAGTGAGTGCTAAAGTCAGCGACTTTACCCTCTCGGCCAAGGAGGCCCCTTTGTTTTACTAAATTGAATGAGAAATAACAGCTCCAGTCCATGAACTTTTTGAACACACCTCATACCACACCAGTCACATCCTGAAGGCGGTTCGGCCAGTCCTGGAACAGCAAATATTGTATCTGAATGATTTCAGCTGCCAGGTAGAATTTGTTTCGTATCTAAAAATTTGCATTCTTTAAACTATTCGCACACATTGCTTGTTTATCATTCCTTTTTAGTCTACGCATTAAATTCACAAAGAAGTAGTTTAGCAGCAGGGAGAGTGAGTGCAGAAACTAATGGGACCGCTCCCGGGCCCCACCGCCGCCCCCAGCACCATTTCACGCGCCAATTTAGTACCCATACAGAGCCCTAGGGACGGCCCACAACCCTCGCCGGCCCGGGCTCATACAGAGCCCTAGGGACGGCCCACAACCCTCGGCACAGGTCCACCTTTTTTAAGGGGGCCCGGCGCTTCAGCCAGTGGACACCCCATCGGCCGACGAAAAAGTCGTTGTGCTAACTCCGACCGCGGCCCAGCGTCGCCCGACAGCGGACCCCCCACACTGTAGGTGGTGGTCTGAATCTCTAATACGAACGCAGCTCAGGAGGAATTCACCGGCCCGGGCTTAGGGGCGGCCCACAACCCTCGCTTTCCCTACGGGAAAGCCCGGGCTCAAGGGGGGCAAAAAAGTGGGGGGCTATCAAGTCCTGTGAGGCAAGACACGCATTTTCTGCCATAGGTATACTCAATTGAACGTTTGTGTGCAGTTGAAATACCCACCGGCATGAAGGGGACAGACAACTGCAAGTGGCTCGTTCGTGGCTTTACTAATCTCTGTGGCCGAAGTTGCCTCAAGGACTATTGCAAAATCCATCTCATGCTTCTCCGTAAAGGCTCCAGTCCGATGAGGCCATGCGCCGGATGTGGTGTGGGAGTTGGAAATATCGTTGGGCTGTGCGGGGCATGTGGCTATGACAGGTCCGAGGGTAGGCTCCGTATGAGACGTGTGAGAGCCCTCGAAAAGGAGTTTGCGCGCCTGGCAGCCATTGATATTTCCATTTAGATGTATATGTTCGGTAGAAATATACCCATCCACCAGCATGGCCACTATGGATGAACTAATCGAAGAGATTCTTGCAGAGATTCTTGCAGAAATGCCAGACCCGCGTCCCGCGCCGGAGGAGCAGTTTATCGACCTGGATGTTCAGGTCCCCTCCCCAGTTCAGCTACCAATTGCTCCCTGGGTTGAGATTCTAACCGACGCCAAGGACGAATTTGATGTTGATGGCGCCGCCGCGGTCTTCTCTACGTGGAGGGTAGAAGCAGAAGACCCGCTGGACATTGGCGACGTCAAAATTGCTGATGGCATATATGCTGGGGCTGGTCGGATGGCTCTGGATGCCCGCATGACTGACGAGAGGGCAGCAGCTTTGCTCACGGCCCTTCCAGAGGGTGAATACATGCTCAAGCTCAAGTTCTTGAGGGAGAAAGATGAGGGAGACTGGGTTGTTGAAGACAAGTTCGACCCGGTCAAGGCTGAACGGAAGAAAGGACAGGCAGTCGTGCACTTTTCCCGGGACACCAAGCCAGGTGCGCTCCACGGGATAGACAGCGTGTACTATCAGAACGCTTATCCTGTTACCGCGGTGGTGTATGGACTCTACCCCATCAGAGAACCAGACCCCGCCAACTTAGCCCCGCTAAGGGATGGCGACCTCAACTGCGTTGCCCAGAGAGTCGTAGAGCACTTTGAGGGCGCCCTAAGGGGCCAAGAACTGACCCCCACAAGGCGCCAGAAAATACAGGACTGGGAAAGGCAGGTCCACGAATCAGGCGCTACGGTGGAAGATGTGGCGAAACTGGAAAAGATCCTCGAGAGGGCGATCGTCCTCAAGGACATCGCCGGGGAGGACATCTACAACAGCGGCAAGTACCGGTTTGGGGGTACTCGTGTCAGAGGGCGTGTAGAGCTCATCGTCCACAACGGCCATGCTTGGTCAAAAGACCTCCACTTTCCCCAAGCCCGAGAGGTCCGCATATACGGGGGCGACGTCTGGCAGGCCATCCAGGAAGCAACCCATGGTGACCCGGTAGCCGTCTGGCTGCTCGGAGGCGGCCAAGACAACCGGCTCAGTGTTGATCAGTTCGTGCTCCAGGATGGCCGCACCTACCGGACTCAGGAGGCCCACCAAAGACTGCAGGATGTATGTAGATTTTTGGGAGATAAGGACCTGGCAGATAGGGCTTTCGGAGAGAACCACGCAGCCAGCATAAAGGCCAAGGAGCGAAACGGCTGGAGGCCAACCCCAGCCAGCTTCCTCGACGACATCCAAAAGGCTTGTGTAGAGCACGGACACGGCGGGCTGTGGAACTCGATGGACTACGATACCAGGGAAATCGTTAGCATTGATATGAAGGCCTGCTACCCTGCCAGCTTCCAGGGGCAAGGTGAGGCCAGGCCTTACTTCCAAAGGTTCGGGCATCCCAGCCACCGCATGGCCCGCGTAGCCATCAACGGCGCACTCCCGGAAGATATTGGTACAGGCTTCGCCGAGGTCCAGGAGTGGGAGTTCGCGCCAAAAGTACACCCTGTCATCCCTGCCTGGTTTGGGAAGCATTTCACAGAGAACGGTTGGGCCCCGACGCCCCTGTTGGCCTACCTTGTGGGAAGTGGCCTGTTGAATTCTCTTAAGGTCCGAGAGGCTATCATCGCATTCGAGAAGCAAACGGAGGTCTGGCTCCCGGAAGACCGAAACCAGGGCTGCAGCATTATCGGTAAGTTTACCCAGGGCAGCAAGGCCGACGGAAAGCGCCTCACCCGGAGGCTCGTAACCGACCCCGGAGAGCTCGACTTCCTGGTCCACGATACCCGCCAAAGCGGCACGCTGGTCGGGGCCCCACAAAGGTGCCCGCTGGGCCATGTCCTCACCTACTACGACGGCACCCAGCCGCAGTACGCCCACCTAAGGGCCAGCATGCTGGCATATGCCCATATCAACCTCCTAGAGATGCTTCGCCGGTTCACGCCCGACGAGGCTGTCCGAGTGGCAACTGACTCCATCTACATCCAGAAAACGGCGTTGCATAAGCTACAGGGAGTCGATGCCTACGCACCATATGACCAGCATCCAAAGGGGTATTGTACCACCTGCTACCTATACCACGATATTCCAGTGCTTAGGAGGCCGAGGGAGGTTGCCCCAGCTCAGTGGAGGGACAAGGGCGAGCAACTGTACATGCCAATGGAGCACGCCGCGTACCTCCCTCTGCCTGAATACAAGAAACAAGAAAAGGACATCGCCCCATCCACGGCACCAAGGCATGATGATCCACTATCAAGGTATAAGCTTAGCTACCTCAACGGCGGTGGAGGCTCCGGCAAGACCACTCGAGCCATCGAGCTCTTCCGATCAAGACACCCCTTGGTCTTCACTCCGACCCATCGTCTGGCCAAAGAGATGCGGACCCGGGAAGTAAAGGCTCAAACCTACCACAGCTTCTTCCGCTGGAGCGGACAAACGGAGTGGACCCCAGATAGGATGGGGCAGAAGTTCATCCCGAGGGTGATTATCTGGGACGAGGTCTGTACGGTACCCCGGCCTATCCTCGAGACCTTTCTCGACTGGCTCGACCAAAGAGGCGTCCAGGTCGTCTGCTGTGGTGACCAGGGACAGCCACCGCCAATCGCGGGAGAGATGCCGCACGACTGGCTGCGGCAGAAGGCGGACCACTATGAGGAGGTTGAGGTCGACCACAGAGCGAAGGACACCGCACTCAGGGACCTGAAAAGAAACATCCGTCTCCAACCCGACAAATACCAGTGCCGAGAGATGCGGAGGGCGTTGCCCAGCTGTCTTGGATGGGATCGGTTTGTGGACACGTGGAAGCCAGGCGATCTCATTCTGACCTCGAGACAAAAGGTTCGCGACAGAGCCCAGAGGCTTCTACTCCAAAAGCACAAGGAGCACTTCCCAGATGTTGCCGTCCCTCTTCTCTACCGCCCGATAGACACCCGAAGGCAGAATATTCAGGTGATGGTCCCGGGTACTCTCCGGACAGAAGAGCTTGTTCTCAACGACATCGTGGACGTTCCAATCGACGCAGTAGAGACTGCTATACAGACAGGTGACTGGCGTCTGGGGTATTCCATCACAGTCCACTCCTCCCAGGGCCTAACAATCCACAGCCCCAAGAAAGTATGGATCATTGACGACTACCTACAGTGGTCCAATCTGGCCTACCTTGCTGTATCCCGAGTAGAGTACATGCACCAACTCGAACGAGTAGTCTGTCCCCCGGAGGAGGGTTCCGAGGTAAGGCAACTCACCGAGCAGCAACTCCGCAAGGCGATCCAAAGGAAGCTCGTGGCTTATAAGCGCCAGGACCAAAAGGGCCGGATGGGATTCAACCTCAAGGTCGACCACATCCTGCGGTCAAGGAGACCCAAAGCAACCATTGTGCAGCATGCAACATCAAACTGCTCTGGGCTTATGCCCCGAAAGACACACAGCAGTTCAGTGTGGACCGGCTGGACAACTCCAGAGGCCACACCCATGACAATGTCCGCCTGACCTGTCTCGAGTGCAATCGAAAAAGAGGCGGCGCAGCTCTTACCGCGTAAGAACCCCATCCGGCGGCAGTCGTGTGTCGGATGGCACTATGAGTAGTTCCTCGCGGACGAACCCGCGCTCTGGTCCATCCTGGAGATAGTACACCACCGGCTCGTCGGGCTTGGTGACAGACCGCCCGAGACGATACACGCCGAGGGACCACACAGGGTCAGTGGCCCGCCGGCGGCCACCCTCCAGTTCGCCGGCCTGGTAGAGGTAGCGAACACCGACGCCGGAGGGGAGCTTTTGCTCCTTGAGACCAACCGAACGGCCGGGTACAACCGAGGAGGGCTTTTGTGTCACGGATTTGACCTTGATGGCGTCAACCGGCCTTCTACCGGTAAGCCGAGTCACTTCTCCATTCATCGCAGCCACAACCGCGGGCAGCCTGCCAACCCATTCAGACGACCGCTGGCCTTGTGGCAGCCGCATTTCGACCGCATACTGGTGCCCGAACAGTCGTTCAGCAAGTGACCGGTTGAACCGCTCTACGATCCCCTGATCACGGTGGATATCCACACGGCCGCGCCTGACCTCGACCCTGTGCTTCGCCAGGAGCTGACTGACTGCGCCCATGAACTCGCGTCCAGGATCAACTTGCAGCAGTTTCGGCCATCGCAGCGGACCCCGCTTGTAAATCCGCTCGAGAGCAGCGGCGACCTCTTTAGCCTCTTTTGTCGTAAGCGGTTCGGCGGCTTTGAACCTGCTAGCCACATCGACAACGGTCAGGGCATACTTGTATGTGCGCCGACGAACCGTGTCATGTGGTAGAAATAAGAGATCGGCCTGGTGCACTTCGTTCGGCGTCGAAACGGTAAAGCGGGGCCTGGGTATATGGCGCGGAGCTGGGAGGTAGATTTGCCAGATGGCCTGCTTTTTTAGGAAGTCCTTAGCCTTAGTCTTAGAAACCTTAGCCGCGGCCGCCAGTTTTTTAATTGCCGCTAGCCCCTTCCAGTAGCCCCTTGGGCTGTAGTAGAGCTGATCCATGGAGATATTCCAAGAGCGTGATCAGCCTCCAACACGCTGAAGCCACAGGCTCTGGTAGCTGCCCTGCTGTTGCCCTGAGGTTAGTCGGGCCCGATAGCATTCTATATGCGAAGGGCCTCATTGACATTTCATCCTCCCGCCAGCTCTCGAGTGAGCTCTGGGCGACTTCGATCATAGTAGAGGATAAGGGCCCAGGAACTTTGTGCCGCCGAGCTGCATAACCAACTTCCACCATCTTAGTGAAAAGTTCTTCGGGTAGCCCCATGATGTATATGTATGTAAAAAAAAAAAAGTTCTTAGAGAGTTAATTAATCCTTTTTTCAATCCAGTAGCCCGTGAGCCCAGCCGCTCCTAGAGCTAAGACAATAAATCCAAGCTCTCTAGCCTGCTGATCGCCGGACGGTTGGTAGAAGTCAGCCAGCTGCGGCTCAGGGCCCAGTGGACCGAACCGCTTACTCGCCTCTGGCATTACCGCAGCATACTCCTGCATAGCCTCATCAACATCCTGGAAGGATTGGACGGCGTGGCCTTGCCGGCGGAGCTCGCTCTGGATAAAGTCTAGACGCTGAGTCCTTTTTTTGACCCACGCCGCCTGGGCCGCCTGTAGCTGTTCGACCGCGGCGTCATGGCGTCGGCGCTCTTCTTCGACGCCAGAGTTTTTGAAAAGGCTAAACAGATAATTGCTTCCAGTGAACGCCACCGCATTTGCGAGCGCGCCGCCCAACATCATTGCAATGCCAGCCATCGTATTATTATAAAGGCGCTTAATTCAATACGTTGGCGGGGATCATCCCTTGCTTGATGAGGAGATCTTTGGTGGCGAGCGCGGCCGTGACGTCGACTACGGCCATGCCTACGTCCCGCGGGGTGAAATCCAGTTTAGGGTATGCCCCATTGAATACAGACTTACCTAGGCGCGCATAGCCGACTGCGAATCCCGCTACCAAGGCGCCGTGATAGATCGCATTGACTACTTCCTTCCCGTTTGGAGTTGCTTGGGCAGACATGATTATTCGGGGTCGCGTCTATAAGATCCCCGGCTACTTTCCTCTAATTCTAGAGCGGGCGGGTGGGTTGGAGCTGGCGATAACCTTCCAAAAAAAAATCCAGCTAGGGCTGCTATGGCTCTAGAGAACATCAGCTATTGAGGCGTTGCTGGCGGCAGCCATTGAGGCGTTGCTGGCGGCAGCCATTGAGGCGTTGCCGGCGGCAGCCATTGAGGCATTGCTGGCGGGGCTTTGTGCCTGTCTGACGGAGTGCTCGGCCGCTCCATCGAGTGGGATATTTTCGGTCCGCGCCAGAGCTCTGAAGGCGTCCACCATAAGGCTGAAGAAGTCCGTCACAGTGCCTAATAAGTCCGCCGCTACCACGGCGCCGCGGTGCACCTCATTAACTAGTTTATTTCGGTTTGGAGTTGCTTGGGCAGACATGATTATTCCATGTGATGGGGGTCGCGTCTATAAGAACCGCGGTTACTTTCCTCTAATTCTAGAGCAGGCGGATGGGTTGGAGCTGGCGACACGGAGCCTGGCGACACGGAGCCTGGCGACACGGAGCCCGCGGTGCACGGCGCCAAGAAAGCAGGCCTTTGGCCTCACGACTCCGCCATCTCCCAAACCTTGTCGAAGATCTCTTGCCAAAGGGGCGAGAAGATCTTTTTCTCCTGCAGGATCAGGCGGCAGGCGCTCAGGTTCTGGGCGACGATACGGCGGACCTCTTCCTCACCACACTGGTTCGCGAAGTTACAGCCGGGCTTGCCGGCAGCGTCGCGGGTTGCGTCCTGGGCCATGTCGCTAATGTCGTTGGCGATCTGGAAGGCCATACCAAGGTGAAAACCAATCCGATAGAGGTCCTCCGGGGCAAAGAAGATCCCCTCGGACCGCATCAGAACGCCGAAGATGTCCTTCAGAAAGCCGAAGAAGCCTGCCAGAGCGCCCAACCATTTCGCGTCCTCAGTGGTCCGTATCAGAACGTCGGTGGTGTCCTTCAGATTGCCGAAGGCGTCCACCAGAACGCCGAAGTTCTCTGCGTCGGCGCCGTCCTTCAAAATGCCGAAGGCGTCCTTCAGATTGCCGAAGACGTCCACCAGAACGCCGAGCCTTTTCTTTTCCTCGGCGTCGCACTCCTCGACCCGCATCAGAACGCTGAAGGCGTCCTTCAGATTACCGAAGACGTCCGTCAGAACGCCGAACCATTTCGCTGCCTCGGCGCCGTCGCTGCCGTCCATGAGCTTCAAGTCGAGGGCCTGCTCGAGGGCGCCCATGTCGCCGCGGGACAGGTACTCTTCGACGCTCATACCGACCTCCTTCAGAACGCCGATGGCGTCCTTCAGATTGCCGCAGATGTCCGCCGTAGCGCCGATCCCTTCCATTTCCTCGGCGCAACCAAGGGTCCTTCAGAACGCCCAAGGCGTCCATCAGAACCCCCCGAAGCCTAACTGTTTCTCTATCTCGGCCCTCTCATTAACTACTCCCTTTCCGTTTGGAGTTGCTCGGGGAGACATGATTGGAGATGCTTGGGCAGACATGATTATTCCATGTAAAGGGGGTCGCGTCTATAAGAACCGCGGTTACTTACCTCTAATTCTAGAGCGGGTGGATGGGTTGGAGCTGGCGATGCGCCCCCCTTAACCTTCCAAAATAATCCAGCTAGGACTGCTACAGCCCCAGCGAACAACAGCCATTGAGGCATTGCTGGCGGGGCTTTGTGCCCGTCTGATGGAGTGCGCGGCCGCTCCGTCGAGTGGGACCCCCTCGGCTCTGCCGGCTGCTCCGCCACCGTGGCCTTAAACCCCTGTAACTCATTCAGAAGTGCCTGCTGCTTCCTTTTTCTCGCCTCTGCCCCTGCCCGCCCAGCAGCCACCCGCTTAGGGTCCTTTTTCCTAGTCACCCTCTCTGGCCGGACTTCCTCCGGCGCACGGACTGGTGTCGCCTCCTCCTTTGGCGGCGGCTCCTCCGGTGTTCCCTCCATTGCTAAGGTTTGTTCCGCCATCGTCCTCAGTAGATGCTTGGCAGTGTTTAAATGAGCTTAGCATTGCTGTAACAGGAGCTAAGTACATGCCATAGCGGTGGTATAGCTCGCAGGTGATGGTATTTAAGGCATGCCCAACAAAGGGATCTGCCTCGAGGTCGGCAATCAGTAAAGGCTGTTTATCAGCCGGAATCGGGAGCAAACGGATAGCCGCCATGGTGTAAATCTGCAGCACCGCAGAGCCAAGGGTCTTGGTCATACTAGCCCCCAGTCGAGCCTCATATCGGGCGTAGAGCCTGCCAAACTCCTCATCGGATAGACGATCGATTTGATCGGCGGAAATCTCTCTGCCAATGTACTGCTTTGACTTCCCCCCAATAGCGAGCGCAACCAACCGCTGTCTCTGCTCATGTCGTTCTGCTTTTTCGGGCTCATCCAACCGCCGTCTATGCTCATGTGTTTTTTCAGGCTCATCGCCCTCTACCCGGCCACGAGGTCGATCAACGACCTGCACAGTCGGCAGGTCGGCAAGGAGCTCGTCAATAATGTCGTCGCATTCCATTGCAATAGTCACGTACCTCCCCAGTCTAATTGTGATGAAAACAAAAAGTAGCGCTGCGCTCCAGACGCATGCGCCAACAACATATAGGCCTTTCATGCTAGCACGTGATAACTACTTGGCTGCGAGGTATTTAAAATAAGCTTTGCGTGCCTCATTTTGGCGAGTCGTTGACGCACAGCGTGTCTTTCGTCTGCGGGGATAATATCATTTTCGCGCAAGCACTCTTCGAAACTGTCCCGATCCTTGCAGTGGAAGAGGGCGACCCAACGCGTTTGCTCTCGGAGATCTTTGAGGATGGCGTTGTACCTCTGAGCCAGGACCCAGACCGATTGCTTGGCATGCCGGCCGCTGAATGCCAACTCTGAGAGCATGTCCTTTTTCTTGGTGAGCTGTTTACTCGCGGCCATGTCATCGATGACGTACAACGTCGGCTCACCCTGAAATACTCGGTAGAAAGCGCGCAAATAGTCGTGAAGCCGTTCACCCGGATCCAGAACATAAACCTCCTCGTCTGTACACACCCATGCGCGCTCCAGATAGGTGGTGTTGTGCCTGATCGTGGGACACAGGATTACGACGTGCTCGAAACGGTCGCGGTATGGGCCCTCGAGGAGGTCAAGCGCAAATTTCGTTTTCCCGCAGCCAGTCATGCCGCAGATTATCGCCGAGTGGGGCTCAGTGACTAAGTCGCTAGTAAATGGCCGACACGAATCGCCCATTCTCGATGTTGAGCTGCGCATCCATGATTACGAAGAGGTACATGTTCAATGGAGCTTCAGCTTCAACTTCTTTGGTGATCTGGATCGTAATACCCTCGCTCCCGTTTTCGACCCGGCGGCCATTGCCGTGCAGGCCGTCGTCGTCGGTTGATCTCAAGTCCAGCCAGAGAGCGAACTCCTCCGTGAGGTACTTGCCCAGGTCGCAAGCGTGGACACTGAGGTCCTTGGCCACCATAGCCACTTCGGGATGCCGTTTTAATCCGCCCGCCATTAGTTTTCTGACCTCGTCCCACGCCTGGTAAGGGCGCATGCCTTGCGCATAGAGCTGGTTTGGAACGCCCTCGACAGCGACCTCCACCTTCGTGATCTTGGGGTTGTAGAACGCCTCGCTCTGGCGAGCAAATGCATCAGTCGGTTCCTCGAAGAGCATCAAGAGCCCCTTCATCGATCGAGCGGGGACGTTCAGGCCGATGTTCCACACCGGGTCCTTCTTGTTCTTCACCATTCTGCTGTGTCGGAGGACCCTGTCGTAGAGGATCGCTACACCCCCCGCATACTGGTTGCGGATGTTGTCGGCCAGCTCCCTGTTGGTCACCATCTCGAACTCCAAGGAAATGCCCTCGACTGAGAATTTGGCAGCCGCGTCACCGGCTGCCCGGACTACACGACTGTAATCGTTGAACGTAAGTTCGTATTCCAGCCTGTCACCGAAAGCGGACTGAAAGAAGGGCATGTGACTCTCCAAGAGTTCGAAGTCGAGTGGGATGTAGAAGCGGTTCCCGTAAGCCTTGGCAACAGCGACGTCCTTCACTTTGTTAGTCGCCTTGTCTCCAGCATCGAGTCTATTCTTCGTTACGTTTCTGTCCTTCGTGGTGTCAATACCCTGGTACTGTGAGTTCGCCCGCTCGTTGTCGGTTTTCCAGAGGTCCACGTAGCATCCGAACACATCGCTGTCATCGATGCTCATGGCCTCTTTCCCAGAAATTTTGATCGTGGTCTTCTTCACGATGGCCCTACCAAGATTATTGACCACTAGGCGGTTAGCATCGGTTGAGTCCAGCTTGATTTGGAATGCTAAACGAGTTGTTCCGGGGACTATGACATCACTAGCCCCAAGGTTCGGGGAACCTCACTAAGAGCTGCTGATTTTGGTCGATTGTGGAGGGGTTGTTTGTGATCACAACCGTTTGGCGAGTGCCTTTGATCCCTAGGGACTCTCTCAGGCGTCGGTACGGGTTGAGCTTTCTACCGTATGCGCTTTGTGCCATGATAATGTATTGAACTCGCAGACGTTTGGGTCTAATACATGATTATGGCCGATGAAGATATACCACTACAAGATTTCAGCGACCGGACGTCGCCGGCCGATGACGTCATCGCAACCACATCGCTTTCCAATGAATTACTCATGGATGCCGTTAATGAGTTTTATAACAATTTAAATGAGGGATCTCCCGCCGCCGGTAAGGACTACAATAAATTTGTGGTCGACAGAAAGGGTCAACTCCGCCTAAGGGCTCATCCGGATGTTGATCTGATCAATGCTCGCGACGGAAGACCCCTAAAGCTAACCACTATAGCAGGTAAGATAGGGAAAGGGGGTTCGGCAATAGTCCGTGAGGAACTCGGTTTCTCGGACTGGAGTAGGAAAAAGATGATTCTACCCGCTGAAGCTGTCACCCAGATACAGCGGGCTGATGGAGTACTGGGCGAAGCGGCCGGCGGAAGTCTTGAGGTGGTAGATGTCGACAGAGCAACCCACGCCCTGACGGAAGCGGAGGAGACCGCGTTGAAAACGATCAACGACTCACCACTGAGTACATCGGACTTGGACAGGTCCGAGTTAGTAATGCGGTACCGGGAACTCCGAGGACTCGATAAGGCTATGCAAACCCAGCGCGGTGAGCTTGTTAATAACCTGGCAAGGCTCTCTGAGCTCGACAGACACATTGAACGGGAAAAAAGAAAACTGGGAGAAACAGAAGACGAGCAGCTGCGGCGGGAGATCAGACAGCGCATCGCTGATCTTAATGACCAGCGGGCGGCTAGGCTCGAGGCGGCTTCGTTCAACCGAGAAGCTCTCAGATCGCAGATCGGCCGGATTCGGGACACCCTGCGGCGAATGATGCATGAAGACGCCACGCTGGCTGAACGGATCAAGACTCTCTTCCGAGAGCAGGGTATCACCGTCGTGTCCATCCTCACAGCGATGGGGATGACCATCAGCACGCTCGTTCTAGCACTAACAGGAGGCGGTGCAGGCAGGGCCACTCCCCCTGCGCCAACTGATAAGGGTGGGGTAAAAGAATGGGTGAAAAAGCAGCTGAAAGCTCTCGCCACCCTTCTTGGTAAGCTTGCGGGTAAGCTCGCGGCCGCCATCCCCGGCATCATAGGCAGCGTGGTTTCGTGGTTGCTGTCGACCGCCGGCAAGGCAGTTGGATGGCTTGCCGAGCACACTTGGGCGTTGGTCATTGCCGTTGGAGGCCTGTTGCTAGTCGCAACCCGCGAGTGGCTAGCGAAGCGCTAGCCAAAGGGCCACTAGCCCGACCGCAATTCCGCCCACAACCAGAGCCCTTTTCTCGTCGGAGTGTGCCCGCGCAGCTGCTGCGTTTGCAGCGGGCAGCGTTGATACTCCCTTATGAGTCGGTGGGTCTGCCCGCGGAGGCCCCGCGATTTTACCATCATCGAAGCTGCCATGCTGCAGCCCCTGAACTGGAGCAGAGTTCCCTTTTACCTCATCGAAGCCCCTGAACGGACGAGTTGCTTTGAACCGTGCCGATGAAGAGGCCGGCCGGAGCCCTCAGAATTTTGTTGTTGTAGCCCGCGATGCCTGGATTTATATTAAGAAGCATGTCGCTTGGGGCCATGTACAATCCTGTCCCAAAGACCATGTTAAGCTCACTCCCGGCGTACTGCAGAACGCCTTGGTAACGGGTGATAGAGGCCTGGATGTCAACCGGAGAGTTGATCGCATCCTCCACTAGGGCTAGGAACTGCTTTTGAGCCTCGAAGCCGCCCGATGTCTTGTCGATGATCCTGGACTTGGTTTGTGCCTGGGCACCGAGCAGAGCCCACACATATGTCCGGATTGAGTCGTTGATTCGCTCCATGCCGGCTTGGGTGAAGCCTTTCGAGTTGTCAAGCACGAACGTGCTCCAAGAGCCGTCAACGCCGGGATCTTGCTCGATGAACTCGATGTGGGCCTTTTTAGGCGGTAGCCAGTCGCACGATGAAACTCCACAATGACGGCCTCCAGAGACCTCCGAGCCGAATGTCATGTGTTCGGGGTCTAGGCTTCCGGCGTTCTGCCTGGCGATGTGTTTTGCCTGATTGTCGTGCCGGAAGTCTGTCTGGGTCCACGCAACGTGCCCCCTGGTGTGAACGTCCCCCAGGCCGCGGCTGTTCGGATACTCTTTCTGACGCCAGTCTGTCTGGGGATCGACCCCAAATTCCTGGCAAAGCCGTTCATACGCTCTCCGGTCGTATGTATTGTTTAGGGGGTCCCAGGACGCGTCCTGTGGGAGGGCGCATTTCATTTCCGCCAGAATGCGTCTTATGGTGTAGTAGGCGTGAAAGAGGTATACAGATTGAATGAGCAGATTCTTGTGCCCCGCCGGCCCATTCAGGTGGTCATTAAATGAAACTCCCGAACCGGAAGTTGCGCACCAGGCTGCAAAGTTGACCTGGTTCTGCCAGAACTGCATCGGGCTTTTAGTCCAAGCTTGAACTGTGGCATCTGTTTTGACCCTGGGTAGACGGTACTGGCGCCAGATGTCGGGCATTTTCGCAGAGAAGACCTTGCCGGGGGCGGCTACGATCTGTATCGCGGACAAGTTGTTGGCGGTTAGGCTCCGCTGATACCCCCCGGCCTTATACTTCGCACCGCTATTGAACGTAAATACCTCCATCGGAATATTGCAAGATGTTTCAGACGATTACTGATATAACTACGGGCCCCACCTACCTCCAAAAGCCAATCGACAATAGAGACGGATGTCTCAGAGTCGGGCTGCGGTCCATCACATACACGGTTGGCTGGTTCAATATCACAAAAGACGAGGCGGTCACGGCCCACGTGGTGAGAAGGGTGGTTCCTCCCGGACTTTGGACTCTTCAGCAGCTACGTTCGTATCTCAGCTCCTCGTTCAAGGACCTAATCCTAATGCCGGACGAGACAACCGGACTCCTCGATGTCCAACCTAATGGGGTGGACGTAACTTTCACGGAGGGGTTGCTGCAGCTTCTTGGCTTCGACCAGACCCAAGGGCCGTTCAGAGCATTGTCGGGTGCGCGTGGGCGGCGTCCGGTAAATTTCAGTCCGAACAGGTTGTTGTTCATTCATCTGGAGCAGCTAAACACTACCGAGAACGCCCTAAACGGCGCCCCCAGTAGTCTGCTAGCCGCTGTCGCCGTTGGAGACTGGGCATACGGGGAGATCAAAACGTCAGTATTCCCCAATCCCGAGTTCAAACTTCTGAGACAGGGTACCATCTCAGAGCTTTCTCTCTCAGTTAGAGACGAGCGTGGTAACATTATAAACAACCACGGTTTGCCAGTGACTGTCGACCTTGAGGTGAAATGAGTATCTTTGGTGGGCGGGGGTATAAATCCTCTGAGGGCAATTACGCTACTCGGGCTTACGTCGATGCAGTCGCTTCGCGACGGTCCGCACCTCCCGATCTATCGCAGTATCTCAAAAAGACGGATGATGGAAATGTAGACTTAGAAGGAGGTCGGCTTATGAACGTCGGCGACGTCGCAGGGCCTACTGACGGTGTTTCTGCGAAAATGGTCCAGACAGCGTGGGACCATTTTAAGGACGAAGTCGTGAGGAAAAATGGTAAAACGCCCATGGACGGCGACCTTGACCTTGGAGGTCACCGGATCATGAATGTACAGCTTCCTCAGGACTCTAAAGATGCCGCAAACAAACGGTACGTCGACGGAAGAATCGGTCTAATCCCAGTACCCAACCCCATAATAACTCTAGTGGCCGAGGAGCGCGGACCTTTGGTTGGTGGGCAGTTCGAATGGTCGTTCGGCTCCAACTCGGATGGTCTGTCTCAGGGCAAAGTGGGCTACGTCATGATGAAAAAAGGCAAGATCATTTCAATGTCTCTGTCCGCGGCCGAGCGTAATGGACAGTCGGAGGATCAAGTGTCTGTAGGCGTCACCTTAAATGGACAATTTCAACAAGGCTATGATATCACTAAGGTCCAGCACTCTTATGTCGCTTCCAAGACCTTCCTACAGCCTCTACAAGTTGAGAAAGGTGATATTATCAACTTTCAGACGCGCGACACGAGTAGGTCCCACGCTTCCGGTGTGGTTGCAGTCCTAATTGAACTGGAGGAGTAACAACATATATTATACGAATATGAAGGATGAACTACAACAACCTACGGCACCGCCTCTGTATCCCTCCCTGCCAACTGAGGGCGATGGCCACGCTTACCGTCTTCAACAAATAACGCGCATTCAGGCCGATTTAACGCGCGAGGCTGAAAAAAGGTCTGGCCTATGCAAGAAATATAGAAGGGCGTTGAACGCCGTAGATGGCGTTGACGCTGCTTTGGCGGCCGCTGGGGGGGGGGGGGGGGGGCTTGGAATCGGTGGCGTCTACTTCTTCTCGACAGTCGTGGCCATTCCGGTCGCTGTAGGGCTCGAACTGGGGTCTCTCGGTTGTGCGGGTCTCTGTGTTATTGGCAAGGTGGCTGGGCGGCGCCTTTCCCGCAAGTACCTCAAGCATCGACGCATTGAGACGATTGCCCGTGTAAAGCTGAATACGATCTCCGACATCGTTAGCAAATCCCTGACAGACGGTAACATTTCCGACATCGAGTACAGGCTTGTTCTAGATGAGCTCCAGAAGTTTGAAGACCTGAAACGGGAGGTCTATGCCAAACAGGCGCCATCTCCGGTAAACATGGACGAGCTTCGAAAAAAACTCCTAGACGAAGGCCGCAAAGAAGCGCTCGCAGAAATCGCCAAAAAGTTGAATTCCTCCTGAGCTGCGTTTGTGTTAGAGGCCCAGACCCACCACCTATGTACAGAGAATAATCAGCGAGTATGTCTCCCCCGACAATCATCAATCTGATCCACCTATCTATCCCTGTCGCCACATTTATTATGGTGACCTTTATACTGCATCGGCAGAATAAGGTCGATGCCGGCCTTCGGAGGCTTAACGAGGAATGTCTCCGAGAGAAAACCCAGGTCTCTACCTCAGACTAATAGCAGAGGTCTCTACCTGCCCACTTTTTTGCCCCTCTCCCCTTGAGCCCGGGCCGGCGAGGGTTGTGGGCCGTCCCTAGGGCTCTGTATGGGTACTAAATTGGCGCGTGAAATGGTGCTGGGGGCGGCGGTGGGGCCCGGGAGCGGTCCCATTAGTTTCTGCACTCACTCTCCCTGCTGCTAGTTTTCCATTCCATTGATGTAATTATTGAGAATATTTTCATGAAAAATGTTAAAAAAAATCTATTTAAGAGTTTTCTGTTAAAAATATGTTATTTTTTTCTCTATTTCTTTAAAGATGTATTCGTTTCAACATTTGTCCCTAACAATTCTTGACAGAAAGTTGTATGTTGAAACTCTATAAGAAAATATAGCCTACAGCATTTATATTCCCAGAAAAGTCGGAAGGTTGAAACAGGCAAAGTTATATAAATAGGGAATATTATGTTGCAGTAGCTTTCCGTGGCTTTGTATTTTGCTCCGAGCAGCGTGGGAAAAAAAGATATCTCGCGAGACCGAAGGTCGAGCGATATATCTTTCTTCCTACGCTGCGAGAAGCAAAATACGAAGCCACGGAAAGCTACTGCAATATAATTTTACCTTTTATCATATACCTTTACATTTTCAAAACAGAAGAAGTCAGTTTTTAGGGTTTTGATGGCTTTTTTACTTTTTTCTTCTTCTTCTTCTTCTTCAAAAAAAAATCATCAATGGCGGATGAATTTTACTATGGAATTTAAGCCACGCCCCCATCTTTTCTCATGTATTTAAGAAAAATGGCGACCAACACGCTAACTGTAATGCTAAGTGGATTTTAACAAAATGAAAAACACTAACATGTGAACACTGAATTTGGAATAAAACATGTCTGCTGGAAAACCTTTCGTTTTTTAATCACTGTCAGTGTCAGACGTGATAACTGGACAGATTCTTTTCCGTCGTTTGGGCAAGGTAGGAGAAGTGTCGTCAGTTTTCGAGGTGTTGTTTATGATTGTGATAGGACAGTTCATCAGCGTTGCATTTTGAAAGATCTGATCAATGTCATCGTCAAAATCAAAACCTGACATTTTCAATGAAATTTTGAAGAAAGAGATAGTCAGCGTTTTAGACCTATCCTGAAATGGAAACAATTGCTGCAGCCGACAACAATGAAATAACGGTGAATCTCGAAAACGTGTCTGTTATTTGTGATAAGTTTGTAAAGAAATTTAAAGAAAAAAATAAAAACAATGTTTCTTTGATAATAATTAAAAACAACAACAAGAACATCCTTTTTTATCGTTTATTAAATAAATTTGACGAGATGATTCCTTTGATAAAAATAGAAACTGGTTCTCCCAGTAGTATTGGTTCTCGTCTCTATTTACTACATAGCGCCCACTTATAGCGGGAACCATACCGAAAGTAGTCCGCACAGTGTGACGTCATACTATGTATAAGACGCTGATATAATACGGATTTTTAATCTGTTGAGTTGTATTTGCGTCTCGTATTTTGCGTGTTTTAGGGCCAGAAAATGTATAGGTATATAATAAAAAAAGAAACTGGTTCTCCCAGTAGTATTGGTTCTCGTATCTATTTACTACTTAGCGCCCACTTACAGCGGGAACCATGCCGAAAGTAGTCCGCACAGTGTGACGTCATACTATGTATTAGACGCTGATTTAGTGTTTGAAATTATATTTTGCCCAATGAGATCATTCCATTTTTCAAATTTTTGTCTCCATTTAATCCATTTAATCGGCATAAACTTGTCACTAAACACTATTCCGTTAAATCAGCTGATCAGTTTAAACCAGCTTCAAGCACCTTCAGTGCGCATGTGCGGCAAGGTGTGTCGGGAGGCGGAGCTTTATGTGTTTACCAATATCACGCGTGTGTAATGTGTTACAGGGTTTTCTGATGGGGACGCATGAAAATCGATAAAAAAGAAAAGCACAAAATCAATAGTGAACCAGCAATCTGATTTATCCAAAATAACAAAAGAACTCTACCCTTCCACTTAGTTTAGTTTGGACATATTTTATTGCCGTAGATAATAATGATACAACATTCACCAGGCCCGGATCCAGAAATTTTCTGCTGGGGGGGCCAAAATCCGAATGTGATATGAGTGGTAGGGGGATTCGGGGGCATGCTCCCCCGGAAAAAAAAGGTTTTTAGTGTTATGAAGATGCATTCTGAAGGGTATCTGGGGATAATAGTGAAATTTTTTGTTGTTGTTGTTGTTTTTGTTTTTAAATCCGATAGATTTGAAACTTGAAAGCCTAGGTCCCACTGGGGGAAAAAATCGGTGATGTGGAAATTAACATTTTTTTTCTACCGATGGCTCCCGATGTTTGAGCCAAACAAAGACTGAGCAGTCCGTTGAAAAAATGACAATTATTAGGCTTCGGGATTAGTCCATTGAACATTCACTGTTGTTTCGGCTATGACACTATAGCCTTGAGTCCCGATGTTCGGAAAAGCACCGGGGGACCTCCTCCGATGATCGGCGAAGGTGCCTCGGAGTTTCACTGAGTTTGTAACATCATCGGGGGAATATCCCCGTAGATTATGGGATCTTGCGAACCATCCTACGTGTCTCGGGGAAGATTATTGAGAGTATGAAAATTTGATGGTGGAATTAAGCGACAAAGTCAAGAAAAGACTTTTGGGGGGTTTAAGGGGATGCCCTAAGCAATGTCCAATGGCCTTTTTGACCGTCTCAGTCTAAGACTGGCCAAAACAGAAACTAATTTCTGGGTGCGCTTTTCAACCCTTGCCATTTTTCTATTTTTTTTTTTAAGATCGGGAATGTGTCACAGAAAGGCCGCCTAATATCCCCGAATGCCCCCCTGATACTTCGGCGAGACATCACAGACGCATCGGGGATTCATCGGAGGAAAAAATATCGCGGAAGCTCCGTGAATGCTGACCGGAGCTTCTCTGCGGGTATTTCCCCGGCTTGTTTTCCCGATAAAACATCGAGAACACATCGGGAAAATTTCAATGAATTCTTTTTGCAGTACACCCGAGGCCTCCCGATGACTCCACATGGCTCGCGACACTATTTCCATCGGGAGTGCGTATGCATCCCATCCCCGAGAAAAAAAAATGCCAAGTGGGACCGAGCCTTAAGCATTGAGCGATATAATGTTATCTTTTACCGTCGCAAAGTGATGTTATTGAATAACTGCTGTGCAATCGTATAAATTTGATTACAATTGCATTTACAGGCCCCGATCAAAAATAAATAAAATAAAAATAACAGTGGGGGAGATGGAAGTGGGGGGGGGGGGGGCACTGATATTACTGAAAGGGCATTACTTCTTCCGGGTAAGAAATACGGGCTTATCTTGTATTTTCATTCACAAACTAGCATAAAATATTTAATAAGGGTTTCCTGAACCCCCACAAAAAGTGACTTATGATCATTAGCTTTTGACTCAACAGCGTAAAAGACAGTTTTGTCAAAGACTGAGAAAAAAAATCAATTTTCACGTTAAACATAATCATTTTGTCAAAATTGTGGAAGGGAATAGGTTCGACCTTAATGACACTGGCTGTCAAATTGTCGATCTGGAAGCAGTCTTCACACAGAAATTCTCAGAAAAAAAAAATCAGGCGCACGTTATAGGGTAGGTGTGGGCCCCTTTTGTGTGTCATTTTTTTAAAAAAAAAATTGTACATTTTTAGTTTTAGTTGAAACATTTTGGTTTTTTCTAAATGTTTAATAAGTGACAAAACAAACAATAGATGTTGATATTTAATATAAAATCTTTAATATCCGTTTTATTTCGCACATAAATTGTGTATTCTGTGCATTAGTATTCATTGACTTATCAGTAACATTGATCAATAACTGATTACCTAGATTTGATTTGAATTAGTAATCATAATCTACACATACATTGTCCCAAAATATTTAAAATTTTCAAATTCTTTCATTTCTTAATTATATTCATAAATCTAAAATACACATATTTTATAATAATTATTATTATTTTATTCGTAAATAATAAGAAAAGTGAATATGATGATGTATAGACCTACTTTTTGTATTTATATATTGAGAGAGTTAGTTAAGAAGAATTTAACTGTTTCGTTAAAATAAAACTTACAAGTTATGTAAAAATAGTATAGCTGATGACACTTAGAAACACAACCCATTTCTGATAAAGTTTAATTTACATGGCTAGCGATAGGTATGCATCTTCCCCGCAGAATAGCTTTTTAATTAAATAAAATCGGCAATTTTTCATACCTGAAAGTTCATCAACCTGGCAGTTAAATTGCCCGCTTTTAATTCAAGATTTAAAATTTTATAGATGTAGAGAAAAGTGAATTTAAAATTTCGTTGGTTAGATTTAGTCAAATTTATTTGTTAAATCAATAATTTCTTTGGGCTCTAGTGAAAATATTTCGATAGCAATGACATTTTAATGTCCAACTTAGTTGTTGTTTTTAGTGGCTAATTTTATACTAATCGATTTTTATGTTATTTCCTAAACATCACCTGTCTAGAATAGTTTTACTGCTATAAAGTTTTTGTAATTGCCTATTTTTCTTCAATCATTAGATCGCTCGGCAGACGAGATATCCTTATGTATCACTCGACAATAGCCTGTGAATCAGTGAAGGTGTCAATCAATTTGCATACACAGTACCTTAAACACATGCTTATCACTAAGTCATGGATGACTGCCGATTCGGATTACCTACACATTAACAGCAGGGGGGCATAAGACAATAGGAGTCTGGCTGGTCAGGTGGTTATGCGGTTGGTTCAGTATGGGGGCCAACGATGGGGATTTCCTCTACACAGCTCAGACATTATGTAATCAATGGATTTTATAGCCTAGAAAAAAATGTATAACCAGGGCAGCTGGGGGGCCAAGGCCCCCTCGGCCCCCCCCCGGTGAATCCGGGCCTGATACTGAAGAAAAATATATCCCGGGGTTGCTCCTTCTGATAAATTTTGAAAAGGCTTTCGACTCACTTTCGTAGAATTTAATCTATAAAACTTGTTTTTAACTTTGGTGTAGTAGTGTTTTATCGTTGTTAAACTCTGTTAAAACACATTTTGAATATTCAGTGTATTTAGATGCTTTCCTTATTCATTACGTTCTTTCATTACGAGGTTTAGATTATCGTCTCATTCGTTGAGGATTCAGACAGGAAGATATGCAAAAAAGGAATACCAAGTGAAGATAGACTTTGTCAATTCTGTAATGGTAATTATGTCGAAGATGAATTACATTTTATACTTATCTGTTCTCGTTATAAGGATATTAGAAAAAAATATATAAAACATTATTAAAATTTGGGGAATTAATTAAGTAAAAATAACTCTGATAAATTTAGCTCTCTATATGAAGGATGCATTAACTTTAAGATCGAATATCATAAATATAAATAAAGATTGAATATTATGGTTCATCCTCTTTAAATGACTGGTTTAGAAAATTACTTCTTATGGAATTTACTCTGTGTGTGTGTGTGTGTGTGTGTGGTGTGTGTGTGTCCCATTTATAAAACAGAATTGAAACATGCACAAAGAATTATTTTATTACGTGACAGCATGTTATTATAGTTTGGAGTGTAAATTGTGAAATTTTGATGAGAACTATATATATGTATATATATTATGCTTCAAAATATTGAATGTTTATATACTTGATGATGTACATGGTACAAATCAATAAAATACATCGAGGGGTGAGAGCAAAACTATGCTGAGTGCATATAAATATATTAGCACTTAGTCTAGTTTCGCTCTCACTCCTCGATATGTTCTGCTCTGTTCTAATTATACTGACGTCACCGGCCTTCGTGCACTGATATATTTACGCAGATATCATTTTATGGCCTTAATTTTTCAAAAAGTGGAGAGTTTTTAATATCCAATATTTATTTGAAATTTGAGCTGAATACATCGTTAAAAAGCAAGTACCTGAAGATATCGAAACATTTAATAAGATAAAGCAAATTATCTTTTACATATAATTTTTTCATTTCTCTTCACGTTTTAACGAGAAATATATATTTTAGCCATTAACAGGTTTTAATCCAACCACCAATGTTAAGTCCTAAGTTGTACATAAATTCTTAAACTAGATCAAAACGCCTGTAGTGTCGTACAAAGGGAACCAGACTATCACAGCCGCTACTACCACTAATGTCGTACACAGGGAACAAGACCATCACAGCTGCTACTACCACTAGTGTCGTACGCAGGGAACCTGACTATCACAGCCGCTACTACCACTAATGTCGTACACAGGGAACCAGACTATCACAGCTGCTACTACCACTAATGTCGTACACAGGGAACCAGACTATCACAGCTGCTACTACCACTAGTGTCGTACGCAGGGAACCAGACTATGACAGCTGCTACTACCACTAATGTCGTACACAGGGAACCAGACTATCACAGCTGCTACTACCACTAGTGTCGTACACAGGGAACCAGGCTATCACAGCTGCTACTACCACTAATGTCGTACACAGGGAACCAGACTATCACAGCTGCTACTACCACTAATGTCGTACACAGGGAACCAGACTATCACAACCGCTACCACCACTAATGTCGTACACAGGGAACCAGACTATCACAACCGCTACTACCACTAATGTCGTACGCAGGGAACCAGACTATCACAGCCGCTTCTTCCACTAATGTCGTTCGCAGGGAACCTGACTATCACAACCGCTACCACCACTAATGTCGTACACAGGGAACCAGACTATCACAACCGCTACCACCACTAATGTCGTACACAGGGAACGAGACTATCACGGCCGCTACTACCACTAGTGTCGTACGCATGGAACCAGACTATCACAGCCGGGGATCTTTGTGAAATTCAGACAAGTTGCCAATCTATGTTTAATAAGTCTTTGAACTTCACTTATATGCTAAGCGTCAAGCAAGGGAGCTATAACAGTACCATTTGTTAAGACTTTGATATGTTGCAGCCAGGGATCAAACCAACGACCTCCCGTTCCCGAGGTGGACGCTCTAACCACTCGAACACCGGGGACGGTAGCTCCAAACTCTGTAATAAATAATCCTATTGAAATGTGTTGATATGGACAACTGGACTCGATACTGATTAATCATGTTCTATTGAGTTTCATCAAAATCTGCCCAGTGGTTGAGGAGGATATATCAATATATACATATATTTTTTTTGGACATATCCTCCACAACCACTGGGCAGATTTTGATATATATATTTCTATTTTTAGCTCAGGTGGCCATCTTGTTCAGCTTTAATCAGCGGACCGGAATGATATAGCTATCTTTGTACAGTACCACCAAATGATAATTTCTATTCAGTTTTAACAAAATATGAACAAAGGTTCTATTTTTAGCTTTAATGGCCATCTTGTTGAGCAGACCGAACTCATTTTAACTATTTTTGTACAGTACCACGCAATGAACCATCGTCGAATGTCAGGCCCTGAGGTCATGTCATAAAAATGAATAAGTCAGCCGGGGATATTCGACGATGCCAAGGAACATTCCTGTTCAGTTTCATTAAAATCTGCTCAGCGGTTTAGAAGGAGAAGTCTTTCACAGCAAAAGTATATTTTTGATAATTCAAGGGCCTTAACACCTTACCTAATGGGGCGATATTTGTCAAAATCGAAATTTTCTTAGAGACTATGGTCATAAACACTGTCAATAAATTAGAAACAGATTGCTTAAGAAAAAAGGTACTAGAGTGTAAAGGAAGTGAAAGCTGGAATGTTTGATAATATAAAGACCAAAACTCCTGTTCGAAGTGGCGATATCAACCATAATCGAACTTGCCCGAGAGATTATTGCCATAAACACTATAACCAAATTAAAAGAAAATTGGTTTAGAAATGAAGGTGCAAGAACTATTTCTATTTATAGCTCTGGCGCCCATCTTGTTCAGATGATTTTAACTATTTTTGTACTACAAAATGATCATTCCTATTGAGTTTCAATAAATCTGCTCGGCGGTTTAGGGGATTTCATTTAAAGCAAAAGTAAACAAAGTGAAATCTGGTATTTTATTTATTCAAGGGCCATTATTTCTGACCTTAAAGGGCTATGTAAGCCATAATCAGACTTAGCCATAAACACAACAATCGAGTTGGAAGAAGATTGCCTAAGAAATGAAGGTGCTAGAGTGTAAACAAACTAATAATGGACGACATACGAGGTTGATCCTGAAATTCGCAGACAAATTTTATAAAATTTAATATCATGATTAGAAATTACAAGGCATTGTGAAATAATTTGCGTAAAATCGTTCAAAAGTATCGACGTATGTAAAAGATACGAGTTATCTAGCAATACATATAACATCATCGAGGGCCGTCTGCTTCAAACGCTGACGTCAACGTCATGAAAAAATTATATTTTCTTAATGCACTCTGCGTATTTGCGATGGCGTCTTATCCACTGAGAGTAGGTCTCCTTATAATAGTCCTTACTAAGCCTACCACAACAGTATGGGAAGCACTTGCTAGTCCTATATAAATGTCGAAACGACGACCCTTCAAAGCGGACTTGACGGTTGAAAATAACAAACTCCGCAAGGGCCATATTTGGTGAGAAATGTTTCGAGGATCGCTACCTCAATCTCTGTATTTGTTATACGATGTGAGGTATGCATAACCCCGGTCATGCAGAAATAGCCATGTCTCATCAGTGGTGGTAATCCGCCTAAGGAAGGTATCATCATCGCGCTCGTTCCTGGCGAGGAATTTCCAGGAAACCAAGGCGCGCAACTCTGTTCCACCGTAGAACTCTTTGGAATCCATCGTGCACCCAGATTGCTAGTTTAAATTATCCACACTTTGTCATAACCTAATTCAATCTGGTCACACATTTCCCACCCAATACCCGCTTATCGGATTCAATGACTCTACGCACGACGTCGACTCGGAAAGTTGAATTCTTTGGTCGTCCTTCTCGTTCATGGTCGTGTATGTCCTCGCAGACTTCTCTAAATCTCTTTTGCTACTTGAACACGAGAGTTCTTTTAATATTTCTCTCCCGTCACTGGTCTCTTTCACCAGTTTGTCTGTCTGCGTTGCTGTTTTTCAAAGGCCTACCAAAAACTTAACGACAGAGCGATTTTCCATTATATTTGCTGTCAATTTTGGCATTATCACTATGTCGGCGATAACTAAGCTAGAACAACAATTCTAATGTTATAACATTAAGTAAGATAAGCATGCATGCTGGCGTCATAAGTTCATAACGTTATTCTCGCGCTATGGTTATGGAAATAAACGTTTGTAAGTCATTTGCCCTATGGGTTGGCCCGCAAACCGATACATGGGTAACTGTAGCAACGATAATAAAGAACACATTTGTAATAATTTAATTTTAATTTTTGCTGCTGAGCTTATCAAATTCGTGTTTGCATTCAGAGCAAGTTTGAAGGATATAAGTCTATATTATTTTGGTGTTATAATAGTCTGCTAATTTCTGGATCACTTCTGGTATTTCTATTCTTTTAAGCTCTGTCGGCCATCCGGAACCATTTTAGCTATTTTTGTACAGTACCACGCAGGGATCATTCCTGTTAAGTTTCATTCAAATCTGAGGGTAAAGTCGCTGACTTAAACACTCAATCAGCCCCTCACCGCGTGGGTTCGAATCCCGGCAGGGTCATTCGGAAGGAAGCCTTCCAGCTGGCTTGCGGTAGATCGGTGGTTCTACCCGGATGCCTCCGTGCATTTTGGGTCTTCCTCCACCTGTAATTAGCTGGACGTCGCTATATGACTGAAATACTGACGAGGCAACGGTAAACCCATATAGTCAAGTCAAGTCATTCAAATCTGCTCATCAGATCAGAAGGAGATGTCATTTAAAGCACTGGCCGAAGGCGAACAAAGGCCGATCACAATACCTCACCTGAGCACTTAGTGCCCACCTAATGCTCAGGTGAGCTAAAATAAACAAATCACGGCTATAAAAAGAATTGACCTTATCGTAGGATTGTATTATTATTTATTTTTTTTTGTCATAGAATAGCTTTATGTTGCACACCATTTATAGCATGTTGATATTTTCAAATGATAAAATTTTCTGGGTTTGAAATTATGAAGTATTGCCACTATCACGGTTACTCCACGAAAACACCTGAGCCATTTTGTATTTGATTACGTTGCTTTTAATTGATATTTTCTGAAGAATTGAAAAAATCAATCTAGCACAAAGCATTTCGTCGACAATGTGCGAAGAAATCTAAGCTATTTTAATTTAATGATATATCTTATTGCTTGATATACATGTCATGTAGTGTTTCAAATATAATTTAATATACGGTTATGTACAGTCACGGTGTATGGAAAGGCGGCATCACTCTTTTTGGAGTACATTTACTTAAAGACTTGACTTGACTATTTGAGTTTACCGTCGCTTCGACAGTATTTCAGTCATATAGCGACGCCCAGCTAATTACAGGTGGAGGAAGACCCCGAATGCGGGGAGGCATCTGGGTAGAACCACCGATCTACCGCAAGCCAGCTGGAAGGCTTCCTCACATGAAAATCCGAATGACCATGCCGGGATTCGAACCCACGCGGTGAGGGGGTGAGTGAGTGCTAAATTCAGCGACTTTATCCTCTCGGCCACGGAGGCCCCTTTACATAAAGGATCAAACCGTGAGTTATACAATAATATTAATCTTTAAGCTTTAGATAACCATATCCCCATGTAATAATAACTACATCGATTCCTGACTCAAAAATCTCTACAGTTATTAACTACTATAATGCTGTATTGATGTTATTTTTTGTAAGCTATGTTTGGAAATAAATATGTTTAAACCAATATTTCTTGAGCTTAAATGGCTTAAAGTACAGATGCCCCAGAGTTTCTGTATATGAGAAGATGCCTTAATTTCGGTCATCTCTCAGTTTATGCTATAGAGTTGAACGGAAATATCAGAAAATAAAAAGACTGTCTGTTTGATGTCAGTGTATAACTGAACATAACAATACATAACACGCTGTTCAATCAGAAAATAAGACACCAGTTTGAATCGACGACAACAGCCGTGCGATATACATGTATGGCGGGGCGCAGTGGCTATACAAGGTGAGTATTTGTACGGTTTTTATAATTTCTAAGCAAGTTTGGGTAAATTCAAAGCCTATCTAAAAGATGGCTTGCTGACAAACTGCTGGTCCCCTAAACGTTTTACTTATAGTGAATTTGAATGAAAAATGACCAAAAGTTTCGATAGAATTAGCCATTTGGCCAATCAGTCACAAAAACTTACGTTTTTGGTTGTAGTGAATAATTTTGAAGCTACGCATTATTAACTTTAACATTCTGTCTGTTACTGATCCGAATCACGGCTTTCCAAACGCTTTTCTTGAAGAGATATTAGCTGTTTAACCCTTTCCCTCATAGAGGACACCATGAAAAGACCTATGCGAACAGCATAAAACCAGATCAGCCTGCCTGTAACTCGTGGATGGATTAATGTGTGGGTGGATTATAGGAGAAAATAATTGTACATCTCATGTATTTACTTTAGAGCGTAATTGACATAGGCTTTTCATAAACTTACTAAAAATGACATATAGAAAATGCAATACCGGTAAATATTTTTACATCAGGTTGATACAATGATACCAATTTTCAATACAGTGAAGTAACATATGAATATTTGGATTTACAATTATTTCCTTATTTTTAAAATATGATAGATTTATTTAGATAGATTATTTAATAATGTTATTGATTCAGATGATATAATTGATTCAAGGGACCTCACTGTTGGCCATTTACAATAATATGGTGATAATTCTCTGTATTTGTACGGAAACACATAGGGGACAAGGTGTTTTCTCTTATTATCTCGTGGCCACGAGATAGCGATATTTTTTTTCTTTTTTCTTTCTTTTTTTTTAAACTTATAGTTCGTGGCCAAGAGTTAGGAATTATTTTTGTTTGTTTTATTTTTCCTTAGTAAGTAATTCGTGGTCACGAGTTAACGAGATTTTTTTTTTCGCGGCCATGAGTAAGGAAAATTTGTTGTTGTTTTTTCTTAGTAACTTGTGGCCACGAGTTAATAACCGTTTTTCGTGTTTTTTTTTTCTTAGTTATATTTCGTGGCCACGAATTAGACAAGTTCGCTTTTCGTTTTTTTTTTTTTATTTATATCTTCTGGCAGCGAGTTAGCAAGATTTTTTTCTTAGTTAGTTACTCGTGGCCACGAGATAATAAAAAGAAAACCACCATGTCCCCTCTGTGCTTCTGTAGGAATGTCATATTTCTGGGGAAAACAATCAAATAACAATCTACAGTTTGCTGAGATAAAGCAAACAAAAACAACCGCTAACTCATGGCCACGAGTTAGTTGTTGTTGTTGTTGTATTGGGGTCTACCGTCGCTGCGATAGTATTTCAATCAGTAGTCCAGCTAATTACAGGTGGGGGAAGATCCCGAGTACACAGAGGTACCCGGGTAGAACCACCGACCTACCGCAAGCCAGCTGGAAGGCTTCCTCGCATGAAAAATCCGAAGTCCCTACCGGGATTCAAACCCGCAGCGGTGAGGGGCTGAGAGATTTGTAGTCCACGACTGTAACCGCTCGGCCACGGCGGCCCCGCCACGAGTTAGTAA
>CM037783.1:58290515-58340515 GCA_021229015.1 Solen grandis
TTTGTTTCATAATTATTAGCAGTTTGGGGAAAAAGGCGGGAAAAAAAAAAAATTATAAAATCAAAAAAAAAACCCATTCTTCGTCATGTAGTTTAAATTTTTTTTGTTTTTTTTCCTATATTTTCCCTAAAAAAAAATTTTTTAGTTTTGATTTCTTTAAAATTTTGAAATTCCCTTTTTTAAACTAAATTTTTTTTCTAGTTTTTTTTTAAAATTTTTCATTTGGGCCCATAACAGAAAAAAAATTTTTAGGCTAAAAATATAAAAAAAATTTAAAATAATACAACTGACGCCCAAAATTTTTTGGGAAAAAAAATTATTTTTAAAAAAAAAAGACAAACAAATACGATATTTAAAAATGAACCTAAAGATTACAAAAGGGAGGTTTTTTTGGCATTTAAAAAAACGACAAATTTAAGGGAAAAAAATGAAAAAACTTTTTTTAAAAGGGGGAATTGGAAAAGGAAAAGTTTTTTAAAAAAAGATTTAAAAAAATTTATAAAAAATTTAAAAAGAAGATTTTTTTAAAAAATTTTTAAAGGGGAAAATTGCCAAAACCCCTTTCCTTATTATTGGGAAAATTCGAAATTATGTTAAAAAACCCGGTGGAACCCTAAAATTTTCCTTATAAAATTTCCAAAAAAAATTTAAAAAAATTTTAAAATATTTTTTTTAAAATTTTTTCACAAAAAATTAAAAAAAAAATTTTTTTAATTTTCCCCAAATTTTTTAAATTTTAAAAGGTTTAAAAAATTTTTCCCCGAAACCAGTTTCTTTTACTGAAAATTTAATTGTCCCAAAAAAAGAATCGCTTCTAAAATTTTTAAAAGCATTTTTTTGAAAGAAAAAAAAATAACCCCCCAAATTTCACCAAGGAAGGGGAAAAGACGAATTCCTAAACCCAAACAAAAACGAAACAAAGGGGGATTTTTTTTGACGATTGAAAATTCAAAAAATTCTCTCCCCAAACAAAGAAATTTTTTTCCTTGACGAAAAATATTCCAAATCAGGAAGGGGGAAAAAAAAATTTTTGTAAGTGCCCCTATGTCTAAGTGGATGCATTAGCCTTTTTGAGGGGGAAATGAAAAGTGTTATTCCATTTATTCCATGTACAATAAAAATTTTCCCCCAAATAGGGGGTATTTTCATAAATACTCGGGGGAAAAAAAAAATAACTTAAATTTTGAACCCACCAATTTTTGACCCCCTTTTTAAAAACTAATGTCCCCCCCCAAAATTTTTTTTAAATTTTTGTGAATTCAAACGTACAAAATCATAATCTAAAAAAATTTCTCCTGAAAGTTGTTTCCCAAAAACCCTTTCCCCGGGAAAATCTGGGTTTGATTTTTTTCTAGAATGTTTAAAAAAGAAAAAAAAAAAAGTTTGGCCCGGCAAACTGTTCCCAAAAAATTAAAAAATTCCCCTTTTTTTAGCAGGTCAAAAGCAAATGCAATATGTTGGGCAACCCCAAAAAAAAATGTTTTAATACCCTGGAAAAGTCATAAAAAATTTTTAAAAAAATTTTTATGGGGGGCCCGCATTTTTTTCTACCGTTCTTTAACATTTTAATTTTTGAAAAACATAATTTAAATGATTTCAAAAATTTATTTATTTTTTAAAACAACTTTATCGCCTTTGCAAAGAAACCTTTTGGGCATAAACTTAGAACTGTTTTATGTTTTTCCCGAATTTTAAAATTTTTAAAATAAATTTTTACAGAAAATTTAAAAAAATTTTCCCCAAAATTTTACTTGCATAAAAGGTAAGGGTTTTTTAGGGGGGGTTTGTTTTAGATTATTTAAAAAGATTGGGGTAAAAGGGGGAAAAAAAAAAATTATAAAATCAAAAAAAAACCCATGTCCCTTTGTCAGTAATTTACATTTGTTTTTTCAATCCATTTTCTCGTAAAAAAAAAAAATTCAGTTTTTTTTTTTTTAAAAAATTTGAAAAAATTTTTAAACCAAAATTCTTTCAGATTTAGATTAAATTTTACTTTGGGGGATAACAGAAAAAATTTCAAGGGGTAATATAAAAAAAACATACAGTAATAAAAAGCCCCCGAATTTTCTTTTTTTTAAAAAAATTATTTTAAAAAAAAAACAAAACAAAAAATAGTTTAAAAATAAAACAAAAAATTACAAAAAAGGGGGTTTTTTTTCAATTAAAAAAAAAAAAAAAATAAAAATGCATAATGAACCTATAGAAAACGAAAAGAATTTTAGAGTTTTTAAAAACAAATTTTAGAATGAGTTGTTCTTTTTTTAGTGAACATGCGACCCCCTGTTTTCCCCCATGTATTTCAAAATGTAATTTTTCCCGCTTAAACCCCCTGGAAAAAAATTTTTCTTTTATAAAATCCCAACAGAAAGTTTTTTTTTAAAAAAATTTTTATATATTAAAAAAAAAATATGAATTATGGAAAGTGCAACCGACTTTAAAAAAATTTTTTGGGAAAAATTTAAAATTTTTGAGAATGCATCATTGTTTCAACACTCTCATAAAAACCCAAAATTAACATTCCCCTTTTAAAGGGTAAATGCTTGAAAAAAAAAATTTTTTTATATTTTTAAATTTTTTTTTTTTTTTCAAAAAGGGGGATACCAAAAAACAAATTTGGGTTTCCCCAATGAAAAAAAAATTTTTTTTCCTTTAAAAATTTATTTTGGGGGAAATTTTTTAAAAAAATTTTGGGGGGTTTTTGAAACCCCCCCTTCCCCATATTTTTCTTTTTCAAGGGAAAAAAAATTTTTTAAAAAGGAATTTTTTTCCCCAAAAAAAACCCTGTAAAAAAAAAACTCTGTGGGGGGTTACGATTTCTTGAGACAACTTTTTTTATTTGGGGTCTTTCCCCTTTAAGATTTGGGAAAAATTTACGACAAAAAAGAAAAAAAAATTTTCCCAATTCCCCCATTTTTTCAAAAATTTTTTAAAAAATTTTTTTAAAAAAACCCAAAATTTTTTTAAAAAAAAATTTTGGTTTTTTTTAAAAAAAAGGGAAAAATTTTTCCTTTTTTTTAATTTTTTAACCCCAAAAATTTTTTTTTTAAAAAAAAAAACAAATTAAAAACCCAAAAAAAATAAAAAATTTCCCAAGGAAGTGAAAAGACGGAAAAATTTCCCTAAAAGCCAAGCAAAAACGATACAGGAGGATTATATCTGACGTTTGGAAATTCAAAAGCTTCTCTCCAGATCTACGAAAATTTTTTTTTTTCAAAAACTATTCCAAATCAAAGGGTGGGCAAAAACATTTAGTAATGTTTCCCCCCCCTGTCCCCCCAAATGGGTGCAAAAGCCTTTGTTTATTTGGGAAAAAAAGTGTTATTCCCTTTATTGCTATTACAATAAAAAAATTTTAAAAAAGGCGGTATTTTACCCTAAAAAACCGGATAAAAGAAATATCTTAACTTTTTGAACTACCATTTTAGACCCTTTTTTAATACTAATGTCCCAAAATTACCTGACTATTTAGTGAATTCAAACTGTACACATCATGAATCTAAACATTTCTCTCTGAAAGTTGTTACAGACCTAAGAGTTATCACTCTTCCCGTGTAAGATACTGGTTCGATTTTGTCTAGATATGTTACAAGAGAAAAAAAATTGATTTGCGTTGTCATGCAGACTGTCAAACTAAGAATGTCATTTATCTTATAGCATGGTCAAAATGCAACATGCAATATGTTGGTCAGACCAAACAAGATGTCTCAATATGCATGAACAGTCATAAGTTTGATATTCATAATTTTATGGACCCTGCATTTTCTTCTACCGTTGCTTTACATTTTAATTTAGAAAATCATAATTTAAATGATTTCAAATTTATACCTATTTATATTGATAAACAACATTGATCGCCTTTGCAAAGAAACCTTTTGGATACATAAACTTAGAACTGTTTATGTTCCTGAAGTTTTAAATTCTAAACTACTTTATACAGTAGATTAATATGTGTCACTTATGTCTACTTGCATAATAGGTAGTAAGTTCGAGATAAAATATTTGTTTCATAGATTATTAGACAGACTGGAGATAAAGGCGAAATGGAAGAAATTATAAAATCAGAACAAACCTATGTCTTCGTCATGTAGTTTACATTTGTTTGTTTCAATCCTATATTTCTCGTAAAAAAATTATTCAGTTAGATTTCTAAATTTAGAATTCTTTTAATCTAGAATTCTTTCTAGATTTAGATTAATATTTCTACATTAGGGCGATAACAGTAGAAATATTTCAGGCGTAATATATAAACAAACGGTACAGTAATACAACTGACGCCGAATTACTTTGTAAAAAATATTATTATAAAGAAAACAGACAAATCAAATACGATAGTAACAATGAACACTAAAGATTACAAAAGGGAGGTTTTCGGCAATTAAAAGACGACAAATATGAAAAATGCATAACTTCAGAGTGTATGGAGGATGTAAAAAGATTAAAATTCATATCATGAATGAGATTGTTACTTTTTCAGTGAACATGCGCACACCCTGTTCCTATGTATTGCAAAATCGTAATTTACCGCTGCTTAATCCAGGTGGACATATTGTCTCTTCATATAACTCTCCAACAGAAAGTATTTCAAAGTATATTGAAACATTTATCGACAACTTGAATAATTTCCATCCGAATATCAATTTTACATGTACCATATCTGACCAGTCTGTCTCTTACTTGATTGTAATAGTAACAAAAGGAGAATCGCTTCTAATTGAAACAGACATTTTTCTGAAAGAAACAAATAACCACCAATATCATCCAAGGAAGTGAAAAGACGGAATTCCATACAGCCAAGCAAAGCGATACAGGAGGATTATATCTGACGATTGGAACTTCAACGCTTCTCTCCAGCATCTACGAATTTTTTGCCTTGACAGAAACTATTCCAAATCAGAGATAGACAAAGCATTTAGTAATGTGTCCCGTATGTCTCAAGTGGATGCATTAGCCTTTGTGACTGGTGAAATGAAAAGTGTTATTCCATTCATTGCTATGTACAATAAAGATTTACAAAATATAGGCGGTATTTTACATAAATACTCGGACCTAAAAGCGACCCTGCATTTTCTTCTACCGTTGCTTTCCATTTTAATTTAGAAAATCATAATTTAAATGATTTCAAATTTATGCCTATTTATATTGATAAACAACATTGATCGCCTTTGCAAAGAAACCTTTTGGATACATAAACTTAGAACTGTTTATGTTCCTGAAGTTTTAAATTCTAAACTACTTTATACAGTAGATTAATATGTATCACTTATGTCTACTTGCATAATAGGTAGTAGGTTCTAGTGATGGGTTTGTTTCATAGATTATTAGACAGATTGGAGATAAAGGCGAAATGGAAGAAATTATAAAATCAGAACAAACCTTTGTCTTCGTCATGTAGTTTACATTTGTTTGTTTCAATCCTTTATTTCTCGTAAAAAAATTATTCAGTTAGATTTCTAAATTTAGAATTCTTTTAATCTAGAATTCTTTCTAGATTTAGATTAAGATTTCTACATTAGGGCGATAACAGTAGAAATATTTTAGGCGTAATATATAAACAAACAGTACAGTAATACAACTGACGCCGAATTACTTTGTTAAAAAGAAAACAGACAAATCAAATACGATAGTAACAATGAACACTAAAGATTACAAAAGGGAGGTTTTCGGCAATTAAAAGACGACAAATATGAAAAATGCATAACTGAACCTATAGAAACGACAAGGATTTCAGAGTGTTTAAAATTCATATCATGAATGAGATTGTTACTTTTTCAGTGAACATGCGCGCACCCTGTTCCTATGTATTGCAAAATCGTAATTTACCGCTGCTTAATCCAGGTGGACATATTGTCTCTTCATATAACTCTCCAACAGAAAGTATTTCAAAGTATATATTAAAACAACATATGTAATATATGTGAAAGATGCAACCGACTTTATAAATAAGTTGAGGAATATTAAATTTAAGAGTAGTGCATCATATGTAGCAACACTCTCTATATCATTCCTATATACTAACATTCCTCATTATAACGGCATAAATGCTTGTAAGATATTTGTATATATATATTATTTTTTTTGCAACAAGGTGGATACCATAAAGTAGACCTCTGGGCCGATTAGCTGTTTAATTTTCATGCTTCTAACTTATCAGTAGCCTTTGTAACATTAAATGATAGTTTTAGGACCAAAGTTTGAAACTCTGTTTTGCCACAAATTCTTAAATTTTTTGAATTTGAAAATTTGAAAGACAAGGTGCACATCTACATCATAACATACTTCTTCTGTGAAAATATCAAGATAAAACGACAAAAAATAAAGGCTCCAGAGCGCGAACAAACTTTTGATGCTGACGTCAAATCAAGTGACCCCTATGGTGGGGCCATATTTGCTCCCAGGGCCATGATTTTTAAAAAAATTGGTAGCGATCAACTATACAACGCAGTACACCAAATATCTAAACTCCAGGCCTAACGTTTCTGAAATGAAGATTTTTCTAGATTTTCCTATATCAGCCTATGTAAAATAAAGTGACCCCTGCGGCAGGGCCAATTTTGACCCCAATGTCATGATTTATACTTTGTAGAGGTCCACTAGACAACGCTACACACCAAATATCTAAGCTCTAGGCCCTGCAGTTTTATAGAAATTTTCAAATATTGCATTTTTAAAATCTATTCTATGCCCCTGTGACCTCCTTTTTCAACCAATCTAAACAATTTGAACAATTTTAATAGAGGGCATCATAAGGATCAATCCTGTGAAATTGGGTAATAATCCATTCAGTGGTTTAGGAGATGTTATTTAAAAGAAATTGTTGACGCTGGACCCACGCACTCACGGACGACAGACAAAAGGCGATCACAACAGGGCATGATGACCGTGAATCGCTCACCTGAGAAATATTGCCCTCAATGCCAATTATTGTATTAGGAGTCATAGTGAATACATAATCTATGCAGAAGTACAGCAAGATCATCTAAATTCAACACAAAAACTGTACCTGCCATCCAAACTTTGAAGGTCATTGCTCTAATAAGTCTATAAACAAGAGGGAAATGATGGCCCTAAATCGCTTACCTGAATTCAAGTGCTAGAGAGAAAAGTAAGGAAATAAATTTACACATAATAAATTATATAGTATTTAAATTTGATTAATTATTGTTCTGTTGCACAAGTTCTATTTTAGCTATTTTTAGCTATTTTTTGCAGTATCACCCAATATCATCCTATTGAGTTTCATTAAAATCTGCTCAGCGGTTAAGGAGGAGATGTCATTTAAAGATTAGATTAAGCTCTGGCAGCCATCTTGGTTGGCAGACCAGAAAGATTTTAGCTATTTTTGCTCAGTACCACCTAAGGATCATTCCTGTAAAATTTCATCAAAATCTGCTAAGTGGTTTAGAAGAAGATGTCGTTTAACCCAAAAGTTGACGATGCATGTCGCACGATGGACGCCGTACAAAAACTGATCAAAATATCTTCGTGCTCAGGTGAGCTAAAAATCAAGTGACCCCTAGGACGGAGCCAATTTTGACCTAAGGGCCATGATTTGATCAAAATTGGTAGATGTTCACTAGGCCATGTTACTCACCAAATATCTAAACTCTAGGCCTTGTGGTTTCTGATAAGAAGATTTTTCTAGTTCTTCCTCTATAAGTCTAAGTAAAATCAAGTGACCCCTGGGGTGGTGCGTGGTAAATTTTACCACAGGGCCATGGTTTGAAGAAACTTCAGATTGAGGTCTACTAGGCCATGTTACACACCAAATATCTGAACTCCAGGCCGTGGTTTCTGATAAGAAGATTATCCTGGGGCGGGGCCAATTTTCCGGGCCTTTAACTGGTAGATGTTCACTAGGCCATGTTACTCACAAAATATCTAGAGCTTATGGTTTCTGAAAAGAAGATTTTTCTAGTTCTTCCTTTAGAAGTCTATGTAAAATCAAGTGACCCCTGGGGCAGGGCCAATTTTGACCCCAGGGTCATAATTTGAACAAACTTGGTAATTATCCATAAGACAATGCCACACACCAAATATCTAATCAGGCCTTGTTTTTTTTTTTTTGTAAAATCAAGTGATCCCTGGGGCGCGGCCAATTTTGACCCCAGGGTCATGATTTGCACAAACTTGGTAATGGTGCATAAGACAATGCCACACACCAAATATCTAAGCTCTAGGCCTTGCAGTTTCAGAGAAGAAGATATTTAAAGAATTTTCTTTTAAGATTTTTTTAAGTTTTTTTTAACTCCTGTGACCCATATATGCAATGGACAGGAACTATTGAACAACTTTGGTAGAGCTTCATGTAAGGAACATCACAGGCAATTTTCATTTAATTTGGCCCAGTGGTTTCGGAGGAGATGTCATTTGAAATAATTGTGGCCGACGGACGAAGGCCATTGATCCTAAAAGCTCACATGAGCACTACGTGCTCAAGTGAGCTGAAAAGATAACCCAACAAAGATGAAAAGATGATATTGTGCATTTTTAGCCAACTCCACTATTGATTGGCAGGGATACAATTGACAACCCTGTTTAGTCATCAAGGTGTGCCAGATGCTCTTGAAATGATGAATGTACAAACGTCAAATGATCAATGGTTTTTTAAGACAACACACTCTAGCTTTTAAGCAGGAAATGACAATCAGCTGCAGCAATGGAATTCAATACACAAGGAAGTAAAAAGAATTGAGTGAAGCCCTTTCATGCATAAATGGTACACACAGAATTGAAATGTTTAGTGTATTGGTTCATTTTATGTGCGTAAAATACGCAGATATGCAGCTTATCTGTTCCTCTGGCTCACCCTGGTGAGCTAAAAGGTTACAGCCTGGACACAAATGCTTGCACAGATTTTAATGTCAACTGAGTTTGCTGTGACCCTGACCTTAAAGCTAGTAACCTTGATTTTCCTTGTGACACATTACCTAGTCCTAGAAATAATTTACTTATTTCAAAACTTGACCATACACAACAAAATTACAGCCTTGACATGTTTTTAGTCATTTGACTGCTGTGACCTTGACCTTGAAGCAAGTGACTAGTTTTTGTTTGCAAAACATCATCTGGTCTTAGAAATCATTTGTGCTAAGTAATTTCAAAACACAAACATATACAACAAAGTTACAGCATGGACACAATAATGTCAACAGATTGCTGTGACCATGACCTTCAAGATGAAGACCTGGTTCTTATTTGTGACAAATGGTCTTAAAATCACTAAACAAATGCAAACTAATGGAAATATAAAAATTAGGTTGAACCTGTATTAGCTGCCACCTGTAGGCAACCTGCATTTACCAAACTGTAGCATTTTGTTATACATTTAAATTCTTTCTCTTGTTCCCTTGACTGCCCACTTAAGACAGGTTTGACTGTATTTTCAAATACTTTATTACTGCATTGTGTCATTTTTAAAACAAACTTATTAATTACTTTCATTCTTTTAATTATCTATGTTATTTTTTTTTAATTAATTTGCTTTTATTTCTTTTGATAAAGAAATTGTAATAAGATCTTAAGAACCTTTTCATTTCATTTAAAATATCACTCTGATCTGAAATAGTACTATTGTCTTCTAATTCTAATTTAGGAATCATTTTATATAGATAATTATTTTTCTCAAGGTTACAAAAATATTTTGAAGGTTTTTCTCCATCTTCAACCCATCTAGCCTTAGATCTTAATATGTGACCTTTAAGTGAATCCTCTCTTACCTTTTGTAGTTTTTGTTTTAATTCTGATAATTTGTTTTTATTTTGATCTGTTAAATTCTTTTCAATTTCATTGATTTCTTTTAAGAGCTCTGATTCTTTATGTGCACTTACTTTCTTTTTATATGAACCATAAGATATGGATTTTCCACGTATTTCCATCAATAAAACTTCTAAAATAGTGATCACTTATAACAAATTGTAATTCTTCATCGGTATTTGATTAATTAAAAAAGGAATTAATTTTTTCCCTTTTGTATTAAATTTATATAGTCAATATCATTCAAATGTGCATTATTATGCTTCCAAAGACCTTTACCATGTAATATATTTGATGGGTTTAAGATGAGGGAAATTATTGAGTGATCAGATAAGTAACTTGATTCAATATCAATTTTCTTAACAAAGGGCAGTAAGTCGTTAGTTAAAAGAAACAAGAGGGCCAAGATGGCCCTAGATCGCTCACCTGAGAAAAGTATCATTCATTGCCTGTACAAAACAGACTGCTTTAGAATTAAGATGATGAGGTGAAACAATGTTCAGGAATTTTCTGACTCCATCCACAAAAGATATCATCATGACAAACATTCTGCCAAAGTTTGAGGATGACTGGACCAAAAATGTTGCCCTCTGAGTATAAACAAGATTTTTCTAAGATTTGACCTATGACCTACTTTCGTCCGCCCCCCCATTTTAACTGGTTCGAGATATCATCATGACAAACAATCTGACCAAGTTTGAGGAAGATTGCATCAAAACTGTGGCCTTTAGTGTGTAAACAAGATTTTTCTAAGATTTGACCTATTGACCTACTTTTCGGTCCGGCCCGGCCCATTTTTGAACTGGTTCAAGATATCACCAAGACAAACATTCTGACCAAGTTTGAGGAAGATTGGATCAAAATTGTGGCCTCTAGTGTGTAAACAAGATTTTTTAAGATTTGACCTACTGACCTACTTTTTGATCCAACCTGACCCATTTTCGAAAGGGTTCAAGATATCATCAAGACAAACATTCTGATCAAGTTTGAGGAAGATTGGATCAAAATTGTGGCCTCTAGTGTGTAAACATCAAAATTTTAAGATTTGACCTACTGACCTACTTTTTGATCCAACCTGACCCATTTTCGAAAGGGTTCAAGATATCATCAAGACAAACATTCTGATCAAGTTTGAGGAAGATTGGATCAAAATTGTGGCCTCTAGTGTGTAAACATCAAAATTGTTGACGGACGACGGACGATTGACGACGGACGACGGACAATCAAGTATCCCAAAAGCTCACCCTGAGCTATGCTCAGGTGAGCTAAAAATCAAGTCTTGCTTGTTTTAAAGGATGTATTTGTCTGCATGTGTATCTCTTTCTATCTGGATAGTTTTCTCTGAACGGGTCTAACATTTGCCTTTCATGGATTTTGTCTATTAATAATGATCTAGCCTTGATGTTATTTATATGTTTGTAGTTTGAGTAATCTAGAGAAGGATCAAGAACTAAATTAAAGTCACCACACATAATACAAGATTCATTACCTATATCATTAAATGTCTGAAACATCTTTTCATAAAAAGCTGGATTATCTAAATTTGGTCCATACAGGGAGACTAAAGTATAACGCTGTGAATTAATTGTAACATCCAATGCAAGAAAGTTACCATCATTATCATTTATACTATTATGAATACAATTTTCTATATTCTTATTAAATAAAATAGCTACACCTCTTGCATTTGAACATTGAACATGAAAAACTAAAATAACAATTTCCATTCCACTGAGCATATATCATCTTTTCTTGTTCTCTTGTAAAATGTGTGTCTTGCAAACAATATATATCATAATTCTTTTCTTTTAAAAAATTGAACACATCAATTCTCTTTTTTGTGCCGTTCAGACCCCGGCAATTTAATGACAATATTTTTACCTCACCCATTATCCCAAAATTGTTTTTCAGAGAACCATACATTCAGTTTATATTTTTTAACATGACACAATGAAGATCTGTCAGAAAAAATGAACAAGTGCAAAAAAGTGTTTGATTTAATAAACATAATGTTTAAACAAAGGCAAAGAAAAAACAACTTGAGTTTTGTGCAGACAGATTAAATATATATACAGGTTAACAGGAACAAGGATTATTACTGTCAGAAAGAAGTGATGAAGATAAACTTCAGAGATATGGTCTACTACAACTTGTATATGTATACATGATCATCTTTTCCATTCATTTCACACACCTAATATGTACATAAATTTAATGCTGTTGTTGTTTTTTGTTGTTGTTTTCTTTCAACATAAAAATGGGCAATATTTAGAAAAAAAGAGAAAAATAAATATTAAAGAGTTTACAAACCTTAACTGTCCATACAACTTCTTCATTAGTTAAATATACAACTAATATATTACATGTTTACATAATTTAGGGGGGGGGAATATATATATATATATATATATATATATATATATATATATATAATGCTTATATTTTTTCTAGAAAAAAAAACAACAAAAAATAAGGTAACCATTTCAAAGGTTTCAAAGATTCAATTCTTTGCAAAAAGAATCAATATATACATTATGTTTGATGTTTTGCAATACCTTACAATGTATTAATAGTCTATAATGAGAGAAAAAAAAAAAGAAAAAAAAATATTTCTGATTTTCTCTCTTTCCGTCGAAAACGAAAAGGAAAGAGGAAGACGAAAAAGAGAATCATCTCCATACAACATATAAGCAAAGAATTTAAAACATGTGTAAGCAATATTTTAACATAGGCAGAATTTAGGAGGAAAAAGGAAACTAAAACCCTCACATCAATATTTATACAAATACAGTCGAACCCCGGTTACTCCACCAACTCTCATTCAAATACCCAGCGTCATTCGAAATACTTCGTTGGTCCCGATCACTCTCCTTCTTATTTCTATATAAAAATATTTGGGTTATTCGAATTTGTACCATTCGAATACCTGGCCTCATCCGAAAAGATTTTTTGTCCCGTGCCAATCATTTCGTATGATTTTCGCACCCCCTTATCCGAAGTCGCTGACGAGCTTTAATTACCGGCGACATTTTGAAAACAAACAATGGAAAGGCGCGAATGTCAATTAATTGCCGAAATGAGTGGGAGACGGCCGCTTACAGTTTGCAAAAGTTGTTAGTTGATTGGATGTTTGTCCAGCAGATCAATCATAAAGGTTATGATTAATGATTTAGATACCTGTGCAGTATTTCGGATACGCTGGAAAAAGAAGATTTACACAAGTGTAACAAGCAGACCACGATTACATCGTTTTTTTAAATGAACATTTTGAGACGACGTTGATATCACGTGTATACATGTAGCTCCTGATGAATGATTATGTATGTATTGGTGTATGCATTGGTTATGTAACATTTATGCAGAAAAAGATTAATTTTGTCAAAGAAATATCATTTATCTATTGCTGTTTTCAAGACGACGTTGATAGTGCATACATGTAGTCGCTTGTGATTTAGTCAGACCTGAAAAAAATGTACATGTATGTATCTTGGTTATTGACGTATGCATTGATTGTCTTTTTATCGATATCTTTTATGGATAAAAAGATGGAAGTTGTAAAATAAAAGTTAATTAATCTATATTCGTTTTCATTTACGCTCCTAAATCGTAATACCATATTTTAATAAGAGTACTTTATATATTACGTTCACTGCATGAAAAAGTGGGTGGGATGGGTTTTTGTTCCAACGGTCGACATGGTTTGGGTTATTCGAAACCATGCCTTACTCGAAATAAAACGCCAATCCCCATGATTTCGAATAACCGGGATTCGACTGTACTCCCTATTCTGGAAAATAAGATGCAGGGAAAAAGTTTCGTCCATTTACAGCATTATGTTAAAAAGATGTTAACTTAGGTATCGTATAGTATAAAAGAGTACTTTGACATTTTATAAGGACCAAAAACAATAAGAATAAAAACGAAAATGGGGGGTCCAATATGAATGATCATTATTGCCTTTAAATTATCAACACACATCTTGAGTTTGAGCCGTCATCACTTGCATATTCAAGGACATAGTCTTTTAACATATAATGGGCCTAAATTATGGACATGAAAAGAAAAAAGAAAGCTATATAATCTTGACAACTAATGTTTTCACTTTTGGATAGAATGGCCAGAAAAAAAAAGAGAAGTTAACAAATCAACACAGTCATAGTGAGTATGTGTTCATAGTATTTAGAGAAAAATTTCCATTCTCACATTGATATTCCTAACTTTCTCTCTTTTTGATGAAAATGAACGGAAAGAGAAACATAAAAAAGAGAATTATTTCCATACAGCATTACAGCATATAAGCAAAATATTTCTAACATGTGAAGGTAATATTTTAAAATATTATAAGCAGTACTTATGAGAAAAAAAAAGAAAAAAAAAAAGGCGGGAACAGCACCCTATCATTAATATTTATACAAATACTATCTATTCTGGAAGAAAAGAAGCAGTAAAAAAAAAAAAAAAAAAAAGTATCATATCCATATTTATGGCTTTGTGGTATAAAGAAGAGTAGACCAAAAACAATAATAACTAGATTTCATTCGTTGATACGAATGATAGGACTTTCTGCAACATTTTGAAATGTAAAGATTAATACCGTTAGAAAAAATATATGTTATATTTCCTACCTTTTACTCTTTTTTTTTCGTATGGACTTCTCATGCATGAAATTTGTGAAGTAAGCCATATGTCGAAAATAAATAAATCTTTATTTTGATATCGCTTTCTTATAACTTGACCAATTTTAATTGTTGTTGTTGCTGTTGTTGTATTGGGGTTTACCGTCGCTGTGATAGTATGTCAATCATATAGAGACGTCGAGCTAATTACAGGTGGGGAAAGACCCCGAGTACACAGAGATACGCGGATATAACCACCGACCTACCGCAAGCCAGCTGGAAGGCTTCCTCACATGAAAAATCCGAAGTCCCTACCGGAATTCGAACCCACAGCGGTGAGGGGCTGAGAGATTCCAAGTTTAGTATTCTAGGTACCAAAATAAATGTCCTGAAAATCCCTACAATTCAATTGTAGCATATTTGGGTCTAGTTTTATAGGTTTTCAAAATATAAGCAATTAAACTTAAAACTATTAATTCTGCACATCATAATTCTTTTTTTTTTAATTTCGTGTACAGTCGCGGGAATAAAACCGTAAATGCTACCATGCAATAGATTCGTCGACGCGTGTAGCCTCGTGAGTTAAATTTCAATAATGCTTGTACATACGATGGAGACGACTGTATTCGTTATAGTTAGTGTTTATTAAGAGAGAACTTAACAGTTAAGAAGCCGGAACGAGCTAGCGAGTGACGGCTTCTTAACTGTTAAATTCTCTCTTAGTGTTTGAAATTATATTTTGTCCAATGAAATCATTCCATTTTTCCAAAATTTTGTCTCCATTTAATTCATTTAATCGGAATCAATTTGTCACTAAACACTTTTCCGCTAAATCAACTGATCAATTTAAAACCAGCTTCAAGCACCTTCACTGCGCATGTGCGTCAAGATGTGTCGAGAAGCGGAGCTTAATGTGTTCACCAAAATAGATTAAGACCACAATTACCTGCCCTTGGTTACCGGATGTGCCTACACAGAAAATGAGTGACCCTATTTAATGCTGAATTAAGGTGAGATTTTGACTGAAAGACATGCAATAAAGGATTGAATTCTACAGAACAGTTAAAATAGTCATAAAATGCCCAATTTGGAGGCCTTATTGCACAACAATCTTAATAGTTTAGCATTACTAAGGGGGAATTTTTGAGAAAATTGGCGTGAAATGGCCGACCGGTGCACTAAATTCATACGCATGTTATTTGGCCTTAAATAGGTCAAAAAGTAGTCGGGTGACTCCATGTTTAAAATGTACAGAATTATTTCTCTTGAATAGATCTATCTAATGAGGGTAAGTTAGGATGCCAATGTCCCTTACAGAAATTGTCATTTGTATATATGCTTATATAGAACATATAGTAAATTTAAATTGTGGTCTTAGTCCACGCATGTGTAACGTGTTACAGGGATTTTTGATGTGAACGCATGAACATCGACAAAAAATAATACACAGCAACCATAGAGAACAAACATTTACTCACCAGGATTCTGATTAATCCAAAATAACAAAAGAACTCTACCCTTCCGCTTAGTTTAGTTTAAACATGTATTATTGCCTAAGTAATGATGATACAACATTGAAGATTTTAAAAAAATAAGTAAGAGGGTTTGACCACAAGTTCTAACAACATTAGTATCGGTCATCGCTTTAAAGACACTTGTGTAATTTCAATGTCTACACATGTTAACACAGAATGAGCAATATATAACTAATTACTAAACAAAGCGATTAAGTAAATATCCGATTAAATAAATTCAAATTGAAAAATGTATATAAATAATGAGAAGAGAAGAAAAAAAACACACTTACAAACAAGGGTTACTTAAATAAAAAAAAAATGTCCAAAACACAACATATATAGGTGCAGATATATGAACCTTTCTAAAGAGTATCTTTTATTCAAATTTCAATCACCACTTTTTTGCCGAAGAGATCAAAGTCGGCTTCCGGTTCAATGCTCATTTGGAGCGTAGATCTACACAGATATACACAGCTAGAGCGACGCATTGACCTTTGACATAACATGTTACATGTCACGTGATGTAATTCACGCCGGGAACAGGTTGATAGGGCGGAGTCTAAAAAATCAATACTATATTTGGAATGTGAAACTGCGTTAAATTTCAAAACATAATTTCAAACACTAAGTAGGTTAGTGTTATTTAGTAAGCATTAGGTCCATTAAATCGGTGTGGCGCGGCAAAGCCGATCTAAAGGACTTAATGCTTACTAAAAAAACACTAACCTATACTTAATTAACACTGAGTTTGCCCCGCCCTATTACTACGTTATGCTGCTATATTAGAAGATGGCGCCATATAAGTGTTACGTCAGCGTGTTGTTAAAGTATTCACACACGTGCACGTGCTTTCCAAATATGGATGTAACACATAAATTTCGCGCATTTTTTTACCGTCGGCTCATTTATTTTTCAGATTTCAATCAATTTATGTGATGGCTGTTTTTTTTATTTATTTATCTTGTTTGAATTAGTGGAGAAATCAGAAAATATCAACTGATTGACATTAAGGAAAGAACGAAATATGTAAAAAATAATCGTTTAAAAAAGTCGGTGTCAGCGGAAGATATTAAGGCTAGGAATACCCCGGAAATACCAAATCAAACGAGATAACACATGATCTGTAAGTTGTTTAAAAACGTTATATCAATTATTCAATTCTTGTATTTACCAAAATCGTAAACATAGGTACGGGTATAGCTCCCTTGGTTGGCGCTCAGCTTAATAAGGGTAGTTCTAGGACTGATGGCCCGGTGTCCGGATAATGTGACTGGGTGTGGTATCATGCCAACTGTCTATGACGTGATACTGTGCAGTGTGACAACACTACATTTGTCTCAAGTAGACATTGTCTCCAAAAGACTTAAATACTGTCGGTGGGACGTTAAACCTAATAAACTATACTTGTATTTTAGTATTTAATTTAGCATCTTTTTCTTTCCTTAGGAGTCCCTTTGCAATTTTTTTTCCGAAACTCCTCATTCTTATGTAAATGTTTATCTATAAACATAATTATTTAAGCAACTTTAATTAATATTTACATTAACGTCCCACCGACAGTAATTCAGCCAGTCACGATGTCTACTTCATGCGGGTATAGGACTACCACACTGCAGTATCACGCCGTAGACATGTGGCATGATACCACACCCAGTCACATCATCCTGATACCGCGCTAACCAGTCCTGCAAATACCCTTATATGCTGAGCGCCAAGCAACGGAGCCATAACGGTACCATTTTTTACGACTTTGGTATGTCGGGTCGGGGATCGAACCCACGACCTTCCGCTCCCGAGGCAGACGCTCTAACCACTCTGCCACCGGAAAGGGTACGCTTGTTTAGCTAGTAATATCAATATGATATAAGTAAAAAGTTTTTTGCAATTTGTATGACTAATACATAGCTGTAAACTTACATATTTTCCGAAAATGCTTCAATTAACGTGAAAGCGAAAGTAGGATATTTCTCGAAAATTCTTACACTTGGGTTTATATTCGTATTTTTGATGTAACTTCCTTATACTTTAATCAATTTTAAAATTCTAGGTACCAAAATAATCGTCTCTACATCTCACTTGCTTAAGGTTTGGACTTATTTCTAATGAGCTTTGAGATATAATCATGAATTTTGAAAAAGTACTAACTGAAATTTTTAAATTTAATCGTCTGAAAATTCTCTACATTTCACATGCTTTATGTTTAGGAATATTACTAATACTTTTTGAGATACAAGGTCTTAAACCACCTGAAAAATGTAAAAAATTACCAAAGCTACATACACGAATTTCGTCTTTTTCCCCATTACTCCATCAATCTTTGGCCAATCATTAAAGTTTAGGCATCAAAAGAACGGCCAAACATTGCTCTACAAATAATATCCATCATCATATTTTGAAAAATCAAAGGTTTTCGAGGTATAAACTGTTAAACATACTGGGGGTTACCAAATTTTCATTTTCCGCCATAACTCAACCGATTCAACCCCGATCATCAAAAACTAAATATCATCTGAAAGGTCTTTCTAAACACTACAAATTGTACGCATAGTGTCTCGATAGAATATTTACCGTTTTTGAGATATTTAAGGCCGAAGAAAAAGCCGATAATTGATATATGACCTTGACCTTTGGGATTTTCCGGAAACGAAAGTGACATGGCTCCATAAAATCTAATGATGCATTTTCAGACAAAATTTCAAGCAGATCACACAAAATTAAATCCTACAGGGCTTAAAACCCGTTAAGTTTTAATACGAAAGTTTTAATAGCATTATGACGTCATGTGACGTCATATGGCGATCATCTTTTCAGAATGTAAAGAAGACCTAAAGACTAATATTCAGTCCAAATATCAGCTTTCTAGCTCTTCTGGAAGCGATTTTATACGAATCTTGGATTCGCCATAAAACCTTTGCCTTTTCGAATTTGGAAACATGGACACCGAAAGGCACAACTAGAGCCTAACATACACATTCTGTGAAATTTTGATGAAAATCGGTCCAGAAATAATGGCTGTAGACCGCGTACAAACTTTTTCACCTGACGTCGAATCTGACGTTATATGACGTCATATGAATATGAAATTCATTGCATCCGAAAGCTCATGGTTTGAAATATATGCCATAAATTTTCATTGTTCTGAGTCAATGGCAACACCTCAAAATAAACACAAATATAAGAGGAAGAAAAAAAGAATAATAAGAACTAGATGTCATTCGTTTAAACGAATGATAGGACTTTCTGCAACATCTGCTTTATATAGTATATATAGAAGATGACATAATAGATAATCTGTCCAAATTGCAACTTTCTATCTCCTCTATTTCTATATAAAATAGCACAAATAGAACACATTCTGTGAATTTTAATAAAAGTCCGCCCATATCTTGCACATGTAGTTTACATACAAAATTTATACTATGTCATATGACATGGAAGAACAAGAGCTCCGCTGACAGCGGGGCAATATACGCCCGAAGGTATGTATTGTCAGGGAATATCCTAAGACAAAAAGGATAAGCACAAACATGTATATATAAAGTATTATTTCAACAAGAAGGATTGGCAATGTTAATCTTCAAGGGCTTTATTATAACAGTGGCTACAAATAGGTTTTTCATGTTTCTTATTATGTGAATAGTGCTTTAATCAAGAGTTACCTCATTACCAGCTAACCCAACATAGTTTATGGTCAGTGTAATATGCTTCTTTGGTTCCACATATACAGTCTTCAATGTTGGTGAATATGAGGTCAATTGTGGAGTTATTATCTGTGGTTGGACCTGTCATGATCTGTTTGAAGCGGACACAAACAAAAATACTAACTTAGCACCAGTTAAGATATTTGACCTTAAATTGTGACCTTGACCTTAAACCTAGCCATCTGAAAGCTATGTTCTGCACATCCTCTCACTCTGGGTGATACTTCTGCCAAATAGTTTCCATTTACATCCAGCAGGTCAAAAGATACAGAGCGGACACAAATATACTTACTTTGCTCCAGTTAAGATATTTGACCTTGAATTGTGACCTTGACCTTGAACCTAGCCATCTGAAACCTATGTTCTGCACATCCTCTTACTGTGGGTGATACTTCTGCCAAATAGTTTCCATTTACATCCAGCAGGTCAAAAGATACAGAGCGGACACAAATAATACTAATTTTGCACCAGTTAAGATATTTGACCTTGAATTGTGACCTTGACCTTGAACCTAGCCATCTGAAACCTATGTTCTGCACATCCTCTTACTGTGGGTGATACTTCTGCCAAATAGTTTCCATTTACATCCAGCGGTCAAAAGATACAGAGCGGACACAAAATACTATTTGCCCAGTTAAGATATTTGACCTTGAATTGTGACCTTGACCTTGAACCTAGCCATCTGAAACCTATGTTCTGCACATCCTCTTACTGTGGGTGATACTTCTGCCAAATAGTTTCCATTTACATCCAGCAGGTCAAAAGATACAGAGCGGACACAAAAATACTAATTTTGCACCAGTTAAGATATTTGACCTTGAATTGTGACCTTGACCTTGAACCTAGCCATCTGAAACCTATGTTCTGCACATCCTCTCACTCTGGGTGATACTTCTGCCAAATAGTTTTCATTTATATTAAGTGGTTCAAAAGATACAGAGCGGACACGAAATTGCTAACGGACGGACGGACAGACGGACGGACAGACGGACGGACGGACAGACGGACGGACGACCAGCGGCATAACATAATACAGCCCTTCGGGCGTATAAAAATGAAACAGTGTTCAAATGTAAGTTTCTAACTTTCATCACACATAGAATTTCATCACTCCAGCTCAGTTGTAACCTTGTTTTATTTTAGCCTCAGTAGGAAGAAGTATAGAATATTTGTATAGTGCTATATCCTTTCGACACCTGTAACGTAGTTAAACGTATTTAGCGATTTTGGCGTGTTTGGGCTTCCGTAGTTTTGCCATAAATTCCTGGAATTTCGAACTATGGTGATATTTTGAAAGGTAACATCCCAGCCTACAAACTGATGCAATATGAATATCGTTAGCATAACAATGCAGTTTTTAGATGGTCTAAAATGTGGGGCTGCGTGTGAATTTTTCAAGGCTTGCAAACTGCTCGCTAGCTACATAGTGTTGCAAATACGGATTTTTGTCTTGTGCCGTTGTACATGTATTAACTTCAATGCTTATTTTGGAAACAGTCAACATTCGACAAATTTTTTTTTTAAAAAATCAAGATATAGCCCATCAATTGCAATTTGATATTTATTTATTTATTTATTTTTTTTTTTAAGTTGTTGCGCAAGTATTTAAGCTTGGTGACCCCTGTGCGTGACCTTTTCCATATTTTTATGATGCATGATTATGAAATATCTTATTTTCCATGTAACTTTCTTATATGAAGTCCAATTTCAATAAACTTGGTACCGTTAGAAAGCTCTTAAAACATGCTACATTTTATACTCATAATGTATAAACTTATCTTCAGTCGTTTCTGAGATATTGACTGTTAAACCTCAAGAAAACAGCATATTATCAGCAAAATTAGCTTCATTTCATTTAGTTTTTTTGCTTATGACTTTGTATTGCGTAAACCAATTTTAATAAACTAAATATCTTTGGAAACGTCAATTATTCAGCTATAATTCTTATTCATACATATATTTACAAAAATCTATATTTATTGAGATATGGCTACATATATGCAGTAAGGGTGAAATCAAAATTTCCTCACGTGCCTAATACAATGTAACCCATAAAAATTTCATCGTCCTAGGGCTATTGCAACATATTAAAATAAGCGTTTAGTTAGGAAGAATAAAAGAATAATAATAATAAACAAATGACATCACGTGACGTCATATGACGTTTATTTTCACATAATTGTTAAGACACCCAGAGACCTACTAACTGACAAAATTTCAACTTTCTATCTCAAATAGGACAGTTTTTATAAGCATTTAAATATTGACGTCATTGGTTCGAATCTTGGATCCGCCATATATGCTTGGACTTTTCGAATTTTGAAAAACGGACACCGGTATACACAATAAGAACGTAATATACACATTCTGTGAAAATTTGATGAAAATCGGTTCATAAACAATGGCTCTGGACCGCATACAAACTTTTGTAGTCAATTTCAAATGTGACGTCACATGACGTCATAGGCATATGAAAATCAATGAAATCAAACTTTCAGCGACTGAAGCATGTGTCATTAAATTTTCATTGCCTTTCGACAATTTCAACATATAGAAATACTCTTGTTAATATTAGAAATACATTATCATATAATGACGTCACGTGACGTCATATGACATTTTTTTCACAAAATGTTTAAAACTTCTAGAGACCTATACTGACCAAATCTCAACTTTCTATCTTAAATAGGACAGATTTTATAAGCATTTAAAAAATTTACGACCTTGGTTCGAATCTTGGAATCGCTATAGATCCATGGACTTTTCGAATTTTGAAAAACGGACACCGGGATGCACAACTATAACTTAATATACACAATCTGTGAAAATTTGATGAAAATCGGTTCACAAACAATGACTGTAGACCGCGTACAAACTTTTGTAGTCAATTTCAAATGTGACGTGTCATAGGCTTCTGAAAATCATTGAAATCAAAATTTCAGCGTCTGATTCATTTGTCATTAAATTTTCATTGTCCTTCGATAATTTCAACATATAGAAATATTCTTGTTAATATTAGAAATACATTATCATATAATGACGTCACGTGACGTCATTTGACATTTATTTTCAAAATTTAAAAAAAATTTCTATCTTAAATAGGACAGATTTTATAAGCATTTAAAAATTTACGACCTTGGTTCGAATCTTGGATTCGCTATAGAACCATGGACTTTTCGAATTTTGAAAAACGGACACCGGGATGCACAACTAGAACTTAATATACACAATCTGTGAAAATTTGATGAAAATCGGTTCACAAACAATGGCTGTAGACCGCGTACAAACTTTTGTAGCATATTTCAACTGTGACGTCATATGACGTCATAGGCATATGAAAATCATAGAAATCAAAATTTCATCACGTGACTAATAAGTCAAAAAAATTTCATCGTCCTAGGAGTATTGCAACATAGAAAAATAAGCGTTTAGTTAGGAAGAAAAAAAGAATAATAATAATAATAACTAGATGTCATTCGTCAAAACGAATGATAGGACTTTCTGCAACCTGTGTTAATGCAAAAAGCAGGAGATAGAAGTTTCATGTAATGACTCACCTCTGGTAGTATTTCATGTTCATGCTGAACAATTGACATTATATTCCGCGAAAAATAAGCGTTTAGTTACGAAGAAAAAAAAAATAAGTAGCAGTAGTAGTAGTATGCTTATGACATCATATGACGTCACGACTCAAAATATATGTAGAAATTATGCAGAGCTGCAAACTGTGTAAGTTTCAACTTTCTATCTCATCCCGAAGCTCTTTAATCCTAAAATGAAATTTTCGGTCCTATGTTCGAATCTTATTTCAGCCACAGAACTTCGGTCTTTCGGAATTTCGGTTAGCTGACAGGATATGCACACCTTAGTTTCAAGATGTACCATCTGTAAAAATTTGAAGAAAATCCGACTATAAATGACGGCTGTAGAGCGCAAACACCATTTTTCACTATTTTTAGCTGTGACGCCATGTGACGTCATAGGCTGCTGACAATCATTGAAAACAAAATTTCCTCACGTGACTAATAACCCATAAAAATTTCATCGTCCTAGGACTATTGCAACATATTAAAATAAGCGTTTAGTTAGGAAGAAGAAAAGAATAATAAAAATAAAAAAATGATGTCACGTGACGTCATATGACGTTTATTTTCACATAATTGTAAGACACCCAGAGACCTACTAATTGACAAAATTTCAACTTTCTATCTCAAATACGACAGTTTTTATAAGCATTTAAATATTGACGTCATTGGTTCGAATCTTGGATCCGCCATAGATGCTTGGACTTTTCGAATTTTGAAAAAACGGATACCGGCATACACAATAAGAACGTAATATACACATTCTGTGAAAATTTGATAAATATCGGCCCATTAATAATGGCTCTGTACCGTGTACAATCTTTTGTAGTCAATTTCAAATGTGAGGTCATATGACGTCATAGGCTTCTGAAAATCATTGAAATCGAAATTTCTGCGTCTGAATCATTTGTCATTAAATTTTCATTGCCCTTCGACAATTTCAACATACAGAAATACTCTTATTAATATTAGAAATACATTTTCATATAATGACGTCAAGTGACGTCATGTGACGTTTATTTTCACAAAATGTTTAAGACTCCCAGAGACCTATATACTGACCAAATATCACTTTTCTATCTCAAATAAATCCGATTTTATAAGCATTTAAAAATTTACGACCTTGGTTCGAATCTTGAATTCGTTATAGAACCATGGACTTTTCGAATTTTGAAAAACGGACACCGAGATACACAACTAGAACTTAATATACACATTCTGTGAAAATTTGATGAAAATCGGTTCATAAACAATGGCTGTAGACCGCGTACAAACTTTTGTTGCATATTTCAAGTGTGACGTCATATGACGTCATAGGCATTTGAAAATCATAGAAATCAAAATTTCAGCCTTTGAAGCATGTGTCATTAAATTTTCATTGCCCTTCGACAATTTCAACATATAGAAATATTCTTGTTAATATTAGAAATACATTATCATATAATGACGTCACGTGACGTCATATGACATTTATATTCACAAAATGTTTAAAACTTCTAGAGACCTATATACTGACTAAATATCAAGTTTCTATCTTAAATAGGACAGATTTTATAAGCATTTAAAAATTTACGACCTTGGTTCGAATCTTGGATTCGCTATAGAACCATGGACTTTTCGAATTTTGAAAAACGGACACAGGGATGCATAACTAGAGCCTAACATACACATTCTGTGAAATTTTGATGAAAAGCGGTCAAGAAATAATGGCTGTAGACCGCGTACAAACTTTTTCACCTGACGTCAAATCTGACGTTATATGACGTCGTATGAATATGAAATTAATTGCATCCAAAAGCTCATGGTTTGAAATATATGCCATAAAATTTTCATTGTTCTGAGTCAATGGCAACACCTCGAAATTAACACAAATATAAGAGGAAGAAACAAGAGGCCCATGATGGCCCTAAATCGCTTACCTGAGATAAATAGGTTGACCCAAGGAACATCTGTACCAATTTATTTTAAAATCTGGCCAGTAGTTTTGAAGATGATGATTTTTAAAGTTTTCTTATTTTTTTTCTTTTTGTTGCCATGGCAACAAGAGTTCTATATGGATCAAGTTTATTTTAAGAACTTTTGTGAAGGTTGACCCAAGGAACACCTGTACCAATTTATTTTAAAATCTGGCCAGTAGTTTTGAAGAAGATGATTTTTAAAGTTTTCATTTTTTTTTCTTTTTGTTGCCATGGCAACCAGAGTTCTACATGGATCAAGTTTATTTTAGCAACTTTTGTGAAGGTTGACCCAAGGATCATCCCTGCCAAGTTTAATCAAATTCTGTCCAGTGGTTTCAGAGGAGATGTTGTTTAAAGGTTTCTCTATATACATATAAGGCAAATAAGCCCCGCCCTGGAGGCCATGTTTTTTTACGGATCGGAATAATTTTAGCAACTTTAGTAGAGGTTGACCCAAGGAACATCTGTACCAATTTATTTTAAAATCTGGCTAGTAGTTTTGAAGAAGATGATTTTTAAAGTTTTCAAATTATTTTTCTTTTTGTTGCCATGGAAACCAGAGTTCTTCATGGATCAACTTTATTTTAGCAACTTTTGTAGAGCCTCACCCAAGGAACATTCCTGCCAAGTTTCATTAAATTTTGTCCAGCGGTTTCAGAGGAGATGTCATTTAAAGCAAATTGTTGACGACGGACGACGCACGACGACGGACGCCGGACGAAGGGCGATCACAAAAGCTCACCTTGAGCACTTTGTGCTCAGGTGAGCTAAAAAACAGTACAAACCCAATAGGACTTTCTGCCGAAAGGGCAGAAAGTCCTAACAAGTAACTGGTGTTGTATGCAACACATAAAGTCCCCTACCGGCTCCATCTTGACTCAATATGGTAATCAATCCCAATTTTTGCCATATTTTCACTATTTCCGTTACTTTAGCAACCACAATTTTAGTCGAAGAACAAAAATAAAATGACGTGCATAATCTACACATTGCCATCTAGTCATATACCAAGTTTCATCAAGTTAGCTTGCTTAGTTATCGCGGGATCCCATTTTTTGCCATATTTTCACTATTTCCGTTACCATAGCAACCACAATTTTAGTCGAAGAACAAAAATAAAAAGATGTGCGTAATCTACACATTGCCATCTAGTCATATACCAAGTTTCATCAAGTTAGCTTGCTTAGTTATCGCAGGATCCCATTTTTTGCCATATTTTCACTATTTCCGTTACCATAGCAACCACAATTTTAGTCGAAGAACAAAAATAAAATGACGTGCATAATCTACACATTGGAATCTAGTCATAAACCAAGTTTCATCAAGTTAGCTTGCTTAGTTATTAAGTAATCGCGGGATCCAGATTTGAGTGGACAGACAGACGGACGGACAGACGGAGGGCAAACCTATAGTCCCCTCCGGTGTGAACACCGGTAGGGGACTAATAAAAAGAAACAGGTGGGGGGGGGGGGTCAAAAGAACATCTATCAGTTACCAGACCCCATGTACTGTTTGATATCTGTATATAGGTTCAATATGAATAACCATCATTCTCTTTAAATTATCAACATATATCTTAATTTTGAGCTGTCATCATTTGCATATTTAAGAACATAGTCATTTCAATTATGGACATAAAAAGAAAAGGAAAGCTATATAATCTTGACATCTTTCATTATCTATTGTTTATTCTATTATCTATTGTTATTCCATCAAAAGTTTATGATGCCCTTGGACATGTTAAAGAAGTTTAAAATCATTCCTATGCTAAAAATGTATAATACAGAACAGCTTCTTAGTCAGAAAATAATTTTGAATCTTTAATGACTTCATGAACAGTTTTAACTGTAACCACACTCTCTTAAAAAGTAAGTTGTGTCCCTTCCAAGTAGTAACTATGGTAGTTTCATTTAGAGATTGAAATCGTCTAGTACAGTGAAATCATTCAAAGTCTTTGAGTAGAAAAGTTTGGACATATTAAAAAGGAAATTTTCAGCAAAGTTATTTTAAATCCACGTACATATTCATATGTACTGGCATGCAATCTGTCTCATTATCATTGTTTTTTTTTTGTTTTGTTTCTTTTACATCAAATGTGGTTAATATATTTGAAGAATCTATAATAATAAAACTTGAAACTGTCATATGTCAAACAAGAGGGCCAATATTGCCATGTGTCGCTCACCTGAGTAAGAATGCTGTTTAAGGTATGATTACCAAAAATATGGCATCTAAAGTGTTTGCAATGTTTTTTCTAACATTTGACTAAGTGACCTAGATTTTGACCCTACCTAAATTTGGACTCATCCAGAGTTCATGCAGTCAACATTCTTATCAAGTTTTATGAAGACGGACAAAAATGTAGCCTCTACAGTGTTCACAAGTTTTTCTATGATTTGACTTGGTAACCTACTTTTTGACCCAATGTGACTCAGTTTTACACTCATCCATTATTTAGATACACAACATTCTGACCAAATTCCATGAACATTGAGCCAAAAATGTGACATCTACAGTGATCATAAGCTCTTTCTAAGATCTGACCAGATGACCTACTTTTTGACCCTATATGACCCCAAAAATGACTCATCCAAAATTTAATGGAGGCAAACATTTTGACATAGTTACATGAAGGTTAGGCCAAAAACAGAGTTCAAAAGTTGTTTTTTTAAGATCTGCCCTGGTGACCTGCTTTTTGACCCCAAGTGACCCATTTTTGAACTCATGTTAGATTTCATGTAGACAAACATTTTGACAAAGTTACATAAAGCTTAGGCCAAAGATGTGGCTTCTAGAGTGGTCACCATGTGACTCTTTTTTTTTTTTTAACTCATCCGAGATTTCATGTAGATAAACAATCTAACCAAGTTCTATGAAGGTTGGTCCAAAAATGTGGCCTCTAGTGCATTCTGAGATTTTCTAAGATTTGACCTAGTGACCTAGTTTTTGACCTCACATGACCCAATTTCTAACTCATCCAAGATATCATAAATACAGACATCCTGACCAATTTCCGATGAGGATGGGCCAAAATATGGCCTCTGATGTGTTTACAAGGTTTTCCGTAGATTTTACCTGGTGACCTAGTTTTTGACCCCACATGACCCGATTTCGAACTCATGCAAGATATCATGTAGACAAACATTCTGACCAAATTTTATGAAGACTGGGCTAAAACTGTTGCCTCTAGAGTATTTACAAGCAAATGTTGACGACGTGAGATGAACAAAAGTCGGTCACAAAAGCTCATCCTGAGCAAATGTGCTCAGGTTAGCTAAAAATCTTACATAGCATTTGAATATAAATGTCAAACTTAAGTATTGATACATTGTAAAAATGGCTAATATATAAATCATTTATAATGGCAAAAATATATAATAAACAAATCAAAACAAACCAGTGTATAGCAAATAATATTTTGCACAATTAATCTCTTTCATAAAATATAACTTGTCTCACATGTATTGGTGCTATATACCATGCACATAAAAAAAAAAACAAGGAATCTATTTGCAAAATGAGCTTAAGGTATCACACCCTGAATCCCTTGTATCCAACAACTGTCTTTTTCTATGCTGTCTCTTCAGCAAAAACGTGACTTGACTTGTGGGTAAATCTTGACTGTAAGGTTTAAATATGGCCATAACAATCAGTAAATGATTACTAGCCATTATTATAAAAGATTAAGAACAAAATAACACTTCTGAAGAATACATAAAATATAATAAATGATTTAAACATTTGTAGAATTAAGAGTTCTATGAATGTTAGGTTTAAAATAAAGTGATTATTAGAATGCAATAACATGAATGATAAAATTTAACTGAGCCAAATAAATTTGCAAACTAAATTAAGCTTCCATGTTTTTCTGTAGGGAAAGTTAGTTTAATACATGTCTTCATTTTAAATCTTTTTTATTTGTTTGTTTGTTTGTTGGGTTTAACGTCCCACTGACAATATTTCAGTCAATTTGAGATGATGTCTACTTGAGACAGATATAGTGCTGCCACACTGCCGTATCACGCCGTAGACATGTGATATGATACCACACCCAGTCACATTATCCTGACACCGGGCCAACCAGTCCTGCAACTACCCGTATATGCTGAGCGCCAAGCAAGGAAGCTATAACAGTACCATATTTTTATGACTTTGGTATGTTGCGGCCGGAGTTCGAACCAACGACCTCCCGCTCCTGAGGTGGACGCTCTAATCACTTGGCCATCAGTCATATATAGCTCTTATAAGTCTACAGATATTTTAAGTTTTGTGGTTTCTGAAAAGAAGATCTTTTGAGGATTTTCCTAAACAAGTCTATGTAAAATCAACTGACCTCTAAGGCAGGGCCAGTTTTGACCCCAGGCTATGCTGAGGTTCACTAGGCAATGTTACACACCAAATATCTTAACTCTAGGCCTTCTAGTTTTTAACAAGAATATTTTTCTAGTTTTTTCTAAATAAGTCTATGTAAATTTGAACAAACTTGGTAGATGTCAACCAAATATCTAAATTCTAAAGCTTGTGGTTTCTGACAAGAAGATTTTTCAGTTTCCTATAAGTCTTTGTAAAATCAAGTGATTCCTGAGGCAGGACCGATTTTGACTGCAGGGTCATGACTTGAACAAACTAGGTAAAGGTTCATAAGACAATGCCACACACCAAATATCTTAGCTCTAGGCCTTTCAGAGAAGAAGATTTTTAAGTAACTTAAGTAGAGCTTCATGCAAGGAACATCACAGGCAATCAAATTTGGGTCACCGGTTTAGGAGGAGAAGTTGTTTAAAGAAATTGTTGACGCTGCATGCACGGATGCCAGATGCAAGGCAATCACAATAACCCACCATGAGCACATTGTGCTCAGGTGAGCCAATAAAAAGTGTTAAAATGAAAATGTGAATTAAACTAAATTAAGCTCAGGCTTTACAAGGCACTCTGCTGCTGCTTCTTGAACAGATGCTGTGAAACGATCCACTCATTCCCATCAGCATAGCCAAACACTTCTGAACAGAAGATAAAGAAGAGCCTCCAATTGAAGAACTGCTGATCAGCTTCATCTCTGTATGCATCTTGTAGGATCTTCATGACTGCCTCCTTGTTCTGGTCAAGTTGATCCAGCCAAGCCTCCAGTGTTCGACTGTAATGCTTACCATTCACAATCCAGTAGTCCTCAATTTTTATGCCATTCTGAAAAAAAAAATTGAATAATTACTGTGTATTGGTCTTAGCCATTTTTTAATTTTTTACCTCATGAATATTCATGTACAAAATATGAGTTATACTTATTAAACTTTTGATGGTAAATGAAACAAAGGATTTTTCTTTGCCATTTAGACTGTGTTCTGAGCTACATTATTGTATAAGAAACAGAGAAGACTATAATCAAAGTGTTGTCTGATCTATGCTTGTCAAGACATAACAAGAGGGCCATGAAGACTCTTAGTTGCTCACCTGATTAATGATCATGTCTTACCCATGATCAAACTTTACCAAGATATCATCAAAACAGGCCTAATGTTATAAAGATTTGGCTAATAATGTGGTTTGACATTTGAAATATCTAACCAAAATATATTTTTTATGCAAAAGTCCAACTTCAAGTGGGTGGGGCCTGACCCTAGGGACCCCCATTTACAAAAATCAGGAAAGCATCACTACTAAGTGTGTGAAGTTTTGTTAAGATAGGTCAAACAGCCTCCAAGATATGGCCCATGCAAAGTTGCCAGATGAAGAAAGAAGAAGGAGAATAAATGGAGTCTCCAAACATCATTTGGGAGACTTAAAAGTGTTGTATAAAAACTTTAACCGAGATTCTAAGTAAAAAAAATTGCATAATTTAATAAATATGTTGATTTTCCAGAGGGAAATAATACAATAAACACTTATATTCATTCGTATTCAATATTTCGGTAAAAGTTTGCCTTTCTCAAGAAAATTCATGGTTTTTTCTTGAGAAAGGCAAACTATTGCCTAAATATTTAATAAGAATGAATTTAATTGTTTAGCGCATAATTTAGTCATATTCCATGACAGAGTTATTCCCTCTTGCCTACAGGTTCAGGTTGTGGTAATATACAAGTATTCCAAGAATCAAAACAATACATTAAGGGGTTCAGTGAAAAAGTGAGGTAGTACAAAAAACTTAACCAAGATTTTAAGGCAAAAAAGGAGCATAATCTGGTCAAAATCCATGACAGAGTAATTCCCTCTTGCCTACAGGTTGGGGTGGTGGTCATTTAAAAGTATTCCAAGTATCAAAACAATACCTTAAGTGGTACAGTAATTAAGTGAGGTGGTACAAAAAACGTAGTGTCGACGCTCAGGTGAGTAGAATAGCTCTTCCTATTCTTAGAATAGTCAAGCTAAAGAACGAATTTGCCAATATCAGCCATAATCAAACTTGGAAGAGAGATAATGGTTATAAACGAGAGCTTTTTTTCCGTTCTTTATCAGGAGCCATTCACAAGTTCCTTCCACTCCTAAAAATTCTTTAAATTCATGCATTTTTCCCCTAATTTGCCTTTTACTTCAGGATTTTTCTTTCCCCAACAAAGAAATAAATGGTGAAAATATCACCAAAATATCATGTTAAGCCCCATCCCCAACACGTGAAAACAAGAGGGCCATCATGGCCCTAAAACGCTCACCAGAGTATCATAACTTAATTAGACAATTCAGTTTAACCTTGATTTAAATTCCAGACAAAATAAATATAATTTCAAAATTTCTATACAGACTGAAAAAGAACTAGCCAACCATCAGCAGGACATATTTTTCAAGGGATCAGAACCGTGGTACAGCAGTATCGGACAAAAGGCTATTATGTCAATTATTGAATTAATTACTTCAAAATGTTGAGAGGTAGTTCCATCATTCAACAGAGATATCCATACACTTCTAACTACCAAAGAAGTCTATATATAAGGAGCGCTATTAATTAGAATAGCGCAGGTTGTTTGGGGACAAACTCTCAACATTTTTTTTTCTTTCCGACATTTCGGTTTATTAATTCAATTCAGCAAATTAATTTTTTACGAGCGTAAAGAAAAACGGCTCACCGCCTCTCTATTTCCCGCTTCCAAAGGATTGCAAGGTAAAATATATCTCCATATTTATTTTGCTAATTGCTGACTATCTCAGTATTTTATAGATGTATACATGGTTAGGGTAGTTCACAATATTGATTATTGTTTTCTTGTTCAACTGTTTTATTCCGATGGGTTTATATGATAAAGGATTTTGTCGGATACAATATCAGTATTAATAATGAACGAAATAATCCTAACAAAAATAAAATACGACAAATAGTTCACTACAATCTTTTAAAACTCATCAATAATAATATTAACGATAATAATGTATATATAAATAGTATGAAATATTTAGACAAATTTAAAAAAAAAAAAAAATATATATATATATATATATAAAAAAATTTAAATACAAAGTGTCAATAAAAACTCAAGTAAATGGTTAATAATATTGAACGAATTATATAAAATTGACATAATTATTATATTTTTAAAAAAATAAAACAACGTCCATAATAATAATGATATTAAAAATACATAAATAGGAAAAAAAATTTAAAACTAATTTAACAAGTAAGCGAAAATCCACATCATTTTATGTTACAATGAGAATAACTCACTACAATCTATAATGATTAATAGTAAATAGATATTATCTATAATTTTTATATATATTTCCTTATACTTTTAGATGATAAATTTTTACTTTATAAAAATAATAAAAAAGGGGGAGGGGAGATATAAATGATTTATATATAAAAAAAATAAAAATAAAAAAAATAAAAAAAATATATATATATATATATTTCCTTATACTTTTAGATGATAAATTTTTACTTTATAAAAATAATAAAACAAGAGGCCCATTATGGCCCTAAATCGCTCACCTGAGATAAATAGGTTGACCCAAGGAACATCTGTACCAATTTATTTTAAAATCTGGCCAGTAGTTTTGAAGAATATGATTTTTAAAGTTTTCATATTTTTTTTCTTTTTGTTACCATGGCAACCAGAGTTCTATATGGATCAAGTTTATTTTAGGAACTTTTGTGAAGGTTGACCCAAGGATCATTCCTGCCAAATTTAATCAAATTCTGTCCAGTGGTTTCAGAGGAAATGTTGATTAAAGTTTTCCCTATATACATATAAGGCAAATAAGCCCCGCCCCTGGCGGCCATGTTTTTTACGGATCGGAAAATTTTTAGCAACTTTGGTAGAGGTTGACCCAAGGAACATCTGTACCAATTTATTTTAAAATCTGGCCAGTAGTTTTGAAGAAGATGATTTTTAAAGTTTTCATATTTTTTTTCTTTTTGTTGCCATGGCAACCACAGTTCTACATGGATCAAGTTTATTTTAGCAACTTTTGTGAAGGTTGACCCAAGGATCATCCCTGCCAAGTTTAATCAAATTCTGTCCAGTGGTTTCAGAGGAGATGTTGTTTAAAGGTTTCTCTATATACATATAAGGCAAATAAGCCCCGCCCCTGGCGGCCATGTTTTTTTTACGGATCAGAATAATTTTAGCAACTTTGGTAGAGGTTGACCCAAGGAACATCTGTACCAATTTATTTTAAAATCTGGCCAGTAGTTTTGAAGGAGATGATTTTTAAAGTTTTCTTTCTTTTTCTTTTTTTCGTTGCCATGGCAACCAGAGTTCTACATGGATCAAGTTTATTTTAGCAACTTTTGTGAAGGTTGACCCAAAGATCATCCCTGCCAAGTTTAATCAAATTCTGTCCAGTGGTTTCAGAGGAGATGTTGTTTAAAGGTTTCTCTATATACATATAAGGCAAATAAGCCCCGCCCCTGGCGGCCATGTTTTTTTACGGATCAGAATAATTTTAGCAACTTTGGTAGAGGTTGACCCAAGGAACATCTGTACCAAATTATTTTGAAATCTGGCCAGTAGTTTTGAAGGAGATGATTTTTGAAGTTTTCAAATTATTTTTCTTTTTGTTGCCATGGCAACCAGAGTTCTACATGGATCAAGTTTATTTTAGCAACAACTTTTGTGGAGGTTGACCCAAGGATCATCCCTGCCAAGTTTAATCAAATTCTGTCCAGTGGTTTCAGAGGAGATGTTGTTTAAAGTTTTCTCTATATACATATAAGGCAAATAAGCCCCGCCCCCGGCGGCCATGTTTTTTTACGGATCGGAATAATTTTAGCAACTTTGGTAGAGGTTGACCCAAGGAACATCTGTACCAAATTATTTTGAAATCTGGCCAGCAGTTTTGAAGGAGATGATTTTGAAAGTTTTCAAATTATTTTTCTTTTTGTTGCCATGGCAACCAGAGTTCTTCATGGATCAACTTTATTTTAGCAACTTTTGTAGAGCCTCACCCAAGGAACATTCCTGCCAAGTTTCATTAAATTCTGTCCAGCGGTTTCAGAGGAGATGTCGTTTAAAGCAAATTGTTGACGACGGACGACGCACGATGGACGCCGGACGAAGGGCGATCACAAAAGCTCACCTTGAGCACTTTGTGCTAGTGGTGAGCTGATTAATCATAAAGTCAACGAATCAGTGACGAGCTACTAGTTGACGTGATGATGACGACGAAAATAATTCGTTGACGAATTATTGACCAAAAAAAGGGGTGTTGTTAATATTTCAACGCGCATCTGATTGGGTAACTCCATTAATTTGATAAATTGATACTCGCAAAGTTGCACTTCGCACATCGTTGGCCTCTGGTTGTAACCTCTTACACTTTATTGCGGTTCAATGTTTATAGATGTAATTGAATATTTGAGAAATTAAAATCTATACCTAATGCATATCTATATAATCTATATAGTACAGAATACATTGTTTTCATGTTGTACAGTAAGAGGGCTTTAATAGGCATTTACTCCAAACATGGTATATTTGGTATTTAATCATGATTAATCAATTAATCAGTGACTTTTGTCTCTGATTAATCGACGAATATTTTTTCGACTGATTCCAATCACTACTTTGTGCTCAGGTGAGCTAAAAAGGGGGAGGGGAGATATAAATGATTTATATATATAAAAAAAAAAAAAATATATATATATATATATATATATATATATAATATACATAATATGTAAAATATAAATAAGTTGGAAATAAATAATAAATAATGAAACATAAATAAATACCATTATTAGATCAGTTTCATGGTAATTTTTGTGTTACACTGTTACATTCAATAGCACAAATAACTTAGCAAATGGTTGCAAAGAAAAGTTCCTTTCATCAGCTTTATTGGTTTTAGCATTGATCAAGGTTATTAGGTTTATATATAGCTACATCACTGGTTTATGTCCAGTCAATTAGTATCAAAAGCATGGAAATCCTTTTTCACCCAACAAATACCTTGCACATTTTAAATTGCTTCTGCAATACCACATGGCATGGCTTAATGTTTCGCTTTTGTGTTTTTTCTATTACATGACCATGAGACGTTCATCCAGAAAACGAAAGGCGCCAACTTGGTTAGTTTCAGCAGATCCGCCTCCACAACCTCAGTCAGCCAACCAGGTCTCTCAAGTTGTCATGCAGTCGTCACCACCTCAGCCACCCAACCAGGTCCACCCAGCTTGCACCCAGATTAGCCAGTCTGTGAGTCAACCCATAGTCACCCAGGCCACGCAACCAAGTTTCGGTGTTGGTCAACCGGACGTGGTGGATGTCCAGCAAGATCTTGGATCCCAAATCATTTCAGACCCATTAGAGTTAGGTAATGTCACCTTCCCATATACATGTATTCATGATCATATGATTAGTCAGCCCGAACCGTCTCCAATCATCAGCACAAGCTCTGAATTAGGGTTAGGAGTCAGTCGGGGAATTCGCAACAAAATAACTAATCATCAATTTGTCGATCTAGCTACCCTTCTCCCTGAGTCGCAAACACATATTCCACAGGGGCCAAAACTCACCATTGGCAAGGATGGTTTATTGACAATGGCCCCAGCACCAATTAAAAAAATCACAAATGTAGAAGATTGGTCTGACGCCTTTCTTATTTACACCAGCATATATAGTAGTGCACATCCATCCAAGACCCAATCATTGTTGAAGTATCTCTCAGTTATTCGATTGGCTGCAAAGCGTCACAGAGGCTTGGGTTGGCTCAGTTACGATACACAATTTCGACTTAGGGTGGCTGCTAGCCCAAATACAACTTCTTTTGCTAACATCAACCAGGAGCTCTGGTTGTTATGCATGGGTCCAAGTACAAGCTCATTTAACACTGATCGGAAATGTTATGATTTAATTTGTCCTCCTGCGCTCGCATGATATGTCAATATCGCCATGTATGTCTCAATTGCAGCGGCCTGCACCCTTCCCGTCTCTGCATCCAATCACAAAGCTCCACCCAACCAAGACCAGGATTGGGTGGTTTCCAATTCTGTTTACAAGAGTATCACAATTCAGAGGACGCCCAGTTGTTGGCAATGGGTTTTATCCAGGGTTTCAAAATAGAATATAATGGCCCTAGATCAGCATTTGAATGCCGGAACCTTAAGTCGGCATATGATCACAGAACAGTATTGTCAGAAAAAATAAGTAAAGAAATTTCATTGGGCAGAATAGCAGGTCCTTTTCATACTCCACCATATCCAAATTTGCATATCTCACCTGTTGGGGTGGTGCCCAAATCAGATGGCGGTTGGAGGTTGATTACTCACCTATCCTATCCCCATGGTTCTAGTATAAACGATGGTATTCATCCTCAGTTTTGTTCAGTGCAGTACACTTCTTTTGACCAAGTTACCAGAATGGTCTACAGTTTGGGTCAGGGTGCTTTAGTCGCTAAGTGCGACTTGAAATCAGCATACAGATTACTCCCCATTCGAACAGAGGATTTCCCTTTGTTGGGCATTAAAGTAGGTAATGACTATTTCATTGATAAATTCCTGCCAATGCGCCTTAGCCAGAGTACCTACTTGTTTGAGAAATTTTCTAGTTTTCTTCACTGGCTTGTGGCAAAAAGAGCAAATAACAATTCAATAGTCAACCTTCTTGATGATTTTTTATTAGGGGGTCCAGGCAACTCGACAAGTGCAGGTTATTGGTTGACACTTTTGAGTCTACATGCAAAGAACTGGGGATCCCAATTGCCGAGGAAAAATCAATCAACCCAACTACCATCCTAATTTTCTTGGGTCTAGAATTAGACACTAATAAAATGTCAGTCTGTATACCACGTCACAAAATAGATGAATTAGAGGTTTTATTAAATACTTTCCTTTCGAGAAAAAAAGTGTCCCTTAAAGAGTTGCAGAGCCTTGTAGGCAAACTTAATTTTTTTGGGCAAGCCATTCACTCCAGCCGAGCCTTTCTTCGCCGTTTTTACGATGCAATGATACCCCTAAAGAAACCACACCATGTTCTCAGGGTTTCTCGTGAAATGAAAGAAGATCTTTTTGTCTGGTTAGATTTTTTGAAAGATTTTAATGGTGTGACCTACATACCGCAAGCAGTTTGGTTTTCAAGTGACGATTTGCGTCTTTACACGGACGCAGCCGGTGCTGACGATGCTGGGGCTGTATGTTTCTTGGATGGTCCATGGTGTTTTTTCCAATGGCCTCAAGCTTAGGTTGGTCAAACAGTCATGCGCGATATGACTTTTCTCGAAATGATTCCAGTCTTTCTGGCCATTCATCTGTGGGGACAGCAGCTGTCAAATAAGAAAGTTACCCTGTTTATAGATAACGAGGCCCTGGTACAAGTTCTTAACAAACAATCTACAAAATCCAAGCAATTAATGCAGGTGATTCGTCCATTCGTCTCAATGTGTATGAAGCTAAACATTATTTTCAGAGCTGTCCATATTCCTTCTAAAAAGAATAAAATAGCTGATTCTATTTCTCGGAAACAGTGGGCCCGGTTTCGGTTGGCAGCTCCAGAGGCAGATTTGGATGCTCTCCCCATACCTCAAGCTTGCCTATCAATGATCTCCATGCTGAGGCTGGTCGACTAATCAACGCTTCCCTGGCCCCAAATACCAAAAAAGCATATGTAACCGGTCTCTCAAATTTCGTGCTTTTCGTCAAAACAATGGTTTTCCAGAGTTATGGCCCCATCACTCAGATATAGTCCTTTACATCGCCTTTCTCTCTCTTCAGAACTTCAGTTATAGGACAGCAGAGACATATTTGGCAGCAATCAGTTTTCATTGCAAACTGCAATCTTTGCAAGACCCAACTAAACATTTTCTAGTTACAAAAACATTTCAAGGGTTAAAGCGCACAGCAAAGAAAAAAAGGGTTCGCCTTCCTATAACAGTAGGCATCCTTCAGGGTATTCTGATTAAGCTTCCAACAGTTTGCCGTGATGCTTACGAATCTACCCTATTCAAGAGCGTTTTTTCCTTGGCGTTTTTCGGTTTCTTTAGAGTCGGTGAAATCACTGTTTCCGGTAAAGGCGACAAAAGTCTGCAAAAAGTCCTTGGAACTGGTGATATTCAGTGGTCTAATAATGGGTTTCTACTCATCCATTCAAGATTTTCAAAAACAGACCAGTCCGTAAGGGTACAACAATTACGTTAACAAAGCAACACAATCCCCTTATTTGCCCAGTCCGAGCTCTTTCGGCGTACCTCCCAGTCAAGGGTCCTTTATTTTGCCATTTCAATGGCCAAGCTCTTACCCGTTATCAATTTTCTGCCGTTCTAAAGTAAACCTTGGTCATCTTAGACCCAAATCTCCAAAATTACTCGTCACATAGTTTCCGTTTGTGCGCTGCTACAACAGCTTTTAATTAGGTTGATCTGCAGAAAAAATAAAAATCTCTCGGGAGGTGGTCTTCTGATGCTTATAAGGTATACATTAAAGATTAGAATACCCTTAGTACAGTCTTTACGTCATCCAGGTGTTTAGCACTACACATGGTAACACTACAGTTTTCATTTTTTATCAGTATATTTTCTCATGAGGAGATGTTTCCTCATGACGGGCGGCAGAAGCTTGACTGCTGTCAAAGTCATTCCAGGTTTACCTCGTGTGGCAGTTTGGGTCGTCCATTGTAAAGAACGCGTTCCTGTCTTCAAGGCGCCACCCGGGCAGGAGCAGCCTTGGCCTCGAGGCAGACCTATGGTGGCAGGGCTACAGTGGGATGACTCTTTTATGCTCAAAGTGGAAACTCGCCACATTACTGAGGGTAGAGGAACCACCCCACTTCATTATTCTCCATGTGGGAGGAAATGACATCGGGTTCACTGATATCAAAACTATCAAAGATAAAGTAGTAGAATTATTTATGTTCATTAATCAGTCCATGCCTAATGTTCGCATTATTTGGTCAGAGATTCTACCTAGACATTGGGGAGGGAACAAAGGCCTTCTTTCAGCTAGAAAGCGTGTTAATACTTTTGCCGTAAAACTTACAAAGCAATACGGTGGTTTCTACCTTCGTCACACAAATTTGCAGTGTGATAAGTATTTTAAAGAGGACGGCGTACACTTAACAGAGGCAGGCAATGTTTTGTTTCTAGACAATATAAGAGTCTGGTTATATCATTTTATGCAGGGCAATCAGCCTTGGTTCAGTTGAGCTTTGTAGTGCGTTGCGGGCGTGATCCTGTTAGTTTTTTGCCAATTTTTTGGCCTTGCTACCGCTGTGGGCGGTGGGAGAGATGGATTCAGTCGGGGCCCTCATCCATATCTCTCCCATTTGGCCAAACTTATGCAATTACAGATGTGTTTTGCCATGTTACGCCATGATTTTGAGTAAAAACAGTTTATTGCTTATGTTTATTGTATACGTCCGGGTCCCAGGAGATGTTGCTTGTGCTTATTAGGTGCCATATTGCTATTTTGCGGCACCTGCATTACATTTAGGTTATAAAGAATACATTTTATTGCTGACGCAGAGACATTTTGCAGAAGAAATTTTTATGTGGTGTTGTTCGCTTAGTAACATTTGTATGCTAATCATGTGCTTCATTTACAAGTTAATTTTTAATGTGCATTTATGAAACATTTGTGGTTTTACAATTCAACCATTGCAAACGGGGTCACGCCCATATCCGCCATTGTTAGGGTATCTTAAAATAAAAGGAGTATTAAAATAGTTATGCATTTTAGTTAATTTTTATCCCCTAATATGCGTTTATTATTAATAGATTTAGATAAGGCTACGTTGTCGGGTAGCAGCACGCTCCCTTCAATCTTTGTCAGAATGAGGGAAAGTCAAACAATTATATAGAGGTTACAGATTTGTGTTTGCTTTCTCCTTTTCTGCTTTTCCATTGTCTCCCAAACAACTTATCTTAACGTTTGTATCTTTTGACTTGGTTTAAAGTTAATAAAAACAAAAAAACATCAATAAAAAAACACACTAAAACAACACTGCTGGTTTGCTATTATATAAAATGTATAAGAGAATTTTATAACATGTATTAATTAAATCAAAGACTTCGAAACAATTTCCAAAATATTTATTAAAAAATTTCAAAAACGAAATCAATAAGGGGAGTAAATCAATATTAAATATCTATTACCAGTAGAGATTTAAGATAAAATATTGATTATCTCCTTTGGGAAATTAAAAAGAAAACTAAAACTTATGGTTTGGGGCCACATTTTCAGGGGATCAACTTTATTTTAGCAAACATAGTAGAGAAAAACAAGAGGGCCAAGATGGCCCTAACTCACTCACCTGAATTTGGTTTGTTGTAGAAAGGCTGGAACCATGAGAGGATACTATATACCAAATCTCAATGCTGTAGGTCTGTATGTTTCTAAGAGAAGGCATTTTATAGTTATGCATTCTGGTTGCCATGGCAACAAATGTTCTTCATGATCCAACCAATGGTTTCAGAAGTAAAGATTTTTTTGTTTTCCTTATATTGTTCCATACAAAATCTGGGTGTGGTCCCAGGAGTGTCCTCATGTAAACCCTGATGCATATAAACCCTGATGCATATATTTACTGATAGTTTTGAGACACCAGAAGCTAATGCTATGTACCAAATATCAAATCTGTAGGTCTGTATATTTCTGAGGAATTGCATTTTAAAGTTATGCTTTCTGGTTGCCATGGCAACCAAAGTTCTTCATGCAATTAAAAACAAGAGGGTTATGATGGCCCTGGATCGCTCACCTGAATATAGGGTTACCCAAAGAACATCAGTCTGTATTAAAACATTTTGAAATCTGGCCAGTAGTTTTGAAGGAGATGATCCCTCTGTCCAGCGGTCATTTAAAGATTTCACTATATACATATAAGGAAAATTAGCCCCACCCCTGGCGGCCATGTTTTTTTATAGATTGGAATAATTTCAGCAACTTTTGTGAAGGTTTACCCAAGGATCATCCCTTCAAAATTTAATCAAATTCTGTCTAGTGATTTCAGAGGAGATGTCATTTTTAAGATTCACTATATACATATTAGGCAAATTAGCCCCGCCCCTGGCAGCCATGTTATTTTTACGGATCGGAATAATTTTAGCAACTTTTGTGGAGATTCACACAAGGATCATCCCTGCAAAATATAATCAAAGTCTGTCCACCAGTTTCAGAGGAGATTTTGTTTAAAGATTTCACTATATATACATGTAAGGCAAATTAGCCCCGCCCCTGGTGGCCATGTTTTTTTCATGGATCGGAATAATTTTGGCAATCTTTGTAGAGAGTAACCCAAGGAACATCTGTACCAAAATATTTTGAAATCTGGCCAATAGTTTTGAAGGAGATGATTTTTAAAATTTTCATTTTTTTTTTCTTTCCATTGCCATGGTAACCAGTTCCACATGGATCACATTTATTTTATCAACTTTTGTGAAGTTTTACCCAAGGAACATCCCTGTTTTTATCAAATTCTGCCCAGCGGTTTCAGAGGAGATGTCATTTAAAGGAAATTGTTGATGACTCATGACGGACGACGACGGACGAAGGCGATCACAAAAGCTCACCTTGAGCACTTCGTGTTCAGGTGAGCTAAAAAATTAGGAATTAGCCTTAGGCTAACATAAGTATCATTTTATTTAATATGGTGAAAATCCATGGACTAGTTTTGGAAGAGAAGTTTTTTTCAAGAATTCCCTATAAAGTTCTATATAAAAATCTGGGTGTGGCCATGGGTGTACCCATTGTGACCCAACGGGCACAAATTTTGCACTGATGTTGAGGCAACATGAGCTGATGCTACTTACCAAATATCAAATCTGTAGGTCTTCATAATTCTGAGAAAAAGAATTTTAAAGATTTTCTCTTCTGGCTGCTGGCAACCAGAGTTTTTCATGGAATTGAAAAAAAAAAAGGAATTTGTATTAGGCTGTCATAAGTATCATTTTGGCAAAATTTGATGAAAATCTGTCAGGAAGTTTCAGAGGAGAAAATTGTTGAAATTGTTGTCAAACGACAGACAATCAAGTGATCACAAAAGCTCACCCTGAGTTTTGCCAACCATGGGGTGGGGCAGGGGGAGGGGGCCTCATTTTTTAGGGATCAACTTCATTTTAGCAATTTTGGTAGATGACTATGAGGTGACCATTAATTTTGTACCAAAGGATATAAAATTCTGAGCATCGGTTTCAGAGAGGATGATTTTTTAAGTTTTTAAATTAAAATGGTGTTGGGTGCCATGGCAACCAGAGTTCTGCATGGATCAAATTTATTTTAGCAATTATTGTGGAGGTTCACCATGGATCATTCATGCCAAATTTCTTCAATTTCTACCAAGCGGTTTCAGAGGAGATGTCTTTTAAAGCAAATTATTGACGAAAGATGGAGGTTGATCCCAATAGCTCATCTTGAGTTCATTGTGCTCTGGTGAGTTAAAAAGGCCTGTAAACATTGTCATAAAATTTGAAGATGATTGCTTAAGAAATGAAGATGCTAGAGTGCAAACAAACTAACTGTGGACAACAGACATTCATCAATCCATGCAGAAGTAGAACAAGATAATTGTACTTCCACATAAAAGCTGTACCTGTGGCCTAAATTTGAAGGTCGTAGCTATAAAATCAATTAACCACTAGGGTGGGAATAATTTTGACCCCAGGGCCAAGATGTGAAAAGTGACCCCTAGGGTGGGACCAATTTTGACCCCAGGGTGATGATTTGAACAAACTTGGTTCAGGTCCAATAGCCCATGTTACATACCAAGTACATACCAAATATCTAAACCCAAGATTTTGTGGTTCCCGACTTAAAGCTTATTGTTTTTTTCCTATGTAAGTTTATATAAAACCAAATGAAACCTGGGGTGTGGCAAGTTTTTACCCCAGGACCATAATTTGAACAATTTTGGTAGGTTGTTAATTTTTAAAAATGATCTTTTAAGGCTTTTCCTATAAAATAAATTCAAGTGCTCCATGGGGTGGAGCCAATTTTGACTCCAGTGCCTTGATTCGAACAAACTTGGTAGGTGTTCACTACCAAATATCTAAACACCAGGTCTTGTGGTTTCTGACAAGAAGATATTTCTAATTTTTTCTATATAAATCTACCTAAATCGAGTTACCCCTGTTGAGGCCAATTTTGATCCCAGGGCCATGATGCGAACAAACTTGGTAAAAGTCCACTAGGCCACTATGTTACATACCAAATATCTGACCTCCAGGCTTGTGGTTTCTGACAAGAAGATTATTTTTAGTTTTCAATTTAAATTAATGAAATCAGGTGACCTCTGGGCCAGGCCAATTTTGACCCAAAAGCCATGGTTTGAACAAATTTGGAAGGACTTATGTTTTATGGCCACAGTTGATATTTGATATTTAGAGGTGACCTTGACCATTGACCCCGTGACCTCTAAGTGGGTCTGGCAGGTAGAGCTCATCAAGGTGCATGTACCTGTTTAGATTGGAGCCTGTAGGTGTGAACGCAGTAGCTATCACATGCTCAAATGATATTGAAAATATCTTCCATGTCCCTTTTATGCCACTGTACCTTTCAATATGGCAAAAAAAATAAAAATGACTTTAAACACCTGACATTAAAATTTGGTCTATCATCCTATCGAAATTAAGCTTTTTTTGTTTTTTGTTTTGTTTTTTTACCTGAAATGTCAGGTTACTTTATTTCTATTGATATTTAACCATTTATGCATGTAATATCTGATCATCACTTAACATAGTTTAAACAACTGAACATATAATAATGAATTTTGCATTAATTTAAGTGTAAAGAGACATGCACAAGAGACATGTACAATATAGTGCCATGCTCAGTTGATACCCACTGAAATGTCTGTAAGTATCCCATTCAACATTCAGACCCAAAGCCTTGCAATCCAAGAACTGCTCTCTATAACTGCTCAGTAATACTCTAAGGAGTCCCCACCAGTGAAAAACTTGATGGAGATTTTGTGACAGATAGAAACAAGAAAATAAAGGAAATGGATTATGATCTTAGAACTGCACTGACCTTTCAAGCGTGCATATGGATGATGCTCTTAACAAACACTTCTGTAAAGTTTTATGAAAATCCAAACAAATATATGGAAGTTATAAAGCGGACATGAAAATGAAACCTATGTATGAATACCAAAGACAATTTCTAACAACTCCAGTGACATTGACTTTTCAAGCACACATATGGTTGTTGCACCAACACATCTTCATGTAATGATAAACACTTTTGTAAAGTTTAATAAAAATCCATCCATAAATGTCCAAGTTATGGAGCAGACACGAAAGCAGAACGGACATGCTGTCAGATTTGAGTAAGGGGCCACTTCTTTTGTTATTTTCTTTTGTTGTTTAAAGGCATATGTGCCCAGTACAGTTTTTTACTCTATAGACAAAAGAAGGAAAATTAAAACTAGCCATGAGAATTTTCTTAAACTTTGCATGATTATTGAGAATAGCACTAGAAACAAATTGGGTAGGGGAAAAAGTGGGGGTCACCTATAATTCTACCTTTTAAGTTATCTGCCCCTAAAGGTGATTTTTTGCTCTTTGCTGTCATTTTCAAGGCCAGATAACTCAACATTATGGTCTAGCAACATCTCATTTATTTTCAACTCAAAAATTAGAATGATGATCCCCAATTTTTCTTCCATAAATTTGTTTTTAGTGTTATACTCTATAATCATGCAAAGCTATAAGTAAATTCCTAAGGCTAGTTTTATTTTCCTTCTTTGTCTATATAGTAACCTAGATGCCCAAGGGCAACATGTTGAGCCTGCGGCCTAAGGTTCCCCTTATACCTCTAAATGTTATCCTTACCATAAAGCTTAATGGACCCAACTGTTTAGTGCGACACATCTTCTCAATGAGGCAAAACTTACTGCCATATCATTTGAGAATTCTGATCCACAGAAAATTTACAGCCCAAAAAAGCAAAACCAGCGCGATGTGCTTCACTTCTAAGTGTGACCTTACTTTAAAACTATGGACCGAGCTCTTGTGTTTACACTTTGGATCATTTAGGCATACATTACTGCCAACTTATTTGAAAATCCTTCTATCCATGTCTAGGTTACAGCCCAGACAAGCAAATGACCTTTGACCTCATGTGCGACCTTGAGCTCCTAACTCTTGCAAGTACTCCGTCTCATTAAGGTTAACATAAGTGCCAAGTTATTTAAAAATCCTTTGATTCATGTCTAAGATACAGCCCAGACAACCAAATCCAACTCCATGACCTTTGACCTCTATGTATGACCTTGAACTTTGAGTTACAAATCTGGTTCCTGTGCGACACACCATCTCACTTAGCTTGGCATTTGTATCTAATTATTTGAGAATCCCTCCATCCATGACAAAGTAACAGCACAGACAAGCAACAAGAGCTGTCAGGGAGACAGCATGCTTGACTATACTCAGTGCTTTAAAGTATATAATGGCCATAATGGCCCTGTATTGCTCACCTGGTATTATTAGGATCAGTGATCGGGAAAGGCATGCGCCATAGTCACATTGAAAATCAAAATGTCACATCATTTTTTGAACTGGATGCGCCCCTGTCGCATATCAATTTTTGGTCTCGCCAAATATTACTGCCTGCTTAAAGCGAAGATACGATACAGTTCGAGACTAAATGAGGGGAATTCCGTTTTAAATTAACATATCACAGAGAAGGAAAAGCATTATTGATCAACCAATCAGATTTCATCAAGGCATTGGTGTATCAACCAATCAGATTTAGTCTTTTTCGCATAAGAATCTGAAAGGGATCCGTGATTTTAATTGACGTTGGCCATCGGCGATTTGCCCCCAAAAAAAGGCCAGTTAAGACATAAGGGCGATCAAATTTGCATACAATATTCATCATAAATTTCTATCATGTGACAAATAAAAAACACCATTTAATTATATTCAGTGTATGATTCCTACCAGTTAGTTTATCTACTCCATTCCAGAGGAGAAGTTGTTTTCATCATAATCCCAAATCATCTCTCAAGAGCTTGTCCCATTTGGGAGGGACAGTGAGTCATAGTGTCACACATTCTCAAGTTATCAGCACATTAACTAAATCTAAGTAAGGTGCAATGTGGTCCAGGTAAAGGGAAAAAGCCCTGTCATTAGAAAGTGTTTGTGTATTAAATTTAGTGAGAGAAGCTGCCGATTATCTTGAAATGAATGCTTGCACAAGTGTCACCATATACCTCCCTCTGTGCCCCCTCCAATGATTCAGTTTCGCCTTATGTGACATCCACTCTACAAACATACTGGAGTAGTAAAGTTCAAAGGGTGTGAAACTGGCACATGCCAATGTCTGGGCTCCCTTTTATCGCTAGCTGACTGTGCTGATAGGGGTTTCTTACCTCTTTGAAATGCTGCTTGTCAAAACTTTAAAGAGAGTTATGTGTAAGATGATTGTTAGAGTGTTTGGATTAGGTACACTTGGACATTACCTATTGTGTCTTACAACTGCTGCATTATGACATCAGTGATCTTTTTTACGGCTTTCCGCAAACCTGCGGAAAACGTATAGGGTTTGTTATGTTTCTTCTTATTAGGACTTTCTGCCTACTGGCAGAAAGTCCTATTGGGTTTGTACTGTTTTTTATTATTAGGGCTTTCTGCCTCAAGCAGAAAGTCCTATTGGGTTTGTTCTGTTTTTTTATTATTAGCTTCTTTTGGCAGAAAGTCCTATTGGGTTTGTACTGTTTATTAGGACTTTCTGCCCTTTCGTAAATTTTTTAAATGCTTATAAAATCTGTCCTATTTAAGATAGAAAGTTGATATTTAGTCAGTATATAGGTCTCTAGAAGTTTTAAACATTTTGTGAAAATAAATGTCATATGACGTCACATGACGTCATTATATGATATTGTATTTTAATATTAACAAGAATATTTCTATATGCTGAAATTGTTGAAGGGCAATGAAAATTTAATGACACATGCTTCAAACGCTGAAATTTTGATTTCTATGATTTTCATATGCTTTGCCTATGACGTCACACTTTGAAATATGCAACAAAAGTTTGTACGCGGTCTACAGCCATTGTTTAGTGAACGATTTTCATCAAATTTTCACAGATATGTGTATATTAAGTTCTAGTTGTGCATCCGGTGTCCGTTTTACAAAATTCGAAAAGTCCAAGGTTCTATAGGATTCCAAGATTCGAACAAGGTCGTAAATTTTAATTATAATCTCTTTTAATTGTCAAAATAAATGTCATATGACGTCACGTGACGTCATTATATGATAATGAATTTCTAATACTAACAAGATTATTTCTATATGTTGAAATTCTCGAAGGGCAATGAAAATTTAATGCCGCATGCTTCAGATGCTGAAATTTCGATTTCATTGATTTTCAGAAGCCTATGACGTCATATGACGTCACATTTGAAATTGACTACGAAAGTTTGTACACGGTCCAGAGCCATTATTAATGGGCCGATTTTCATCAAATTTTCACAGAATGTGTATATTACGTTCTTATTGTGTATACCGGTGTCCGTTTTTCAAAATTCGAAAAGTCCAAGCATCTATGGCGGATCCAAGATTCGAACCAAGGACATCAATTTTTTAAATGCTTATAAAAACTGTCCTATTTGAGATAGAAAGTTGAAATTTTGTCAGTTAGTAGGTCTCTGGGTGTCTTAACAATTATGAGAAAATAAACGTCATATGACATCACGTGACGTCATTTTACATATATTTATTATTATTCTGTCTTTCTTCCTAACTAACTGATTATTTTTCTATGTTGCAATAATCCTAGGACGATGAAATTTTTATGGCTTATTAGTCACTTGAGGAAATTCAGATTTCTATGAATTTCATATGTCTATGACGTCATATGACGTCACAACTGACATATGCTACAAAAGTTTGTACGCAGTCTACAGCCATTATTGATGAACCGATTTTCATCAAATTTTCACAGAATGTATATATTAATTTCTAGTTGTGCATCCCGATGTCCGTTTTTCAAAATTCGAAAAGTTCAAGGTTCTATAGCGATTCCAAGATTCGAACCAAGGTCGTAAATTTTCAAATGCTTATAAATCGGTCCTTTTTGAAATAGAAAGTTGATATTTGGTCAGTATATAGGTCTCTGGGAGTCTTAACGATTTTATGAAAATTAACGTCAAATGACGTCACGTGATGTCATTATATGATAATGTATTTCTAATATTTACTGGATTATTTCTTTATGTTGAAATTTTCGAAGGGCAATGAAAATTTAATGACACAGGCTTCAGATGCTGAAATTTCGATTGTCTTCGTAACTTAAGGCTTATTTTTCGCGGAATATAATGTCAATTGTTCAGCATGAACATGAAATACTACTAGAGGTGAGTCATTACATGAAACTTCTATCTCCTGCATTTTGCATTAACACAGGTTGCAGAAAGTCCTATCATTCGTTAGACGAATGGCATCTAGTTATTCTACTTTTTTCTTCCTTTTGAGGTTCAAATTAAAACAGGTTGCCGATGAGCTAGCAGCATGAAATTTTAATAGTATGCACAGTGACTTTGGCGCTTTTGATCGTCATATTTTTTTTCTTCATGTGACGTCACATGACGTCAGTGCTGAAAAAAGCTGCAAAAGCTTGTACGCGCTCTACAGCCGTCATGATTGGACCGATTTACTTGATTTTTTCACAGAATGTATATATTATGATCTTGTTGTGCAGGATTATATACGTTTTGCAATATTTGAAAAGATCAAGGATCTATGGCTGAACCAAGTTTCGAACTTTGGACCAGAAAATGTATTGATGTATTACGAAGCACTCAGATAAGCTAGAAACATGAAATTTGGACAGAATATGTGTCCTATTGATTTCTTTCAGTTCTGAGAAGATTGACGTCGTATGACGTAAATTGACGTCATGACGCGTTATCAAATATTTTATCCAAAATATACAGTTTTTTAGCACTGGAAGACAAAGTTTTTGACCGATTTGCATAAAATTTTCACTGAAGGTGCAACATAGCCTCTTATTGTCATCAGTCACTTCCGCTTCCGGAAAATAGCTAAGGTCAAGGTCACATGTCAATTATCAGTTTTTTCTTCGGCCTTAAATATCTCAAAAACGAAAAAATTTTATCGAGACACTATGCGTTTAATTTGTAGTGCTTTGAAATGCCTTTCAGAGGATATATAGTTTTTGAAGATCGGGGTTGAATCAGTTGAGTTATTGCAGAAAAACAAAAATGCTGCAACCTAAGTGCACTTAACTACTTATATCTCGATAATTATTGATTTTTGTTAATAAGAGTATGAATATAATTTGTAGATCAATGCCCGGCCATTCTTTTGGTGTTTAAATTTTAAAGATTGACCTAATATTCATTAAGTTATAAGGAAAAACAAGGCAGTCCAAAGGACAGCTATATCCCCCGCCACTGGCCAAATATTAGATTTGTTTGGTCATAGGATTATGTTCACCTTAACCTGGCATGGTTGTAGCAGACATAGAAGATCAGTTTAAGACAATTTAACTTTC
>CM037783.1:58340615-58390615 GCA_021229015.1 Solen grandis
GGCGTAAGATTATGAATTACCATTGATTGTGTAAATTAAATAAATAAGTGATTCGCATATGTATTGTGCAATCGAAATAACTCTTGCAGATTTTATATTCAAACGCGATGTGTTACTCTTCCGAACTTTCTCTGATATACATAAGAAATATGCAATATAATAGATATAAAACCCTTTCATATACTCCTATGTGTGAGGTACAACGAAAGTTATGTTATAACATGTTGGTACATTCAACGACTTGACAACATTATCACTGGACATCGGACTACCAGAATTCATCGGTCGACCTCTATAGCTCACGTGATTGGCTCTCATTATATATAAGGGGTACTTCCGAGAGTGGTTGGTCTCTGGTGTCAGGAGCATTTTTACTCCGCTTATCGCAGCCCAAATTATGGCGTTAAAAACTGTTATCCTTTTTGTATCGTGCCGGTGAATACATGTTTCCACTGTATACTTTCCAAGCCGAATATCTCAAGTGAAAACATAATGTAACTGTTTATTACATGACATTTAATTTATGATTAAGTTTTTATCGTTTTTATTTCTTTATTATTATTATATTTGCATATCCTCGTTTGATGCCACTCCTGGAAAAAAAATCCAATTAACCTGGAGGTTTCTTAGTTTGGCGTCATCTGTCAATCATTTCGTTGGCGCGAGAAATAATCCGAATCGGTCAAGTTGACTGTCAAGATAAAGAAAGAGCAACAAGCCCCTGGTTATTGCAGAAGATGATGATTAGTGTCGATCTATTACAAGCATTCGATTCTGGACTTTGCAAAGGAGAGAATTTGCTAACGTTGTACACTGGATTATATCCCGTTCTCTTGGTCATGAATAATCTGTTTAATGCAGAATGCTGTTTGTATGTTGGTCGGGTTTAAAGTTCAGTTGAAATTATTTCAGTTATTTAGAATATTGCAGGTGACATGTTTTATTATAAATTTAACAATTATATAGTTCCTATAGCATTTCAATATTTGTGCATAAATCTACAAATCTGTAAAAATCATCATATCGCGGTGACACAGCATGTTGACAAAGTCCCAGAGGACTGTAAATGAAACGTTCAATCCAAACGAGCATTCCGATTTAACAGACATGAGCTAAACATGTTCTCGAACACTTCTCTTCAACCATCAAACATTTGATTCACCTTACATATGTTGACGCGGCAATTTCTCAACTGCTTATACCCAAAAATACACGGCTAATAGACCGCACTATACATGATCCTTTTACGTAGTAGGCTGCGATAGTGTACACGGTTTGAAGATAATACGATTATAAGACCCTTTTCACATCAGCCTCACTGCAACCGTGCATATCTACGACTAATTTTATTTAATTTTGTTTTTCTTTGATAATATCGTGTGTATCGTATGACACTCTCGAGACATCCGAACGATTCGCAATGTCGCAGTGTTGGCGCAATGTCGCGAACTAGATTTTCGACATGCACATAATCTTAGCAAGTCTCTTGCGATTTTTAGAATCTCAAGGCTACTTGACGGCCGCCTCGATACATTGCAAAATCAATGTGCGGTTTCATACGGTGCCATATTAAAACTGTCGAGACATTTTTGACAATCAAAGGAATGCGCAATGCTACAGGGCGGCTGCTTTCCGCTATAAAAGGTAGACCATCTTAGACTACCCATCACACGCTGTAACTCAGAAAACATGTTGCGGTCCATCCTTATAAAGCTTTTGTCATTGCTGAATACCCCATCCAGTTCACTGAAGAGTGTAAAGAACATGTACCGGTCAAACAACCGTCGCCGCTCAATCCATGTGTTGATCCGTCGTCTTCTCTGACGTTGACGCTCACGATTAAGCATGGTCAAAATAGCTTTACGACGGGTTTCTTCATCATGTACAATTCATACAATCTAAAAACACGCAACATCTGTTGTTGGAAAGTCATCAGGAAGATGCCTTTTAGCATGTTCTGACGAAAAAAAAACAACAAACGCTTGGTTTTATACACACACTAGGGACTTATCGCACAAACAATGTAAGGCATTCATACGATTGTCGTTAAAATGCTTGCGTTTCATAGGGAAGCTGCAATTTTTTAAGACTGCTTTGCGGCTTTCTTGCAAACTTGCACGGTAGTTGCACGACCATCTTGCGGAAGCCGTGCAAATACGGGCGTTACGTTTTCCTACGTTCAAAATACGAACATAGTGCGACCCGTATAATTACCATACGAACATCATATGGATGTCTTGCACTTCCTGTGTCTGGTGCGGTCCTGTCTGGACATGTTGCGAATTTTATCTACGGCACGCTGGGACTGCGAAATAATACGGACAAAAATCGCACGGCTGATGTGAACAGGTCCTAACCCGTTTTCTGAAACTCCATCGGTGACCGAGATATTGCCTCTCATATACATTCTTTGTGCAAGTTACTTGATACAAGGTCATCGTGTAGTATTTGACAACTATTTTGTTCGGATGCAAGGATGTCATGTAAATAAGTTTATGTATATTTCATTTGAACTGTATTTCCATCTGAAATTATATATTATTATATCAACACGTTTTGCGTTTCTAATATATTGGAAATTCGGATGTAATATAACATTTCAACATATGTAATTTGAAACTAATGTATTTCAAGAATAAATAGAACTTTGTGTTAGTGAAAAAGAAAATAATATTTCTTAGGTAAAAGGTCTAAAACTATATTAAATATTTAAGCAATTGATGAACATGTTGTAGAAGGTATTAATATGCAATTTCCTTTTTGTTTGAATCGTCGTTTAACATTGACATATATATCTACAGGAGCTGAACAGCAAAGCAAAAATATAACGATTAGTTGTTCTTATGTCCCAAAAATATAGTATAAACAATTCTGAATTTATACTAATTGAACTTACGTTTGTTAACATTTAGAATTATAAGTAAAACTTGAGCTCGTATATTTGAAAGACCATTTATGCTTTAATTTGGAGAATGGTCTCAAAATATCTAATATTTTAGAGAACAGACTCATTAAGATCGGTAGGCCGAGATATGTTTCTCTATGAACTGTAATTGTCAATACCAAAATAATTTACCGTCTTGATCAAATCTAATATTGATATTATTTTCAATGCACAAACTAGAAAATTAATACATATTTACGATCTGTGTCTTCCATATATTATACTAGGTCCATCAGTTGTAATTCTTAAAGGCATATTAAACCAAACATTCTTGCATTCTTCCGGTAGCCGGAGGTCGTGGGTTTAATCCCCGACTGCAACATTCCATCGTCTTAAAATCAAACCGTTTGTAACTTCCTGCTTGTCAGTGAAGCATCACTCTATGACATAAGGGTACACCAGGACTGGTTGGAGCACTCATGTTAACGTAATTGGACGCGATATCGTTGTTCGCAAAGTCATACATTCACACCTCTCTAATTCACATGAGGATAGTCCCAGTACAGGGTGGCATGGTTAGGATAAAGTAAATGAATGTGTATCTGGCAACATGTCTTCGAAGTGATATCGCAGTGAGGCGACGTTTAATCTCAGGGACTTGAACCAGTAGATAAGATAATGTTCGCAGTCATAAATGTTAACACACCTGCACGTTTACGGGACACTATGTAGCACAAGTGGACAAACTGTATTTCCTTCAGCAAATGATTATGGAGAAGTAGTATCCTTTTACCCGGATATTAGGAATGGGTTTTGTCACGGTAACAGCACCCTTTTGCACAGTGTGTACATGAATGATAGATTAAACGCTTACTATTTTGACATAAATGTATTTAACATGTGTTGTATGTTCTATGTTGACAGCCATTAGACCACCCAGACAGCCGTGTGATGAAAAAGAATAGTTTAGGATTCACCGATTCATATTTTTGCGGATACCCGAGATTCCAATTCATTATTGATATATGTATTTTTTCGATAAATTTAGTGTTAAAATTGTACGTAATAAGTTGTACATAAAAATGCGATTGAAAATGATTCTATGTTCATGAGTATTCGAATTCGAACCCCGGTTTGGACCAACTTAATCCCGTTTTTTTTTTTTTCAAATATAGGAAGGCGATAAAATATATATATATGTAATAGTATTTAACCTGTTTGTTATTGCTTCCCCCCTCCCATCTCTTTCTTTCTCTCTCTCCCTCTCTCTCTCTCTCTCTCTTATATATATATATATATATATATATATATATATATATATAATCGAGTAACTTAATTTATTCCTGTTTACACACATTCAGCTACGGTTCGATACTAGGTCAAGTATAATATGAAATATAACGCCCCCAGTCCAGGCGTCCATTCACGTCAATGTCTCTTGACACATTTAATACTTTATAAAGTGTTTCATGTTCATCTGATGTTCTCTCCCTTTCTTTCTTCGACCATGCATTACTCATTAAGCCTTATATATAAATTAACACAGCTTCCTACATAGTTATTCGACATGACATTTTAAAGTATAACAAAAGGACATTATCGTGCATAATATATTTAATTATTTTATTTGCTTACATACAAGTAATCATTGTAAATAAAATCATCTATGAGAGTAAATTATCTACACATACCACAATAGTAGTACAATCTTACTCATAAACTACAGTTCATTCTCATTAAATGATTACATTTCCTATCATGGGTAATTTCAGAACAGAAGATAACACAACTTTATTCGCACAAATTTATCAAGTATACAATAATATGATAGTTACAAATGTAGTACATATACTCGTTTATATACTTTTTACACTTCCGGTTAGGAATCAGAATTTGATAGAAAGAAAGATAAAGGAGGAGACTAAGTTAGAAAAAAGAACATAATTATAAAAAAAAGGCGGAAAGATTCAATAAACATGTTCAGGTATGTTGTAGCTGAACAATAAGGAACACATGTATTATATGCACACATGTATTATATACCCATATTAAGCTATAGCAATAATGGTAATCATTTAATAATAGATCGTAAGATACTGCCATACTAGTTATTTCTCTATACATGTTACCTAATCATGATGTATTACTGAGACCAAATCACATTTTGAAAGTCCAGATAATTAAAACAATCCTTTTAAAATAGGAATAATAGAAATATTTATTAATGTAATATAAGACATAATATAGTAACAACATGGTCAAGGTTAAACTAATATTCAACAGCAAGGTCAATTTTACCCTACGCACTGTACACTTGTCAGCTATTTAAATATTACTAGAATACTCGGACAGAGTTGATTCAGTGGGTAAATAAAAATAACAATAAATATTTCGTAGTAAAACATATGTATATACATTTTTTATTGATTTTATTTTTATTTTGTTGCCCAAGTTATTTCAAGTAGCAGTATCTGATATACCGACTTGTTAAGATTACGTATTTTGTCTATGGTTAGTGACAAGGCAGATGGCAGATTCCCTGTAATTTAAATTATAATGTAATCAAACAACACATTTACATACAGATTATGTGATTATATAAAGAGCCCATTCTCTTCTGTTTTGGGGGGAAAATGCCTCTCCCTCCAGGAGGGGGATTTTTCGTGTCGTTTTCTTCTTGTGGGAATATGTAATGCATTTTCTGCGGCAATACAGTATACAGTGCAACAATCTACCACATTAGCATTCTTGTTATTTATGTGAGTTGTTACATTTTTGTTTCTAGGGAGAATTTTGCTTGGAAAAAAAGAAAGGGGAGGGGGGGGGGGGCATACATTTTGGCTGGGGGGAATAGAGCCGTATACAGACACTAAACATTTAGATCAAGAGACCTGTGTATGTACAACATATTTATAGCAAACTATTCAAATGATTAATATCGTTTTACACATTGACAGAAAAACTGATACATGTACCTTTAAACACAAAAACAAATCCCGTATAGACTATTTAAAAAAGATTAGTACGCACTCCCTGCATTCAACGAAAGGCTTTAAAATTAAAATAATGTGTGCTGAATAACTAAAGTGACGCTGGATTTGTATTAATTTAATTTATACTACAGTAACTTGAATTATTGAAGCCACTACATGTATGTAAAATGCTCATAGCATGTACGTAGGGACTTTTCGTTTTACACATATTTTGTCATAAAGATAAAACGGATAAAACTTTAGTTGAATTTTGCCCAGAAAAGTCACCGGAGTTGTCTCTGTTTCGTCGAGGAAATGATAAAAATGCATTCGCCGTCTGAAAAGAAAAGAGAGAAAAAATGATCAAAGCCACAATCTCAGGCTAGTGCATGCAATGACATCATAGTTGTATCGAATTTTTATCTGTTTATCTATATTCTTTTTTTTAGATATTCATTTAAGTAAAATACGAATGAACAAAAGTTTGACAGTCAGTCTATTTTGTAATTAACTAATGCAAATATAAAGAACACAATCATAATATTGATGTTAAGTATTCTATAATCAACATTTTTATTCTTATAATCTATTTTTTTTTCAGGTAATTTATCAAATATCTTATTTTGAATTTCACCACCATTTCTTAATTTCTATTAATAACAAGACTACAACAACAACAATTACTACAACTACTTCTACTACTTTGACAACCAACACTATTATAACATCTACCATTGCTGCGACACTACTTAAATTATTGCTGCAGCAACTAGCTTTTATTCCTGCTATTATCATAAGTACTGATATAACAATAACAACCACAGCAGTCACTGGTGCTGCTTCTGCTAGTGCTAGTGCTACTATAGCTGATGCTACTACCACAAATACTGAAATTTCTATCACAAATTACTATTGCTGTACTACCATAAATACCTTACATTAATGATACAACTACAACAGCTACCATTATTTTTGCTGCTACTATTTCTATTGCTACTACAACCATAAGTATCTGAATTCAACGTTATAATCATTACTGCTACCACTATTACTCCTCAAGCTGCTACCTTCCGTCACCGGTGGCCAAATAGTTAGAGCGTCCGCCTCGGGAGCGGAAGGTTGTTGGTTCGAATCCCGGCCGCTTATCAAAATCGTAAAAATGGTACTGGTATAGCTCCCTTGCTTGACGCTCAGCATATAAGGGTAGTTCCAGGACCGGTTAGTCCGGCGTCAGGGTAATGCGACTGGGTGTGGTATCATGTCACATGTCTACGGCGTGATACTGCAGTGTGGCAGCACTATATCTGTCTGAAGTAGACATCGTCTCCAAATGACTGAAAAACTGTCGGTTGGACATTAAACCCAGTAAACAAAAAAAAACAACAAAAAAAAAACAACAAGCTGCTACTACTGACATAACTACTTCTTTTACTACAAGGTTTCATTTGAGGGCAATATTCTGATACTTAAAATCTTATTAAATTCAACTGAGCAGTCCCGTTATAAACACTACTAAGATTTCTGCTGTTATAACTACTACTAACGCCACTACCAATACCACTACTGTTACGAATTCTTATACTACAACTTCAACACTACTATCACACTCTTCAATAAATACTACATATTTTACCACAATAAAACTACACCACAACAAAATACTACTATGAAAACTACTATTGCTTCTATACCGACACCGTTAGTACCTCTAGGCCATAAAAAAATGTTCCGTTTCTGGTCGCCCGACAGACCATCTTTTTTAACCACCGACACTTTTTCATGGGTGAAAGTTGAAAATTTTGGAAATCCTGAAAATGAAGCTGGGGGTCCAGGGGGCCGCTAGGGCCCCTGGTGGGTCCAGGGCAAAGCCCTGGTGGGGGGGGGCAAGGGGGGCGAAGCCCCCCGAAACTCCATGAATGTAGCTATTTTGGAACCAGTTAAAGCAAGTACAAACTACCTCTCATGTAAGTTCAATTGGACATTTTGTTATACAAAAAAAGTTCTAAAATTTATATATATATTAATATCTTTAAAAAATCAATTAAATGCAAGAATGACTTAGGAAATTCCTCCTTGAGCTGAAACAAAATGCTTAACCTAATGTTGTAATTTCAAACTCTTCAAATATGATCATTTTACAATGATCTCCTTAGTTGTTTTCTGGGCCATTATTTTCAAACTTGATTTGATATTAAAAAATAAATTTGAACTTGGTTTGTAATGTTCTTTATAACAATGCCTTAAGCACATCTTTCCGCATGATCTATAATTAAGTGTCCTCCCACAAACTTCACAAAAAGCGATCCCACCTATCTCCTTTTTTTAACCACCGTCCCCATTTTTCTCCGTCTTCGTCGATTTCGTTTAGCAATTGCCATCGCCACTTATTTTTTACGTCTACCTCAAGATCGTTCGAATTGTACCCTGGGGGTAAATACTTAATGTTGTCTAAGTAACGTTGTCACGATAACTGTTCTTTCACTTATAACTGTTTACATTCGCCGCCATTATCGATATTATAAACGGTGTCACACGGTGTCGCATGAAAATTCGATGACGTGAAATTCTTTAGCGCTCTTTTGATTGGATGATAAATGTAAATGAAATGTTGCGATTGTTTCAAAAATGTATTTATAGCTTCACGGGGTTTCCATATCAAGTACCTTATGGATTGTAGCAGAGGAGGATACTCCCACGGCGCAGCAGTTGCAAATTTTAACAAAAAGACGTCTGTTATCGAGGGAGCGTGTGTGTATATGCGGCACTCGAAAATCTGATGACGATGCCTGCTATCGATACAATGTCTACCCCCCCCCCCACCCCATTTTCTCAACGGATTTATGCGATTTGGAAAAACGGCCTCGGCGACCATCGAAAATCCGGAATTCCGGTATAATCCGGAAAACTTTCACCCATGCTATTTTTTAAACTTCTCACCTCTAAAAAAATGTCCCTTTTAACTTTTGTTCCATATTAAAAAAAAAAAAAAAAAAAAAAAATAAAAAAATCCCGACCGACCCTCTTTTTTTCTGGGAGACCAGAAACGGAACTATTTTTTTGGCCCTACCATAACCATTACTTCTGATACTGTTGATATTTTTTTTATTTAAGAAAGTAACTTACCTCGAATAGTTCACTTTGACAAGTTACTGCCATGTGTTCTCCCTGTAAACATATACAATCAATGGTATTAACTAGACCAATAAACTTACATCAAATAATAATAATAATAATGTAATTTAAATGATTTTTGCAGAAATAGTAACTAAGTGACAAGTAGGTCATTTCATAGAATTTAAAAGAAACAAAAACAACTTTGGATGCTTTACTTGTAAAATCATCATCATCATCAGCAGCAACATAATTATGACGGCAGCGTTTGATTCGCAGTTTTGTGAAATTATGTGGGCAATATCATTATCATAACCATCATGATAATAAAAAAGAACAGGCGTTAAGCACATAATATAAGTTTCATTTCTTTTAATTTAAACTGCCATTATTAGAAATGTTTGGACACAATCATCATCATTTTTTTCAATAAAAATACATCTTCATAAGATAAAGAAGGAAAATCATTTAAAAAAAATAAAAATAAATAGTAGATAAAGAAGTGAAATAAATACGCCCTGAAAGATGATAATAATTGTTTAAGGCTGACTGAAAAATTAAAAATAAACAAAAAAATCAAAATGGCGGATATTTAGTGAAAATAAGTTAATGGGAAACATATCAAGTTTGTAAGGTAATAAAAAAAAAGTAATACAAAACGTTTGAAAATACCCTAAATAATGATTGTTTATAGCATGATGGAAAGAAAAATAAATGAACATCATGAACATCAAAATGGCGACAGAGTGAAAACATAAAGTGTGATTGCGAACAAATTCAATAAATCCCGCGATAAATTATTGGTAAATAAATAAATAAATTAGAAAAAGAAAAAATCAAAATGGCGGGGGAATGAAAAAAATAAACTGTGACTGTGAAACTGTGAATGTGAACACTCCCAACAAAAATGATTTTAAAATTAAATGAAAGATGAATAAAATATATATAAAAGATAAGATAAATGGATAAATGAATTAATTAAAGAAAGAACGTTCAAGATGGCGGTTGTGATAAAAAAAGTGAAGTAAAGTTTTACCTTCAGTTGTCGCTCTCCGTCAGCTGGAGTTCCTGCACGTAATCACTACGGAAACCGCCCACGTACATTCGGTCTCCCTCGGGACTGAGGCCGATGGCCTGGGGACTCCTACACAAACCGTCTTCCTTCCCCAGGAACTGTTTCGACCGGTCACCTGTCGAGGCCAAAAGATGGATGGTTCCATCCCGACAACAGACAAACACTGACCCCGCCCTGTCCACTCTAACACCGTAGGGTGTGTCCAGTCCCTCCATCTTGGTCATCAGTGACCAGTCACGTCTACTAATACTGGTCAGCGTGTTGTTCCCACAGTCTGAAACATATAAGATCCCGGAACCAGGACTGACTGCGATGTACCATGGTACATCAAACAGTTCAGCCCCGTCATGATCTATCTGGAGTTTCTTCAGGACTTTTCCGTCCAGGTCCAGAATCTCAACTTTCCCCGGGTTGACATAACTCACCGCGAGCTTCCGGTCCTGGGTGACCTGGATTCCATGACACTGACCTTTAACAGAGATGTCCTTTTCTGTGTCCTTGATCTGGTCACAGGTCACTCGGACGTAGCGAAGTTCGCTGGCCAAGGCAGGGTAACGATGAGGTCATATGTTTTTGGTTCCTCTGTGACGTCACTCGTCACGAGCGCCGTGTCCCAAGGAGCGGAGGGGAGGCGGATCTGAGAGGTGATGATGTTCTGTTTTGTGTCGATAAGTTTTATTGAACTGTTGTAATTGTCACAGACGACCATAATGTCACGTGGTATGACCACGAGACCTGTGACATCACATGTCTCCTTGTCTGAATTCTCTCTTATGTTTATATTCCTCACATGGGTTGCTTTCACGTTGTAGTCAATGGGCCGCGCTTCCAGCTCCCCCGCGGTACTCACTGACGATTTCGTGCGCTGTTCCTTGTCAGTTCCTCTCAGTTCCTTGTCCGGCTCAAACCTGTAACACGACATCCGATTCTTTAAAATTCATAACATTAATACATTTCAAATCTGTATTATGTAAAATAAAAATAAAAGGAAATGATGGTGTTCCGATTTGTGTTAAATGTAGAATTTACATTTACTATATATTGCGGTATTTAACTGAACAGTGTATGTAGATCTATTAACAATAAGGTGATGTGGAAGCGTAAATGTCACATGACTGCGGATCGTAAGGTATCCACATCATTTTAAGGTCCAACCCAGAGAATATATGAGACGGTGATCTGAATACTTATAGAAATAATCAAATATATAGACCTCAGTATTATATGTTCAGCGCCTAATGGAGTTATACTAGATCTAGTACAATATTGATGAATTTTGTATGTCAGGGTTCAAACCTCTGACCTCCCTGTGACAGTGTGGATGATCTAACAATTCGGTCATCGGGACCGATCTTGATAAACAGATGGATAGATAAATAGACAGACAGACATACAAACACATAGGTGCAGACAGACAGAACACTGACAGACAGGCAGGCTCCAGGACGGATAAATGGATGAATAGACAGGCTGACAGACAGACATACAGACAGTTTCATGGGCAGACAGGCAATCAAACAGAGAGAAAAGGAGACGAATAGACACACAGACGAGAGACAGAGAGAGAGAAGAACATAAAATATGCAGACAGAGAGAGAGAGATCCAGGCAGACAGAGAAAGAGAGAGCGAGAGACAGACAGACAGGCAGACAGAGAGAGAGAGAAAAGGTGAACAGAGAGAGAGGCATGCAGACAGTGAGTTTTTTTGAGAGAGAGAGAAAGAGAGAGAGAGATACAGGAAGACAGAGGAGAAAGACAGACAGAAAGGAAGACAGAGAGACAGACAGGCGGACAGAGAAAGAAACAGATAGAAAGACAGACGAGACGGATAGATAGACAGGCAGATAGACGGACGGACGGACAAACAGACAGATAGACAGATATACTCACGTGTATTCAGAGGACTCCAATCGTTGATATCGTCTGTCCGTGTGTATCTTGTTTGGATTGACTTCGATTTCTCCGAATGATGAGTTCTCTGTTAATCGAAACAGTTTGATGATTTTTTTTTTCGATTATCACTTTTCTTAGATAAACCTAAATCAAGTTCGATTCCGGTTTTGGAAACTTTATTAAGCATATGATGTTTGACAGATGTTATATCGGCGATCTGATCTACAACTAATATTAAAGATTTGATCTTTAAAGAGATTTATGTAGATTTAGAACTTTAGAACAATATGATAAAAAAAACCTCTCAGCATACCGGTAGGTTATATTTATAGAAACATCTTAAACGAGTTAGATTTAAAACCATTTACACATTTCTAATGTCGTAGACAACCAACAAATCTTACATAGAAACAACAATTGAAATTAGGAAAAGTGTTGATAAAATGAAAAAGAAACCTTTCCAAAGATAAAACTCTGATTTCATGTAGAAGGAGATGTACATCTTGACTCTTCAAGAGATCGTTTGATGTCATTTACATGACGTCATCATCGTCATCATTAAACGTCATAAACATCAACACGGGATTGTTTACATTAATTTCAGAATAGAAAGAAAGAGGAACAAAGAACATATTCATATTTAGCTAACAGCTTCTAGCTTATTATGAGAGCTGATGCTATAAAGAATAGAGTATTGAGAATTGAAGATGATTGTTTAAAGATGATTCCGCTTTACTTTCAAATAAATCTTTACTTTTCGAAACGTTAATTCTATAAAACTATATCTGCGTAAGTGTACTGGTAACAGTTTAATATTGCTGAAGAAATGAAGAGCTAGAGTGCAAACACAGTGAAATCTGGTATTTTTCATATTAAAGGGGCCACGGAACCTGAGCTTATTAATGGATAATAGTCATAATCGAAATTGGCCGATAGATACGGAAATACACATTTTCATAAAGTTTGAAAAAGATTGGTTAAGAACTGTTCAGATATTAGAGTGCAAAAAAATCTAACTACGGACGATGGAAGGACGCCGGGCGGACGGTCGTCGGACATTGATCGACCCTAATAAATTATTCTGAGCACATTTATTTTGCTAACGAAGTAACAAATCTAGGGTTTGGTGCAAACTAGTGTATCTCTTTCTTTATTTATATGTACTTACTATTGTTTTGCGCCTAGCCCGTGATATACATACTGGATAATTGAATGCTCTAAACATACACGCGAAGAAATTGTTCAATAGGTAAAACTGAAAACAAAATGATCAGATTTGAAGTTTCATTATACAAAAATGATTGCAAGTAAAATTGAAAGTAGTCAGCAACAAAGTTTCCAAGGAGCAATGTTGTACGAGGGCTGTCCGAGGAAATCGTAGAACCATTCGTAGAATAAATCATTTGGGGAAATCAACGAGAAGGTAACATATGATTGCTTAACTTTTTCTTGATATGCTGTTTTACTTGCATAAAAATGTCTTTGAAAACAAGTGAAAGACTGTACATTTAACAACACTACCATTCAATTCACGGCGCATGCCGTTAACGTTAAAAAGGATAACGTCATCATACTGACGGCGACGTCTAGCTTTTCTCTTTGTAATCTCTTCCGTGGGAATCACATGGGTACCGCGTTACCCATTTCTTGTATACATTATTTAATCACTGTTCTCTGAGCGTCCTTTTATACTTCCGGTTAACGGATGACATACCGTATGGCCTACCGATTATCGAACATAGTTCTGCTTTCAGCTTTGGAAATTAGGCAAATTCCAGCGGCATAAGTTCCGGTGAATATAATATATGATCAAGCCGCTGAAACCTGAGTACTTTGATTTCTATCTTAGTTATGTTTTTATGGCAAGAAATATTATCCTGGTTCTTTAAATCATTCACAAGGTGGTATGGGCGCTGTTTCCTTATACCGTAGAGTAGGTCGCGGTGCTACTCAAATCACATAAATAGTTTGATCGTGCAGATATTTCCTATCATTATTTTGAACATTCACTTAATACAGATAAACCATTTGTAGTTAGTATTCCAATAAGTTAACTTGTTATTATAAGAATTTGCATATATACAGTTGGGACTCTTTATGTCGACATCGCGAGTCTCGTCATTTAGTATATCTCGACATACTTTGAAAGTCACGACTTTTTTTCTATTAATTTATAGATAAAATCCATTCTTATCTCGACATTTTATATCTCGACATTTCTTATATGTCGACGTATTCTTTTGGTCCCGATGGGTAAATTCTCACCGGAATCTATGTGTTTATCTCGACACGTGCCGACACGGTCACGGACGCGATAATATTCAGTATTGCTGCAGCAAATTTTCACACTTTCATAGATTATGTTCCCAACCACCGCAATGGACACGCTTAACTAAATCATATAAAGTGTGAACTGGTGATCTAACGTCGACGCTATTTGGCAGATTCGCAGCGAGTATACCAAAAGAGAGTTGCATCATCAACTTCCAAAAAACTAATTTCAGGTTTTAACATATAAGACAAGATTTTTATTATGCATATAGGGCCTAATTGCCTAAAAGACAAATTGCGTCAAATATATGTGCATTCGTGAATAATTGTTTACATGGTTCCAGGTATATGTAAATTCATATGTCGACATACTCATATCTCAACATAAAAATGATGATTTCTTAAACTAGTTTCGACTGTATAATAATTTGCGTTGCTGATGAAACGGGGATATATAGCATAAGTTATGTATGCCCCCGTTTCATCTGCAACTTCACGTATTGCTTAGCTTCGGTCTTTGTCATTGACGCCCTTCACTGTTGAAATATTTGTCTCATCACTGTACGCAGTGTGACCGCACTGTCCAGGTTTGGATCATCCTTGTGAAAATCGCCCATGTCATTTAAACACTATCTGGTTAGAAAGTTGTGTACCTTTCCGTATTTAAAAGGTGCCCATAAGATGCTGTCGGAGTCATCCCGGCTTGATAATTTAGTTCAAAAGCGATTTGCGCGCCATGTCTTCAACTGACGTTATCATTTATTGTTCTTACCGTATCCGTTGTTTTTATTAAAAAAATAATTTCCAACCGACTGAAGTGTAAACTTTTAGTTAATGACACAACGTCACGTCATTATAATTTTTCAGTCTATATACGAGCGTTTCCGCGAAATTATTATTTAAATATACTGATATACAAATATACATGCCCGAGAAATATAACGGAAAATGGCGCGCGCCGAAGATATGTGGGGTATTTTTTGCTAAATTCTTGTACACAGTCATGATTTTAGTCCTATAAACGTATTACACATTAGGTTATATCATTGAACAACATTACTGGACAGTTTTGCATGTGGTTGGCGTCGTTTTATTTGATACAGAATTTATTCCACGATTTACTGCGACAACCCTACATCAGGGTAACGGCGCAACAACCTATGTATATAATATAAACTATGCAAGTTAATAATGAGGAAGTAACAAATAAATAAGGGCTGCGTATAATAGTTATCTTGTACTCAGAATGATATGTTAAGAGATCGGAGCCATGTGATTTTCTTGCATTAAAATGTTTGATTTCTTTTCAACTGATTTCATCTGAATCCGTGTTTTTATTTAGATATCGAGATTGAAACAGTGATATTTTTTTCCTAACCATTAAATTTATTACAGTCGAAACCAGTGTCCATACCTTTTTCAGACGAGGCTTTATTTTCTTTCTGCATATGGATGTTCTGTTGTTCAGATGGATCAACTGCGTACACACTGATAGGTTGTCCAACCATAATCTTAGGAACACTCAAGGCCTTTTCCGCTCCTATATTACACAATAAGAATACAGAATACACACAGACCAAACAAAACCCGAACTGTCTTTTATGTTTATAGTTACGAACATATCTAGAAAAAGATATGTGTACCTCAATTTCTGCAAATGGAAGTTACAATCTAATTAAAGATAGAATATCCATTGACTGAGAAGTCAAGGAACGTACCACAAGAACCATTTTTGGTATTCTATAACACTCTCATCATAGCTTTGTCAAAACGTAAGCAATTAATTTTGAAAAGGTCATGTTTTTGACTCCAAATATGAAATGCCCACAATTTAATTTCTATTCGAGATTTACATTGTCTAGTTTGTAAATGATTTCAGTAACAATAATAATGTCTTTTTTTTTTAATCCGCTATTGGAATTACAATGTCGCGTTTGCATTTTTATGATCTGTATGTTTTGTCTAACGACGTAATGACGTAATTGGAATTAAATCAGTGCACATTCCATATTAAACTTCAAGTTATTCAAAATAATGAAAAAAAGCATATTAATACTTTTTGAAGCTTTATTAGACACATGGTTTAAATGACGTATATTATCTGTGCTGTTTCGACATTCCCAGAAGTAAGCCTTTATTAAAATGCTAAAAAACTGGTACCATTTTGTTTCCTAAGCTCACCTTTAGCTTCAAGGAACGTCACAAAGGCTTCGCCTTCACACATTGCAACATCCTTTACTCTCTCCTTGGTATAGTTCTCGAAAAACATCGCAATGAAAAGCATATCATGAAATGGATCCAGAACTCGAACTGTATTCTTTAAATTTACTTGTCGGCCTGCAGTTTGTCTGGAAGACAACACACCCTGTGGTGGTTCTGTAGGTAATGATTGTTCTGCACCATCTGTTAAGATATACTAAGTATACACATGGTCCACAGAACATCAATACATCATAATACCCCTCCAAAATAAACAAACATGTAGACTCATAAGTTAATACATACAATCTGCAGTCTTTGTTAGTTAACCTTTATAACGTATTCTTTTTAACTACAAGTCTAACTTGTTTTCCGTTTTCTTTTGCGTTTAAATATGAGTACTAAGAAGCTAATCAATTAAGTGTTAGTGGCACACAGAGTAAACTTAATGTAAAATCCAAATGACAAAATGACAAGACATGGAAACGAAGGGTAGACAATTGAATTGAATTATTAACGGTATATTCTGCTGTATCTAAAAAAAAAGTGTACTAGTTGCCGTAGATTGCAATGTACATTTTTGTGCTGCAGACATTTTCGGACTTGTCAAAAAATAGTTTCCTTTCTTATCACATCGTCATAAGAAATCAATTCTAAATTATGCAGACTGGTGGCTATTCATATTAAATTTTCCTTACATTACTTGAACATGTCTCACTCCATATTCCTGCAAATGACCTAACACGTATATATCAGATTTAAATATCAGAGTAATTTACATGAATATGTGAATTAATTGCCTCGCAATGGAACTATAATAAAGAAGCGTTATAAATGTATACACCAATTTAGCCTATATTCCTCTCACCTCTTGATTTTGAATATGCTGACGCAGCTCTGTTTGGAGGGTGTCCCTCTTGTGACATGGTGTATCAGTGATACAGGACTAGTCCCTGAAATCCTATAATGGTACACGAGAATGTCCCTGAGTAAATGAATTCTGAATTCAATTATTACATCTAAAACATATATATAGGATCTGACATGAATTGTTATTTCTTTTAAAAATGTACAAAACCAGTTTATAAAAATGTTACTAAGCAAGCCTCTGACGGGCTTAATAACATTTTCATGAACAAGTTTAGTAAACTTTGATCTTAAATGACAATAAATGTCAGATTCATTTTATCACATAATATATACCTACCGTAAATCACTATTTGAACAACAAATAAAACATTTAAAAAAATGTAATCAATCACCAAGAAAACGGTTTCAAATAATAACTGAAAATAACGATTTAACATGTATATGTTCAATCATTTTCAACACCATATGAATAATGCATATATTTAATCAAAGTAAGTTGCATCAAACGCATTTAATCCAGCTGTTTAAGTTCAACATAATGCATATATAAAGAATACACTTGCGTGACGCAGGTGGATGATATTCGACCAAAAAGCTATAAGTAACGTGTTAAATGTAAGAACATATGTGATGGCTTTATAGATCCTGTAAAAGTAGCTTGAGCATTATGTCGTATGATACATAAGCTATATTTTTCAACATAATGATATGTCCCAGTATTTATTCATTAAATATATACAACGGCGCACTATTCAGCATATCATTAATTTTTTATTTGAATGGTATTTATTTATCTTTTTCCTTATATGAAATATAACCATTCGATATTTCCCGCTGACACATACGATTCGGTGTGTTTCTGACATACTCTAAGCATATTAACGTTTTAAAGTTAAATGTAGTAACGCCCTCTGTAATGTCTTTGCAAATGTAAATTTTGCAATTTAAATATTAACTTTCCGATTCAAATATGCAGAATAATATACACTGTTTTTATACCTAAGGTTTTAAGATTTGTAAAAATATTTTGAGAAGCAATTTGCAACTATAAAATCGTAGTTTTAATAAATCAAATATTCACAAATATACATACAGCTCAAGCTGAAAAGAAAACACTAATTCCCCCGAAACGGTGAATGTCTACGTAATTGTGGACACCAAAGCCCATATATACGGATACAAATATCACAATGGTGTTTACACGCGCATTTTAAATCTAAAGTACCACATTTCAAATCACCAGTTTGCAGTTATTTTAATGTCAAGAAACACATTCCTTTCGAAATGAAATAGTTTTCAATGATGTATACCTACTTTTAAGACACATCAAAACACTTACGGGGCGGTTTCCGTTTCAGCCTTCGAACCACCGTGTGCAAAATGTGTAGAAACAGGAAGAGGCTACTCGACTATGTTATATACAACATGTAATGTACGAAGCTAGACTTGACTTTAAGAGTGAGTTGTTGCAGAGAGGTAACGATCTTACTATATCTTGCTATATGCGTAAATAAATCAGTGAAGACCAATTGTGTGTACTTTTGAACAGGAAGTAAGTACGACGACGTATAAGCTTTATACAGCAAGAAGAAAAATAAGGTCATCTCCTCAGTGTTATTTAATGACAACAGCACAATATAACACTATCAATTCAGGAATACATTATCATAAATATGAAATTAATATGAAGTTATGCATTGCTTTCAAGTGTCACACCGCTAATATTCTAATATTAAATTTGCATTAGTAATGGTCGGAAACTTGTTATATCTTGTTGAACAGAATATATTCTTTAACTACTCTGTTCCAGAGTCACCGGGTCAATGTAAGGGTATTCGAATCTTCAAAATAAAGAAACAATTCATCTTGATTGCAGTTATGCAAATGGTAATAATGGGTAAAAAGGTGGTTTAAAAATGGCCATTGACTAAGACTATTTGATTTACCTATATGTGTTTATGGCGTCTATCAATGTGACAGTATAAGCATTATGGTAAGTGCATAATTCAGATTAAGAACATAATTGTCACAGCCTAAATAAAACTTGTATGATCATCATAGCTAGTTTAAGGTTTCATGGGCGCTGCTTATGCATCTTAAGTTACATTTAACGCCGCCTAAAACAGAGAAAAAATAAAATTAAAATAAATTTTGAAATACACACCTTACTTTAATTTAACCGGGATTGGGGCGATCTTAATGACAGAAACATGCAACGAATCTATTTCATTTATAAACAGGGTCGTCTTAATCTCGGAGATAAAACAGGTGAAAGGTGAGACACCGCAAAATTAAAAAAAAAAAAATAAGAAAGTTTTTTTTTTTCTGACATTACAAATGCCGCTTTGTCACTTTTGTCACAGACGTGAACAGAACTCTGATATTTGATTTCAAATTTACACAGTACCTTATACAGTACCAGTGCTCCAACATCTGTAAGAAACTGATATCAACCAACGTCTTGATTTTCCATTGGAATGACAGACAATGCCGAGATTCTTCATAACAGTTGGTTCATTGATGAGTTCCACTTCTTTCTAGATCAACAGTTAAACAAACAGAACCATAAAACTGGGCAGATGTCAAACAAGAATTATTTGTAGAGAAGTCATGTCATGCTGACATGCTGAGAAAGTAACAGTCGGGCAACCATCAAATGTAATCGGGTCGTTCTTTTTCCAAGGTCACAAAGAAAACACCGAAACCATCAAAAGAGAACGTTTTTCGACCCTTTTAAAACACCATTTCCTGCCTGCTCTCCATCGCAAAGTTGCATATGTGACACATACGTGGTTCCAACAAGACGGTGCCGCTCCTCACACTGCACAGATTATTCTTCGATAGCTGAGCAAAACACTTGACACATAATTTATTTCCTTGAAGAGGTATCGCCCTTGCGACCCTACTCTTTTGATCTCAGCTCTCTGATTTTTTTTCTTTGGGACATCACAAGGAAAGTGTTTGCAAGGTACAACCGAAATCAACAGATGAGCTTAAACTATTAGTTACACGTGACATCCGAAAGATCACATGTGACATGTGCAAGACTGTCATTACAAACTTCATGAAACGTGTGGAGATGGTTTGTCGCCACAAGGACCTCAATTTGAATACATGCATTGTCTTCCTAAACGACCCAACTCTTTCAATGGTTTCAAGTCTTTTGTTTTGTTTTTTGTTTTTGTTTGTTTGTTTGTTTTTTGTTGTTGTTTTTTTACACATCTTGTGTATTTTATCAGCGATTTGGCTTCAACATTCTTCTTTAAGGCAAATTTTGCTTCACCGGGGTAGTAAACCTATTTAATTTCCCTTTTCCTATTGTATTCATATCCGTTTCTTGATGAGTTTCGATGAAATCCACATATCAATATTAAATATTCCTGCTATTGACTTTCTTGTAGCTGTTTGTAAATTCCGATTCATATACAATACATCTGCAGATAATTATATATCTCTCTGCAACTTGGAAGTTGTGTGCTTATTTTATTTTTTTATGAGGAGCTAATTGTAACGTCAATAAACAAGTTATCGAGAACATTATTTTGCAGTACCATTAGTGATCTATAAGATATTTGATGTAAACAACGGCAGTTGTGTGCTCATTTTATTGTTTACAGAGGTTGAGAGTTATTATGAGGAGGTAATTGTAACGTTAATAAACAAGTTATCGAGAACATTATTTTGCAGTACCACTGGTGGCCTATAAGATATGTATCGAGAACATTATTATGCAGTACCAATGGTGACCTATAAGACATATGATGCAAAAAAAAAAACAAAAAAAAAAACGCTTTCATATCACCGCGATATCACACTTTAAACAAGTGCCAAAATATCACATTTTGGCGTAATAAACAAGAAACACAGATCGTTTTAAAATAGAATCTAAATTTCATTTTTAGCTTTAATCGTATAGTTTTAGATAAGTCGCTTACGCATTTACAAACTTCGTGTGTGAAAACCATACCCTAACCAAAGTCTTACGATATTTCTTCCAAATAGTTAACTCCAACTGCACTTTCCTAACAAGCTAGGTGTGACTGCTCAGCTTGAAAGTACATTTTCAATTGTACAACCTATTGATTCTTACTACTTAGTCAAGGCCTACTGGTCAAGGTAGCTAAGACTATTAATACCATATTAATATCTTGAACAATATGAACTCTCGCTTGCACATGTACATTTATTATTTATCTTTATTTCCGCCATAGGTTGACGATTACAAATACAATTAATATACAAAACGAAAGAACAAAATTGAATTATATACACACGAGCATACATATATACAAGCATATTAATGATGCAAAAACATACAAACTTTGATATTAACAAAGCATGTGAAATAATTTCATAGAAAGTATTTTAAACATGTTACTAAATTAACATTTAGAGAAGAAAAAAAAAAAGATAAATAAAAATGAAGGATGACATAAGATATAGTAACCATCCCAAAAAGACCGTAACTCCATCGAAACGAAACATGGAGACACAGAGTAGGATGTAATCATGCACAGTAATTTGATATTTGCGATATGAACGTATACAGACAAAACAAAAAAAAAACAAAAAAGAATAAGATGATAATAATTAAGAATAAATACTGAATTAATAAATTATTCCATTATACATCAATCAATTCGTGAAATGATAAACTAATCAACTTGGTCACACAAATACTATATCAAAACAATTAATGACTGACCGACCGACCGACGGACCAAATAAAAGTACATGTTAAGTTTTAGAGTTTTTGTAATTCAGCCACATGAAATGAGCGTGGCGAAACATAAAACTTTTAAATTGGAAGTATCTGTCTTGTAATAGAACAGTAAGTATAGGACAATTCACACCCAAAATAGTATTGACAATGGAGCTCCTGTTCATGCTACCTAGAGCTACGATAACATTCTCGCCAAAGACATTGCATGTTTTATCTATTAGTATAAGGCGTCGATAGTTTAACACAGGACAATCAAGAATAACATGATCCGTAAGGCTAACGTCATTTAACTCAACTCCACACTTTTGGCACTTACATCCAGTAAATGACAAATTGGCAATTAATTTTACAATAGTTTTACAGTGTTGTAACAGTTTTGGATTTTCATATGCATATTTCCATATTTCAATAGTTCCATACTGACAATGTATAGAACGTACCCTATCAAAGTCAGGTTTACAGTATCTTACAGACCACTCTCGTTTCACAACAAACCATATGCTATTTTTTACTAAGCCCTTCCACGTGTATTTGGACGGAAATATTCCTGTTTTAATAAAATCATGTAAGTACTTATTCAAATCATATTTTTTCAACACTTCCCAAATGTCTGGGAAGAAACCAAACATATAACTACTGAGCTGGCTGTACATTAAACGTAAAAGAAACAATCTCTTAATTGCACAATCGCGTTTAACACGACATAATTGTCCAAGAAATATAAGTTTACGTTTATCAATTTCACACAATAACGGAACAGCATTAATCATGCTTAAAGCAACGTCTGTCCGTGTACGTGTGCTTAAACCCTGAATATTTTTTACGCACATTCGATGTGATCTTTCAAGGGATTCAATTTCTCGTGTCGTTAATTTATAAAGAAATTCACAGCCGTACAGCGATTTAGGCAACACAATACCGTTATATATTCTATAACAAGTGAGCGGGTTTAGTTGCATTACTGTATCCCTGTCCAAGGTACTAAAAAACGTCTTACGAATTTTGTCACAGTACTCCTTAACGCCTAAATGCTTATAAGTATTTACTTCGCTAATTCTTTCACTGCCCAGAGACAAATTTCGGCGGGATCTTAAATAGTCACGCATACTTTCATTGAAAACCATGATTGCACATTTTGAGGGATTATACAGAAATCTCCATGTACAGGAATAACGGTGACAAATATCCATCATTGACTGTAAGCCTTTGATAGATAAAGATAACAATAACATGTCGTCAGCTACTGTCGGGGCACAATAGCTACCTCCATTTATACAAAAACCTAACCCCGAGCAGGTTAACTGATTAATAAGGTCGTTTATGTAACACAGATATAAATATGGAGACCAGGTGCCCCTTGTCTCGTAGATTGTAATATCGGAAACCAATGTGATTTACGACCTTTATATAGAACACAACTAAACATATCATGATGCATGCTGACTACAGCTCGCCACAGTTGACCACTTATACCCATTTGCCTCAGTTTAAACAGGAGACCATTATGCCACACTCTGTCAAACGCTTGACGAGCGTCAAGGAAACAAGCATACAATTTACTGTTATTTTCCTTGCACAAGTATACACATTCCTGAAATAGAAAACTGGTCATATTTGTCCCTATACCCTCTTGAAAACCTCCTGTAGTGGGTGTATAGGGATAAAAATCTTTTCTTTAAGTCGACCTAGCAGAATTCGCTCATATATTTTCAACAAACACGAAGACAAAGTTATTGCTCTGTAATTTTTTGGGTCATCTTTGCGTTTATTGCCCCCCTTGAATAGTGTAACAATACAACCCTCTTTAAGATGGCTTGGTACATAGGTTAATGACAACATTTTATTAAATAAAAGCAAAATGCAGTCGTGAAATTCAAGGCAGCCTAGAGTAATATGCTCATTATATATTCCATCAAGTCCGCACATTTTCCCCCTTTTAGTATCCTTTATAGCCAAGTATAATTCGTTGGCAGATATGTTTTCCTGGTCTCTTATATTTATATCGGATTTCTTCCAGGTATTAACCGATGTATTTACTTCCTCACGAAATGTATTATCATATGAGACACTCTCTGTATCGCTGTATAAAGACTTAAAATGATCACCCCAAGCTTGAGTAACCTCCTCAGGATCTCTAAGGATGCGGTCGTTGAATCTCAACTCACTACCTACAGATGCCTCATTAACCCCTCCTTTATACGTTCTATTATAAAGTTTCCAAAATAAGTCACAATTTACCAAACATGAAGCATCAATGTCTTCATGTATTTTATTTAAGTAATTTTTTACTACAGTCCTATGGTATGCTCTAAATAACCGTTTAGCCTCCTTATATGATTTGTACAATGTATGAGAACTATCGCGGGGTTTCCAGCAACTAACCACTGACTTCGCTTATTGCGCATCGTTTCATGAAGTCTTTTCAAATTTGAATCCAGTAAGGTTTAAGGTAGGGCCTATAATGTAAATTTGGTAGTGTTATGTTAGATGCACTCCTCACACAATCAACAATTATTTTATAGTGAGTATCAATGTCAATTTCGGTACATTCTTCAACATTACCAAAATTTATTTTTGACAACATTCTAGATAAAACAGAATTAAAACGTACCAACGCCTCTGAGCTTAATTTATGCCATTTGATTGGTTTAAACGGCAGTGGGAGGGCTGTCGTCCTAGTCATTTGCACAATTAAAGACATGACGATAGGGCGATGAGTTGACACATCGATACATTCATCATCGATAATCTGGCAGTTACTCACGAGGTCAATGGCCTCAACAGGTAACAACATATGGTCTATCAGTGATTCAAATTTACCATTATAAGAAACGAAAGTTGAATGTGCCCCACTACATAAGGGTAACGTATCGACTGCTGTGAGATTGTTATTTTTCAAAAGACAATTTAGCTCATAGCTTCGTGCATCACTTGGTTTAATAAAAATATTTACTTTGCAAGTGAGCGTTAAAGTCTCCAATTACAACTATACGCCCTTTATCTGAATACGTACTTATAACATCCTGTAGGCTTTGCATGTGCTCTCTGTAACAATTCATATTATAATTTGTACTAGGAGAGTATACTTGTATCACATAAACAAAGACATCTGACTGACCCTAACTTGTATACCAATAATTCTATCATTGTCAATCTGTAATGGCGTAACATGATCATTCCATTTCGTATGCCATAATATAGCTACCCCGCCCCTGACACGGTTAACACTTAAATTTTCAAATCTATTATTACTGGTTATATGTCCAATGCCAGTATATGAATGATGAATACTTTCAATGAATGACAAATTACTGCTAGACAACCAATGTTCAGATATGCCACATATGTCTATAGCATGAGTCTCTAGCAAACAACTGAGATAATATGCACTAGACATCAGTCCAGTAGCATTCCAGGTACAAAATGTGAGAGTTGAAGCCATAGAAAGTACAAATATGCAATACAAATATGACATAAACAGACACAAAGATAAAAACAGTTATCCAACAGTATACGTCTCTGTGCCTAGATAGGCATTGTCACGTGCGAATCGCCGGGCATGTGAATGGTAATGTCTACTGTCCGTGTAACGGTAGCGATCTTTACCGTCATGTGATCCATAACTGTACTCAACACGTGCACCTACATTCTCGTCCTCTATGTCACGTGTATAACCATCGTTAACGTGATAACTGGAATAGTCTCCTCTGATCACGTCGGTTACCATGGTACGGTCGATTACGCCTTGGTTTTGAACGCCACGGCCTGCATATTATTCCGTTAGGCCAGAATCCGTGTTCTGTCAATGCTTCATCGTGATTTGGAGTAACATTCAGTCTTATGACTGCGGTTTCACTCCTTTTCGGTCGAAAAATGGTTACTAAGGTTACGTTTATTCCCCTTTTACGCACGTATTCGGCAATCAATGTTTCATTAACTGACTGTAAAAATCCCCCTACAAAATAGCGATTGGTCTTTTTCTTGATATGCTGGGAGAATACTGTGTCTTCATCCTCGTAGTGTGGACTAGTATCTTGCGGCCGCGTGTCAACACCCACCAATTTATTCGGTAAATTTTTCGTTGTTTTCTCAATGTTCTGACCGCCTATTCGAACAGGAATTTTGTTTTGAATTGAATCTCTGTCAGATTTGTTCTCACTTGTGGCGATTTTTGAGGTATCAGAACGATCTTTCTTCACTATTGCACTATAGGACTCCTCCTGTGAATTTACACTTGACCGTACGAACCTAAGTGCCTCGCCTACACCCGTCTTGCATATAGTACTGTTACTATTCCTTTGCCTCGCCCTACAGACTTCTCAACATCAGGTTCGATACCGGATTGCTGGAAGTTGCTTCCTTAGGTCATAAGTATGGCTAGACGCATCTTGTCTCTTCACTTTTGCTTCTATTTTAGCTATTTTTTTCTCAATCATTTTATCACCTTTATCAAGTTTGTCTTTTATCGAAGCTAGTTCAATACGAAACGCATCATTGTGTGAGGTTATTTCTGTTCGTAACAGCTTGATATCGTTTTTAGCACTTGTCACTCCCGTGCATTTATCATCAAGCATACGCTCCACAGCTGAATTAATTTCAAAGTTCTGTTCTTCTAACCTGTCAACAACTCTGTAAATTTCAGTCTTAAACTGTTCAATGTCTGATCTCAACTGTTTAATTTTAAGATTTTCTTCCTTCAAAGTCAAAATATCAGATTGTATCTGAGCAACAGTATTTTGCAGGATGTGCAATTCTGAGTTATGGTTTTGCATATTTGAATGCACTTGATTGATGTTATCATTTCCCGCTAGTTTTGGTGAACTTAAAATGTCTTTCAGATCTTCAAAGGGCGAACCTTCTAAGATTGATATTAGAATATAAATATCACATGCTAATTTATATGAAACTGATTCTCCCTTACGTCTGAATTTACGTTTCTTGAGTTCACAGAATTGAGAATATGGGTAGTCATTACATTCTCGGATATGACTAAATATTGAATCACGGATTTGTTCAAGTACTGCATCATCTGAAACATTATCCGAAATCACGTGATCAATAAATTGCTTTTTTGGTAACTGATGATAATATTTTTGAAGTTTCTGAACAGTATCACTACCATTGTACAGTTCATGATAGATACTCTCTACATTACTACTATTCACCTCTATTCGCGGACATTCTGATACGAACTGCTTTACATATGTCTGTGAGTTATTTGGCGACTCCGCTTCCATGAAGCTTACTTGACCTGGAGTTGGCTGGGAGTCGAATTGTACAAAATCCCCTAGTTTAACAGCCCTCAATGGGGTAAGCTCATGTGTTCTGGGTGACGACTTGTCAGGACTCGACATTTTCTTACATAATAGCTGTTAACGTTGCTTATGGCAATGTGCAGCAATACACTGATAGGTGCCGATTTGTGACGCTTTATGCTCACCATGTGTTCACGTAAACAAAAGAGAAACTCTTTAGACTCATTGTTTTCTACATTTTCAATAATAAGTCGAAATATATAGCAAATTATGTACAACCAAATACCTCATCGAAATGTCCATCCTCATACAATCATCATAGTATTTTTTTTTTTTTTAAATTAATCCCATTTCGTCCACATAAATCACAAAAAACATCCAAACATCATCGGAGCACACAAAAACACGTCTTCACACCTCGACGGTTCTCTATTGCGAAAAAAAAATTCGTATTTGACGAAATATAAGGTTTTTGACGAAATATAAGACTATATGAATAATAATATGATACAAACAACATTACCAACCAAATGTATTTTTAAATCACGTTAACATACGAAACACTAAACAAACACTTAAATGCGGAAAGGGTAAAAGAAAAAATGTATAAACACATTATTTGTGAATAAGATTGATTTTCTCTGTACATTTCCGTAATGAAAGCAGTATTGTTTGTTTCACTATTGTCGAAGTACTTGGTCATTCTAAAAGTATGATTAAGGAATATATACAGTATTGTCGTGTTTAACGGCATGTTTTCGTTTCTTTTAAAATAAACAAAATGCATGTATAGTGATCGAGTTTGCATACTGCATTCAACCCAGCATTACATCGTCATATTTACTGTGTGAAGTAATGTGGCAACCATGATTTGCAATCTGTACCTGGATGGCTGCATAGCACTAACATGCTAACAGTCTAATATGGTTTAAATTGATGATAGTGAGATCCAAGGAGCCAAACTTAACCCTTTGATGACCTATTGATGTTTATTACTCACCCAGTCTAATTTCCGACATTTTCCGAAACTCGTACACATGACAAATCTAATTAAAAGCATAATTAGATATCCTTATGAAACATTTCATTTTCCGAAAAAAAAAGATGTGTCAGTATAGCAAGCTATACTGTCTCTTTAGTCCCTACTGGTGAAACCCCTATTAAGAATTTGTGGCAGACAGAAACAATAAACTTATGGAAATGGGTAATGATCCCCGAACAGCAATGACCTTTCAAGCGTACATATGGTTGATACACATTAGTGTTATTACAAACGCTTATGTTAAGTTCCATGAAAATCCAAATATAAATATGAAAGCTATAAAGAGGATGTGGCCTTGTAGCCTATGCATAACAGACAATTTCTAATAACTCCTGTGACCTTGACCTTTCAGGGATTTATACGGTTGACACACCTTTGTGTTATGACAAAAGTTTTCAATTATTATGAAAAGTTATCCATTAATATGGAAGTTATGGAGCGGACACAAAGATGTAGCCTATGAACACCAATATCTAACAAGTCCTGAGACCTTGACCTTTCAAGAGTGCATATAGTTGATGTGTGCGACACGCCCTTGTGTTATGAGGAATACTTCCGTGAAGTTTTATTGAGATCCACCCATAAGTTCCCTAGTTATTGAGTGGACATGAAGATGTAGCCTATGAGCACCAAAGACAATTACTAACATGTCCTGTGATCTTGACCTTTCAAGTGTGCATAGATATGCGTGACACAACCCTGGATTATGAGGAATACTTCTGTGAGGTTCTATTGAGATCCATCAACAAGTGCCCTGGATATTCAGCGGAAACGAAGATGTAAGTACTAATGATAATTTCTAACAACTCTTAGTGACCTTAAACTTTACCAGACGCATATGGATGATGCGCGTGACACACCTTCGTGTTATTGCAAACACAAGTTTATGAAAATCCAACCATTCGGTTATAAGGAATTCTTCTGTGAGTTTTATTGAAATCCATTCATAAATGCATAAGTTATGGAGCGGACACGAAAGCGAGACGGACGGACGGAATGACGGACGGGCGAATGGGGCGGAGGGATGGACGGACAGACAGACGGAAGGATGCGCGCAAACCAATAGTCCCCAATCGGTTTCACCGGTGGAGACTAATAACTACATTTTGCCTACTGCTCTGCTATTTGCTCATCTGTTAATGAGATAAACATAATCGCAATGAAGAGATCAGACTTATTTTTAATATATGGATGCAGCTAGTGTAAAAGTCTGAAACAAAACAGTATACCCTACTGATCATTATCATTTCGGTCCATAGAGCTCAATGTATACTGAACTTACAACACCAAACCAAACCTAAACAATTAGTTAAAACGGATATGTGTCGTTTGATTGTCTCGATAATGTATGTGGCATTTTGATCAAGACTTCTAATGCTATTACTGTGCTTTATTTGTTACGAGTTTGATACATGTTCAAACCCCGGGAAAACTTGTGCTTAATTAATTAAGTATCCTGTTTAGGACATGAACATTAGATTTTATTTGAAATTGGCTGGTGTCTTTAACGAAAAAGAAAATACTTGACGGCCCAGACAGTGATCATGATAAGTACAAACAAGTTTCAAGTTTCAAAATATAATATAAAAATCAAAATTGTCAGTAGTCCATTGGATCTGCTTATAAGATATGCCTCATCAACATGAAAGGTAGCACATAAATATGTGTAACATATATGTTACCAATTTGTCACAATGCATGGCAAAATATATCCCAGAAGGAGCATTGCAAAGTGTTTTGATTTATTTTCCTGATGTCAGATAATAACGATTTTATCGTATACCGTAGATTTGTAAATGCATTTAATTTCCTTTTCTTTGAAATTGCATTGTTTATTGAAACTAAGCGTTTCGTGGACAGTTCAATCCTTAATATAGAACTTCCTATTCGTGATCTTCGAAAGAGTTCGCACGGGATTGTAGACAGCATTATGTAAAAATAATCTCTCTCTCTCTCTCTCTCATATCAATAGACGACATCCAATTGTCGTGGGTTGAAGTTATATTTTATCATGAAGAATCAACAAATTAGTCAACCTAGTCTTAAAATAATACATATTAAAAAGGTTTCCAGGTATTTCCGTCGCACAGCAAAAAAAGGGGGTAATCAACCAATCAGTATAAAACAACTTAATACAAAAGATATCAAGAACTGTCGGTTTTGGTAAGTATGTATGTCAACTACAGTTAGTTATATCCTTAAAATCATCTGTGATTACAAAGCATGTATTCGTACGGACATTACTGACCCGTTCTGTGCACAAAAATTGATGAGCGTGTTGTTTAAGCAGTCTAAACTGTTTTATTGAAAAATTATCTTCATTATATATTATATTTTTTTTTTAAAACATGACCATCAAATTATTCTGAATTTGATTTATCAAATTATCATATGTTTTCTTTTTATAGTAAATTAAAAAAATAGAAAAGAGAAATAGTGAAGGAATAGCATTATATATATATAAAGACTATACAAAACCTCGACATGAAATGGTGTTAAAAATTAAAATACAATAATATGAATTAAACTTGACAAACATTCTTTCAATTTGAACAAGATTTGTATGTAGAAGGTGTATATATTTGGTTTGAAAGATTCATTTGATACAAAAAAAAAATAAAAAAAATAAATACTTCCCAGAGTTAGGCAGTGCATTCGTTGTAAGAGATTGGCACAGTCGGGTGTGTATTAAGACAGATTATACTGAGAATTATTCTGTTCATCCTGATTTTGATAATGCAGGCTACATACTTGATACATTTTCACAGAAATTCTAAAGATAATAATAATAATAATTAAAAAAAATAAAGCAGAACACAATTTTGTGCTGTTAAAACAAATATAAAGATTTATTTAGAGCAAAAAAGATATCAGTAAAATATGGCTGACATAGGGAAGTAAAAGAATGCAACGCCAAACAGGTTTGGAAATATTACTCGAATAATTCCTATAATAACGAAGTAAATGAGTTAGTGAAAAATGCAAATTTTGGTAGAAAATGAATAAGCAGAATCTTATTGTAGAATTATGATTTTGAGAGTTGTGATAATCTTATACCAGATTTGGATGCAGACATTACTTTTGAAGAAGTAATTATGGCCACACAAATGTTATTCTTATTCTTCGTATTCTTAATAAACAAATTACAAGTTACAAAAAACAAGTTACTAAATCCAGTGACGAAACAAAATCAAATGCACAATTTGGTTTTGGGAAAGGCTAATCTACTACGGATACCTAATACAAACTGTCAAAAATGGATATTAAAGGATAATACAAGTAAAACTACATCCATTGTGGGTAAAGGGTTAAAAGCATAAAATACATTGCTAAGTTATTGAAAAATTAAATAAATACCATCTTAAAACATTATTTCAGCTTTTTGATGCATTTGTAGGATCAAATTTAGGGTATTAATTATACATATGGCTTTTACCAAAAAAAAAAAACACACACACACACACAAATAGAAAATACATTAAATTATGTTAACACGTTTTAAAATAAAGAACACATTCAGTAAATGCAGGTGTTTATGGTGAATTTGATACATACCTAATGCATTTTATTTTTTGGATAAAACAAATTATTAAGAACAGAAAAAGTTATACATGTTTTACAAATAGTGTATAAATAAGAAGTCAGAGATTGCAATGAAGGTGCAAAGTCTTCGGTTTCAAACATTAACAAAGATTGTTGTTTGTAAATGGTTTTGGATATGTATAGCGGAACCGTAATATTTCAGTTCCAGAAGACGTTATAAGTAAATTTAAACAGACTTTAATAGATAATTTTGTGCAAGAATGGTCAGGTTTGTAAATTCTAGTAATGTTTTATAATAAAATATTAAAGGAATATTTGGTCATGAAGATTATCTTAATGGTCAGCCAAAAGAATTAAAAGCTAATTTACAAGGTAAAGAATGTCAACTCATTCATTACATATTCATACAGGAAGGTTTGCGAGGAATAAAATTCTTCAAAAAGAAGCTTATTGTAAATTATGTACTTCCAGGGATATAAGATGAATACCATTTTATACTCATGTGTCCATTTTTTTTCAATCTTAGAACTATTTATATTAAGAAATACTACACAGTAAAACTCAGTATGTATAAAATTGTGGAATTGTTACTGTCAGATCATACATGTTTACTTAAAAGTGTTGTGGTTTACTTTAAAAAAATAAATGAATAAATAAAAAAAAAGTAATTGAAAAAAATAAATGTTAGAAGGAACATGCTAAATAACAGTGTCTTAGTCATACCACTGATGTGTTGTGTTCTTTTCTTTGTTTGCAATATGTTATTTATACCTGTAAAAATAAAACTTTTATGTAGCTTTTAGAAAAAGATATGGTATTATGCTAATAATTCTTGAATGCATATTATTGTTAAAAATAGAATGTTTTTTGAGATGTATGTATTACATTGATATGTCAAAAAACCATTAAGGCAGTGCCTTTAGGTCAAACGAGGGTGGTTAGATTGTATATGGAAACGTTATCTAACATGTTCCTATGTATGTATGAGAACACATGTTATGTATATGCCATTGTTGCAGTGCTATGTGCTCGTAGTGTTGAACGTGTTTATATATATATATATAAATCCAGTTACACAAAGTTAAAAGACAACCTTTTGTGAATAATTACTTATTTCGATAACTTATGATTGAATTACAGATCGACACACGTGATTACAATTAGTAATGCTATTAGAGATGCCTTGCCCTTAGAAGGGATAACATGTAAGTTATGTGTCTAAGCCGGAAGCCGTAATATGGTGTTTTGTACACGTTATTATGTAAATTGCTAAAATTGTTATTTAAGTTTCCTTGCATTTACAAATATCTAAGTTTAAAGTGTAGCATTTGAAGTATAATTAATATTACATACAATTTACAAGCCAATATATATATATATATATATATATATATATATATATAATGTGTGTGTGGTGTGTGTGTGTGTGTGTGTGTAAACATTGTCTCCAACTGATTTTAATTCTGTCGGTGGGATGTTAAACCCAACACACAAACAATTACCTGACACATGCGTACTATATAGTCTATATATCTTATCTACTTTAAATGTTTCAGGAACTGGTCTGATCATTTAAGGAGAACTCCATTGATAACCGCGGCAACTTTTAAATTTGATGTCTAAAGAAGTTCCTCAGATGTAGAATCATTGGACACAGTAGAAGATGTGGATCATGGGAGTTCTTTCAAGGGATCCACTGTCCTGTGATAGCAGTGAGTCGGATGAGAACAATGTAGAATGCATTGGGAATGAGTACGATTATGTTACACTTGACATTGATGATACTGCGAAGGTAGCTTAAATCTTTGAAACATGTTGTGGCCGTGTCCGAAAGTGTCATATGCTCATCAGTAAACCATATTTGCAAAGACACATTCTTACTATTGGGGAAATGTCAAAGGACGAACAGAATTTGTACATACCAGGGTCCATCAATACAGAGTCAAACAGTGATAAGACGAAACGAGAAAAAAAGGGAAGGGAATACGTGGGGCGTACAGGTTCACCGGTAAGGTAGTGTGCTTCAGAATATTGTATTTTGCAAACTGTATTAGTAGGACGACGTAGGAATTTAAAAAAAGTTAAAATAAATTTAATGGACCAGGTACGCTGCAACATGGAAAGTTGGCAACAAAGGTAAACGACCTGTAAATGCTCTGTCATTTACGGATATAAAGCGAATTGTGAGCTTTATCACATACTTTGCTGATGAGTTTGGACTCCAACAGCCCGCTGCTTCAAGAGGCCGAGGCAATACAGCTCCTATATATTTACATAGCACAACAACACTGCAAGTTCACCAACTTTACAAAGACAGCTGCTTGGACAAACATGCACGGTTTGCAAAGAAGTAGTACCTTTGTGTGTTAAATATAAGAACAATGTGATGGTTATACGAAACCGGATACAGCTGTTTTAGCATAATGTCATATAATACATAATCTGTATATTTCATCATAATGATATATCCCAGTATTTCTTCATAAAGTATATACAATAGCTGAATGTCCAAATTAAGGTTAACGATATACATACATGCTATTCATAAACCTCATTCTTTATCTGAAACATGACGGTTCGATATTTCCCACTGACCCATACTATTTAGTGTGTATCTGTCATACTCAAAACAGGTTTACTTTATATGGTTAAATTTGAACACGACATGTGTAACGACTTTGTAATTGCAAATTTTATACATTTATTTAAATATACATTTTTATTTTTTTCTACTATTGTCAGTTTGTTTGAAAATATTTGAGAAGCAATTTGCGACTATAGAAACGTATTTCTATAAATCAAAATTTCACAAAAATATATACCGTTCAAGTAAAAGGAAAGCAATAATTTACCTTAAGTGGTGAATGTCTAAGGTAATCACGGACACCACAGCCCACATATACGATATAATTAAAAGATAACAGGTTTTTACACGTGCATTTTAGATTTGAAGTATCTTTTTTTTCAAATCGCCAGTTTGCAGGTATAATGTCATGAAAAAACAACAACACAAAAGTAAAATCAAAACACATCCTCTCCAGGCCTCGAACCAATGTGTGCAAATGGGAATTTCTTCTTATCACGTGACATATTGCGCATTCATAAGAAATTAAATGTCTTCATGGAAATATAGACCATTTCCACATATTGATATCAAACAATCGTTAACAATGCATTGGTCTAAATGGTCATGTCAATATCTCTATTGTTTGACACAAGGTCAATACATACTTGTATCAGATATGAAGATGTATAGAAACAGGAAGAGGCTACTCGAATACGTTACATACAACACACAATATACAAAGCTAGACTTGATTTTATGAGTGGTTTTGTGCGTAGAGATATGCTGCCGGTCAGGGTGTTTTGTTGTGGTTAGTCGTGGTGTGTGTGGATGGTTGGATGCTACCACCAGGTTACCACGCCATGTGAGTGTTATGCCTGTGAGATGTGGCAGTGGGGAATTGGCGAATCCCACAAACACTCCAAGTCACTCACTCTCAACATAACACCTCAACTGTCGCGGGGTCGAATCTGTATCATACAGAGCGTAGCAGAATTGAAGGCAACAAATCAGCTTGTAGTTGATTCCTTTTATTGTCCAGTATTAAGTGTTCCTTCCATAAATTAAACTTCACAATGTAAAATTTCACAAGATTAAGTAAAACTATTCAAGATAAATTCCACAAGATTATTCCACTCCTTCAGATTTAAGATTCTGTATATGACTCCCTATAAGACTAACTATCCAAGATTGCATTTACAAGACAGCTCTCAGGACATTTCTCAAGACTGTTTTAAATTCTGCAATAAATTGAAATAAATTGAAGGGTTTACAATTAACCAATGAAAATAAACAAGTAATCAAATAGATAACCAATGATATCCATTGTTACAAAATATAAAATAGCATATAGGAGTTAAGTAAACTTAACATTGTGGCTTAAAGCTAATTAATTCATACAACATTTGGCCTGCTACAACAATAGCTCTGTCATTAGGTGCTGGAAATTATTTCTGTCTCAAGTGATTAGATCAATCAGTGACAGGTGGTCTTAGAGACCAAATTATATTATTGTTTATACATCAATGTAAGAGGTGTCAACTCTGGTAAATCTAAGTTGATTAAAAAAACAGCAACATGGATCTAAAATATTCAAACAAGCCTATCAACTGATATTTCAAAAATGCATAACATGTTACCTAATAACTTATATAGAACATGTATATTATTAATTTCATATTCTATTCCTTATTCATTTTATTTTATATTTTTATTATTGATAAAACTTGGGACGTAAAAATGCCAAGGTGACAAATAACTGCATGTATACATAAATAAATGAATAACGTTTGGGTATAGAAATTACTTTTGTACAGGAAAACAGTACGCAGGCGGATAAGTTTCATACAAGATGAAGAAAGAAAGTCACCTTCTTATTATTGTTTTATGACAAAAACAAAAACATAAAACATACCATCCTATGATTACTCTTTGTTTAATTGAGTTTAACCGAAGTGGTGTTTCCGAAATAGCGTTTCCCAGTTCAATGTTACCTACACGAGTAGAGTTTAATCGTCAGAAAACTAACAGTTCACCAACATTACAAGGAGAATAAAACTGTTTGTTTTTTTAATTTCTACCCATCAACTGTGAAAGAATTGCTTTATCATGTTAGTTTTCTTATATAATGAGAGAAATGTAAAGTCTCCACGAACGCCAACTTCAATGTGACTGTACATGTATTATGACCAAGTGCATAATTAAAATTAAGTACTGAATTGTCACAGCCGAAAAAAAAAGTTGTATACACAACCTAACCAAATGTAAATCCAATAGGCGTCCAGATCTTAATAACAGAATGTATCGAGTGCATTTCATGTATAGACAGGACCGTCTTACTCTCTGGACCTTGGTCCGGATGTTCCGATGTTTGGATAATTAGTGTGTTTCGTGCAAACATTTGTTCAAACAATATGTTAAAGGATTAAACTGCATCTGTAGACTTTCTCTGGAATATAGATAGTAGTTTCGCAGAAAATGATATAACTGATTTTGAACCCATAGGTTTTTATATTTATTATTGAAATTAGCCTCTGTTTAAGCCTATAAGCCTCCAAATGACGATGTCAAATGATATAATACTGGTGTCATGTATAATCAGCATCTCTTGATCTAATTAAGAAAATATAGTTACATTGATACATATATTTTTTTTCCATTAACGTCACAAACAATTTGATATTGCAATCAGTCAAACCGAGAACAATGTGTGGTTATGGACAACCAATATTCTGATTTCATCTGGGTTACAGCACATCCGTGTAGTTATTGCCCATATATAACACATTTGTTTTGATGTCAGGAAAACTCACTCGAAATGTCTTTCTAAACGACCTATCTCTTGCAATGCCTTTAATTGTCTTTATTCACATATTCTGTTTATTTTATCAGCGCTTTTGCCTTACAGTTAACGGGGCCCTCACAGTTGGAGATTTATAACGTATATACATCAATTTGCAATACTTTATCTTTATAGATACCAGTGAGTGTCCTCTTTAATCACATGCATAGCTTCAGGATATATGCATGTACATTTTGCAAATCGTCTATATAAACGACAAATTGAATGTACATGTATGAGTGCAGCTATCCAATATCATTTAGTTAAAATTGACTATGATTGATTTATACATGATAAGAAATCGTCATCTTTTTCTTTTTCTTTTTTTTTAGCGGACATATTATTCTCAAATTTTGCACATAGTACATTAGACTATAACTTAAAAATCAAAAATAAAAAATTAAGATTAAGTGGTCATTATGTTCGTTTTAGAGATTTAGCTTATGGTAGAATATATCTCTTTACTAAAGTTTGTTGAAATATTTTGGCATTGGAGACTTAAGAAAAGATCTTGATCTTTAAGAACATACTAACATAATAAAATTTTTATTGTGAAATGTAAAAAGATAATATTAAATTTGAATAAGTGTTAACTCACTAAAACGTCCTTAAAAAGGCTCTTTCACTTTCTGTTTAGCTCCGTCCAGGTTTGGATAAATGTAATGTACATTTGAAGGCATATTGACCACCATTATAGACCAGTGCTTTTTTATCATTGCATTAGTTCTTGTCTTATCACAAACTACAATTTTACAATTAAAAATAATTGATGAACGTGAATATGCCGTAGATGAAAGATGGAAATAAATCTTAAATGTATCTTCGACATCATTGAAGTCGATTTCAATTTGCATCCCACTTAATCCTTTCACCTTGATTGCTCAGTCGTTCTCTCTCTCATTATATTGTTTACTAAAATGCATTTACGCACACATACGTGTTTGGTGACCATTCCAGTACTTTTTTTTTGCTTTAGATATTATTTGTCAATTTTGATCATAAGATGACGTAACCGGCAACTTACATGCTGCACATTACCTGTTTAGAATTTCATTAACTCTTGTCGTGACGTTGTTGTCTGTAATATGGTATCATCAATGATTAACACATATTTAAATTAATATTTCACCGTGATTCTGTCTGGCATTTATTAAATAAAGTGACCCTGCATCTTGAGAAGGAGAGCATACAGTTCTCAAACACGATCGTTAAACATAATGAGATTTATTGTTGGCAACGGAAGGGGGGGGGGGTATATGGATGAAAGAAAGAATATTCCTGTTGAGTTTGAATCGCGAGCATCATAAGTGACAAGACATATAGAAACAAGTAAGGGGTGACAGTATATTTGAGTGCGAGGTGTGCCAATTACATGGATAGGTCATAATAACTCTCCAAAAAAATATTATCAAATGACTCAACATACATGTTTTACCTTATATAAATGTAGATAAGTGTTGAATGTTTTCCTCGACATCATCAAATAAGCATATCACTAATATGATCTCTCTCTCTCTCTCTCCTCTACTTCATAGAGAACAAAAACTAAAGTTTTACTTTTTCTAAATTATCTTCATTTTCATAAGATAAATTATGAACTTCCACTTGTTTTCCTCACATAAATGTTTCTATATTTAATGCCGTTTTAGTAAAACTGCTAGGCATTTTTTATATTTTCTGATTACGTGACCTTAAAGACTGTTGATTTAAAAAATAAATTCAAAAAATAAGCAAACATTATCAGGTACGTGGCAGTTACCATTTTCATTATTTGAGGTTAATGTAACTGCTATGAATTCCTATACTCTGGTTGCAGTGGTACAATATTGGTTATATTTTTTCCTTATCTCCTTCTTCAATATATTTCAACGGACATTCATTTGGAAAGCTAATTACAATAGGCAACAAGGTTAATTGATCAATTGGGGACAAAGAACCATAAAACATGATCATTTAAATAAAGGAAATAATATATACATATTTTATATTTCTTCCTTGTTTTACTTCATTCCAAAAATGTCAGATCTTATTAGTCATTCTGCATTTGTTTATAAATTAAGTTTGATAGTAAAATGATTCACCATATATATATATATATATATATATATATATATATATATATATATATTATTTACAGAGTTCTGTAGAATCTCTGTAATAATTATCTGTATCAAAGATATAGGTAGGTGTCAGTGTCAACGTTTCAATGAAATAACTAATACAATCGAATTTATTCGAAGCAAAATGGAAATCAAAGCATGACTCTTTATAACATCGTTCCAATATGTAATTTTCTAATATTCTCCTGAATGAATTATATCTATCTAAAACACGTGAATTATGACTTTCGTTGTTAACACAGCTGACAGTGTTTTACTATTTAGGCTGCACTGTTATCAATTACTCATGTAAGTGTCAACGAGTAGATGAACCCTCTGAATGTTCACAAGTGATTGGCTATTGCCTTGAAAGTCGACGCATTCCCATTAATCTCGTTAAAAAGTTTCTCCAGCCTGAGCAAGTCATGTGCATCCATTCGGCATCTCATCCGATGGAGGTGGGGGAGGAAGTAACATATCAATTAATCCGTTTTATTACCATGCTTGTGTCATCCTAATTGCCCTCAACAGAAGGTGATATGGTTATATAACTATACCAAACACAATATAGTCTCAATTCGGCAGTGAAAATGTCAACACCAAACACAAACTTATAAGCGTGTTGTTGTTTAGTCTAAAGAATACATGTAATTTTTTAAGTTAGGAAAATAAATAAAGTAGTTGAACTACGCATGTTTACCCTAAACCTTCCTTATTATCTTAATTTACTTACGATATCAGTTAATAGTTCCATACCATTTATAGGGCTGTATCAATGGCATCAAACAAGTCAGTATATCTTTTCTCGCCTCAGGGCTGGCAGGTTTTGCTCTATCAATGACATTTCACCTTTTCCCGTTTATCATTTAGATAATAATAACCAATTGCGACTTTCTGGTCCCGCGTGACATTGATCCCCCGACAATGACCTTTCACCGAGATATCCTTGTCCGTGTTTGTAATCTGGTTTCCTGCCTGATGAAAGCGATAAATATAAGAAACATTTCGACCATATTAACAAATAATTTAATCCATTGTATCATCTCAATAATAGCCGAATTCTGATGTATTTTAGTCACGATAAATCTGATGAAGCTGAATGTACTGCAGTACATTGCTGTTTTCAATTCAAAGTAGTGTTTTATTTTTAAATTGATGTGTTCTTGTGTCGTCCATATAAATGAATTGATACTGATTAAGCTATTAGGTACTATCTGCTGATATAGCATTGGTTTCACTGAGATAATGAAATCTCAATTTGAACTAAAGAATGATTGATCAAATATTTAGGTAAGAACATAACGAGGGCTTGAGAACGAAACTATGCTGGTTGATTTTTTAAATACAAACTCACCTTTTTCGCGACATCTACATCATCGACATCATCATTTTTAGTCGAGATATAAATATGTAAACGTATGAATTAACATGTACCTTGAAATATGTGTTCATATTTTGACACTCATTTACGAAATACTCAGGTATTTGACAAAATAAGCCTTATTTACCTACTAAAACGATTTGCTTTATATTATGTATAAATAACCTAAATTGAATTTTGTTGAAGTTTGTATCAAATATATGCGAAGAACTGCACATTTCATTCAGTATACTCGCTATTACCATTACCCAACGACATGAACGTTAGATCAGTGTTGTCGTTAAAGTTGTTCATAGATTTTATATAATTTACATTTTTATATTATTTTCTTTCTTTTTGCATATACTGTATTAGGATATCGAAATAAATCAGTTGAATTCCAAATATTACAGATTGCAAAATTGTAATGTAGTCATTTTGGAAGTTTGATATAAAACAATAAAACAAAGGAAAAATGCTCGATCAGATGTCTGCATACGTGGACATATTGGTACAAAAAAATGAATTAAAAAAATAGAAACGGCTGGATGAGTGAATATATCAAGGAGCAGTTTTCATAACCGTACGATTACAGACATACAATCAGTAATAAAAGACTGTAGAATGTATAAAGACATTGTTTATTCAGCTAATGCATACATTGTCTGAATATTTCTAGTTAAATCTAACCCAGGTAGATACATTTAGATCGAGCTTTTCAAGTGTTAATTCCATATATATTATTATTCTGGATCAAAATAGTATTACAGGTGTACAGTGAATTAAATTGGTCATCATTCAAAATGAATTTTCGTAACTTTCATGTGAAGAAAACTTCAGGCTTGCTTGCTTGTAGCAGGTATTTTGTTCTACCAAGGGGTTCCCTCCGTGCCTAGAAAAATGTGTGCATTATGCTAGTTATATGATTGTATATGAAATTGTTCATAATTAAAATGAAATGAATTACGTAACTGATTCTTAAAATTATAATTAAACGTTAATTGAGACTTTAATATTATATTTTAAGAAAGTTCAAGGTGTTGAAAGATCTTCCCAAAATGAATATTACTTTAAAACTTGGATAAGCCAGCTTGGCTGATTATGCAGCTAGCTTTAAAGGATCCCGCACGAAGACATATACCTGGGGAGTTTTAGAACGCCTCATGTGTAAATATCGATATTTTACGTCATAAATTTTATTCACAGGTTGCATTTCATAATAATCTAAACACGTTGAAAACACGTACTAGATTAGCCGACATTTTTCAAAGACATATCATTTTACTAAAGTAATAAACTCTAGATTTCAATTAAGCAGATATATATGGGAATCATTTTTCCCTCTATATGCTCTATAGGTTTAATCATCATAATGTATGTCATTTTTCCATGCTTTTTTTTATCTCTACCTTACACTCTTTCATTTAAAAGAGTACAATGAACTACGTTTTGAACTAGGTAGTCTTACTTTTTCGAAGTAGATGTTTAAATTATATGACTGCCGTAGCTTACATATCCTAAGGTGTAATTAAACATTAAGTTGAGTGTACAGTCAGCATTTACTTCAACATCCATGTTTGAAATAAAGGGAAATACCTTAGAATCAAAGAATATTATGGTTTAGTAGGACTTTTTACAGACCATATGTGCATTTATTACTCGTATACAACATACAAAATCTAATGTCTAGATTCAATGTGTTACCACTTAACATTGTGTAAGGGATTTTCTTTCTCTTCTTGTCCATTTCACCACAATGAAGGGCGTCCACACATATGGAGATATATATGGTGGAGAGCTATTGTTTGGGTAAGGTTCAAGTTAGCTTCGTCCTGGCAGGAAACTGATCGTGTATAAGTAATTACTGAATATCGTCGATAAGGGGATATTAAGGATGAGATACTAAGTATTCCAAAATCACCATGTAAGTGATACATACATAAGTGTAGAACAATGTGGCCATGAGTGGTATATCAAGATTGAACGGTCGCTGTTAAGGATGATTGAGATTAATGAAACGATGCATTGATATCGTTTTTATGGTTTGATAGTTTCTCAACTATTTCAGATATTTCTGTTGAGATCACGTGCTATTGAATCTTTAGATAAATACGCGTATAAGCTACTGCATTTTGGTAAAATGTATGTCATAATCGGTTGCGATTTACAATGTTTCCCAATACCAAAGCTAGTAGCATATGTTTTTCAAATACCATGTTTTCGAATACCAAAGAATAGTAGTATATTTTCATCAAATGTTCTCTTTCCAAATATACAAGCATAATAGCATATGTTCTTCAAATGCTATGTCTAGGACTATAACAGATAAACCTTTCTTTCAATAATTATATCCAGTCGTGAATAAGAACGTCAGAGCCAAAACTTCAAAATAGTTAAAATATAAAACTCAGGAAAATGCATTTAATATGTTATGGTAGAGTCAACTTAAAAGTATGTTTACAGATTCATTTGAGAATATAAATGTCATTGGTTTGATAATAGTCAAATTTAAATAATTGAAATCCCAGCAATATCTTTAGGTACTTTTGCTTTAAAGGGGTAAACAAGATATTGACCGATGTAACAAAACACAAATTAGGTGATATATATTTTTCTCTGTCTCAAATTACAGGTGTGCGTGTAAGGGGGGGGGGGTGTATGTGAGGGGTAATAATAACTTTTAGATATACATGTGGACACATATAATAACTAAGATTTATATCTTGACAGTAGTGGACAATATCATCTTTTATCTGAAAGGATCAATTATTTTATTGTGTTTTCGTTTGTTTGATCTTTCTAATTAAAATATATTGGGCACGCGTATTTATACCAACAAAACAAAGTGATAAAGCTTGAATATAAGTCCTCTCAATCCCCCCTCTCTCTCTCTCTCTCTAACAGTCTCTACTTCTCTGTGTAGACATGTAGAGGAAGGATTTACTTATCTCACACATATTATGCTCCAACTTATATGTGTATTATTTTTGCTTACATATGCAATGTATGTTATATGTGTATGTGTATGTGATGTAGGTCCATGTGTAGGTGTATAGTTTGCATATTTGGGAATGTGTAGGCATTATATAAGGAGGGACGTTTATGTATTATATGATTATATGTAAATGCAGATATTCATTGTACATGTATATGTGTATGCGTGGGTAATATATCATGAAAGCCAAATAAACCTTGCCATTAGGGTTAAGTTTCTGTCAATCTATAAATAGAGACTGTGACGTCACTAGATTGCACTAGGTGACTCTACGAATTTCTGTAGGACAGCACAGAAGGAGCGTCAGAGTGATAAAGAACAGAGATAAGATATGTTCTAAGCATGTTTGTCGCCAGTTCTTTCATTTTCCGAAATCGTAAGTTAAACACTTTGCTCTCACATCTATTTCGGTTTTGATAGCCTTAAAATATACGAACGCAGTGTAAACAAGAAAGAAGGAGACATGTTTTTAATATTCCATTAAACGTTAAGGGAGAATAAGGAGGAAGCATGATTTAATTTATATTTAGCAGGCTCTTATAAACATATAAAAAAAAGAAGTTGTCATCATATGAAATAGATTTGTAACATGAAACTTTTTTTTTTATTCTAACAACAATGATCATCATTTTTAAACACTTTAGGTAATCTATCAATCATTAAATTATAATCATGGTCCTCTAAATGCTTATGTTCCGTGAAATCGTATAATTGTACACAAGAATATCCCTGAGTAATTGAATTCTGAATTCAGTTATAACAAGTATAAAGGATCTGACATGAATTATTATGTCATATCAAAATGTATAAAACGAGTTCATGAAAATGTTACTAGGCGAGCTCCGGCGGTTTTAATAACATTTTCATGAACGAGTTTAGTAAAATTTGAAATGAAATGGCAACTAATATCAGGTTCTTTTTTATCAAATGATCTATACTGACAGTAAATTAAGATTATTAAAACAAATAAAGAATTGAAAATGTAATCTGTTAGAAGGAAACATATCTAAATAATAACCGAAAATAACGGTTTAACGTGTGTACTTCTCAAACATGTTCAACATCAGATGAATAATGCAAATAGATTTAATCCAGCAATAATCAAAAGCACCCCCCTCCCCCTCTGACTCTCTAACTCTAAATCTCTCCCTGTTTATTTGTGTTTGTGTGTCGCTCTCTAATTTTCCTTTGCTTTAAATAGCTTGGATATGCACGTTTTTACATAGTTTTCTATTGGTATTGACATTCAAATTCGTGTCTCCACTTGCTTGGCTAGGGCAATATATATTGTATAATACAATGATATTTATGATAATTTACCTGCAGTATGTTTAAACCTTAATTTTAACAGAGTTTACATGTTTGTGCTTCAACGTAGAATTAATTACCAATGTATGTCATGCAGCTTAGCTTTGTCTTATTCGACTGGACACTGCTTTCATTGTATGTAAATAATTGCAATTGCTTGTTATCTCTTATAAAAAGAGGCTAGGACCCTGATAACATGTTTTTATCTCTTTAAGGTGTGTACCGATATGAATGCAGCTAGAATTTACAGATTGATCGAGATATATTTAGACACTCGTTGTCCGGGTACGTGTATGCTCTGTGGTATCATATTACACCACTTATAGATATCATAGGTACATAACTGATGTTAAACTATGGACATATTGACCACTATCATTGGCAGTTTACAAATCATTTGTAACGATATAATTCTACATAAAGTCAATGTTGAATATAATTAATTAAAATGCTCAGAATACACTTAATATTGTAAACTCTATTATAGATTATTTCAATTAAAAACATAATCCGAATGAATTGAAACCATGTTTTCATAACTTTTGATATACATAATACCTTTTCTTAATAGTTGACCAGAGGTTACCATACACAGGTGTTTCTAAATTATTAATAGCAATAATCAAATATTTACATGATATATCTTTGTACAATTAAATAAATGAAAAAAAAAAAAACAGTATAAATACAGCTATACAAATGACTACCATGGAGACAGCATTTAGAGTTTGAATTGTTACGTAAATGCACCTAAAGAGAGGTACAGCTTATACAGGTTTCCCACTGAGGTTTTAAGTGCACATATGATTAAAGTTATACCATCGCACAAAAAATGGCTCCAATGTTTTCGTGTATACGTATTACGTACGTATTAACAAAAGCCCACATTTAATTCAAACTATTGAAGTGCGCCATATAAAATAAATATATTTGTTGCTTCTAAATTGGATACATATCTATATCGTTTTTTTGTACAAGCACTACTTTTACTTTGTGCTAATCCGTCTGTAATATAATGACCAGTTAGGATAAGGATTAGGAAACATGACATTCAACTTCATTAATGGAACTGTCATTAACAACTTAATTTACCTGGAGAGGTAGGATCTGGACAAATGTACTGCAAATTCATTAATAAGACTATCATTTGAACAAAAATTGTATTGACCAGATAAGATCCAGACAAATATATAACATTATAACATCATTTATTAGACTATGTCCCATTACTAATCTGTCTGGATAATAAGATTGTTGGGGTTTATGTGGAGAGTAGATCAAGTAATCAATTATATACTGGTGGAGTCCCCATTCGTAACTGACGCCTCGCATTTCTTCTGAATAGACGTTTAATAATCATACAATGTAACGCGCTTATATACTTCACTCAACATCCGAACAATGCAAACGTCAACAGATACTGTCAGCTATATATCGCATTATATTGAGTTTTTTTCCTATATAGGCGGTCACCCAGGGTTCATATACAATCAACACACAACGAACAGAGAGATTGTCGACATGATTCACTTGAAAAAGGATTAATCCTTATCCCAGCGCCTTTCAGCAGGGTTAAACTCAATAAAGGCAATTTCATATGCGCCAAAATCTCCACAGAGTTTGCTTCTTGAGACGGTGTTTACTTGAGACAGATGTATTGCAGCCACACTGCAGTATCACGCCGTAAACAGTGACATGATACTACACCCAGTCACATTACCCTTACATCTGACCAACCAAAAATGAATCTGCCCGTACATGATTCTAAACAAGGGGACTATTCCAGTTCCATTGTTCATTACATTGGGATGTCGCTGCCGATGACCGAACCCACGATCAATCTATTCCGAGGAGAACTCTCACCGATGTTCCAGTGCTACGGACATGAACCGATTCCATTCATAAGATAAATTGCTAATGGCGTTACGACCTTATTTAGTAGAACATTATAACTGTTGTTGTGTGAAATGATACAGAATAGATAACACAACTGTTGTAGATTTGCAAATCAGTAAGGATTATATTATTTCATTGCTACATACGACTGACTTCGCCGCCAGTCTATAAATGGTTTATCAGTTTCTCTCATTGCACTGATATACACGGATTTATTTATTTCTAAAAGATTCGGAGATTTGAAGACCACCGTTTTCGAGTTGTTATAAAAACTGACACTTAGTCACTCACTGCTATAGACTCAAGTCTTTCAGGTGATATGCGGTAGGTAAGATGTGGTTTCCGTAAGTTTCTTTGCACTATCGGTCTTTCTCTACAAGTATATCTGGTATTTCCATTCAATGTGAGTAGAGGCGTAAGGTTATGAATTACCAATGATTGTGTAAATGAAATAAATAAGTGATTCGCATATGTATTGTGCAATCGGAGATAACTCTTGCAGATTTTATATTCAAACGCGATGTGTTACTCCTCCAAACTTTTTCTGATATACATAAGAAATGTGCAAGATAATAGATATAAAAACCTTACATCACGTTTAAACTCCTATGTGTGAGGTACAACGTAAGTAAAGAGTAAATGCATGTCATAACCTAAGTAATATGTCGTGGATACATTCAACGACTTGCCAACATTATCACTGGACATCGGGCTACCAGAATCCAACTAACGCCCTCTATAGCACACGTGATTGGCTCTCATTATTTAAGGGGTGCTTCCGAGAGTGGTTGGTCTGGCGTGAGGAGCATTTTTATGGCAGCCCACATTATGGCGCCAAGGAATATTAATGTCGCCCTTTTAAGTGAACATTTGCATTTGGTTGAGGTACAACACGTAAAAGTTAAAGTCTGTTATCATTTTGGTATCGTGAGGGTGAATAAATGTTTCCACTGTGTACTTTTCAAGCCGAATATCTCAAGTGATAACATAATGTAACTGGTTTTTTACATGCAATTTAATTTATGATTAAGTTTTTTCTATCTTTTTATTTCTTTATTATTATTATTATTATTATTATTATTATATTTGCATATCCTCGCTTGATGCCCCTCCTGGAGGTTTCTTAATTTGGCGTCATCTGTCAATCATTTCGTTTGCGCGAGAAATAATCCGACTCGGTCAAGTTGACTGTCAAGATAAAGAAAGAGCTACCAGCCCCTGATTATTGCAAATGAGGATGATTAGTGTCGATCTATTACAAGCATTCGATTCTGGACTTTGCAAAGGAGAGAATTTGTAAACGTAGCACACTGGATAATATCCCGTTCTCATCGTCCTGAATAATCTGTTAAATGCAAAATGGTGTTTGTTTGTTGGTCGGGTTTAAAGTTCAGTTGAAATTATTTCAGTTATTTAGAATATTGCAGGTGACATGTTTTATTAAAAGTTCTAACAATTATATAGTTCCTATATCATTTCAATATTTGTGCATAAATCTACAAATCTGTATAAATCATCATATCGCGGTGAAAGAGCATGTTGACAAAGTCACAGAGGACTGTCAATGAAACGTTCAATCCAAACGAACATTCCGATTTTACAGACATAAGTTAAACATATTCTCGAACATTTCTCTTCAAACATCAAACATTTGATTCACCTTACATATGTTGACGCGGCAATTTCTCAACTGCTTATACCCAATTCTACACGGCTAATAGATCGCACTACACATGATCCTTTTACGAAGTAAGCCGGGATAGTGTACACGGTTTGAAGATAATACGATTATAAGACCCTTTTCACATCAGCCTCACTGCTACCGTGCATATCTGCGACTAATTTTATTTTTTTTTTCTTTGATAATGTCATGCGTATCGTATGACACCCTCGAGACATCCGTACGATTCGCAATGTCGCAGTGTTGGCGCAATGTCGCGAACTAGATTTTCGACATGCACATATTCTTAGCAAGTCTCTTGCGATTTTTAGAATCTCAAGGCTACTTGACGGCTGCCTCGATACATTGCAAAATCAACGTGCCGTTTCATATGGTGCCCGGCAAGGGCTGGGGTTAGTCACTTATTGCGTTTGACTTGCGAAACTACACGGCGACCGCACGAACACTTTTAAGCATCCTTGCGTTTTGCTCCAAAACCATAATAAAACTGTCGAGACATTTTTGACAATCAAAGGAATGCGCAAGGCTACTGAGCAGCTGCCTTCTGCTATGAAAGGTAAACCAGCTTAGACTACCCATCACACGCTGTAACTCAGAAAACATGTTGCGGTCCATCCTTATGTAGCTTTTGTTATTGCCATAGAATATCCCATCCAGTTCACTGAAGAGTGTGAAGAAACAAACAACCGTCGCCGCTCAATCATTGTGTTGATCCGTCGTCTTCTCTGACGTTGACGCTCACGATTAAGCATGGTCAACATAGCTTTACGGCGGGTTTCTTCATCATGCACAATTCATATGATCTAAAAAAACACGCAACATCTGTTGTTGGAGAGTCATCAGGAAGATGCCTTTTAGCATGTTCTGACGAAAAAACAAACGCTTGGTTTTATACACACACTAGAGACTTATCGCGCAAACAATGAAAGGCATTCATACGATTGTCGTTAAAATGCTTGCGTATCATAGGGAAACTTCAATTTTTTAAGACTGCTTTGCGGCTTTCTTGCAAACTTGCACGGTAGTTGCATGACCATCTTGCCGAAGCCGTGCAAATACGGGCGATACGTTTTCCTACGTTCAAAATACGAACATAGTGCGACCCGTAAAATTACCATACGAATATCATACGGATGTCTTGCACTTCCTGTGCCTGGTGCGGTCCTGTCTGGACATGTTGCGAATTTTATCTACGGCACGCTGGGGGAGCGAAATAATACGGACAAAAATCGCACGGCTGATGTGAACAGGTCCTAACCTGTTTTCTGAAACTCCATCGGTGACCGAGATATTGCCTCTCATATACATTCTTTGTGCAAGTTACTTATAACAAGGTCATCGTGTAGTATTTGACAACTATTTTGTTCGGATGCAAGGATGTCATGAAAGTAAGTATATGTATATTTCATTTGAACTGT
>CM037783.1:58390715-58440715 GCA_021229015.1 Solen grandis
TTTCTAGCAACAATTTATCTGTTTTTTTTTTTTTTTTTTTTTTTTTTGGGGGGGGGGGGGGGGGGGGGGGGGGGGGGGGGGGGGTTAAGAAAAAGTTTTAGTCATAGGAAAAAATATTTTCCTAATTAGCTAAGCCTCAAGTAAATAAATAAATATTCTATCAATTTCATGTTATTTTTGGGGTCAGGGCATTAATGTCACCAGGGGTTTTTAAGCACTTTTGGAAAAAATACCACAATTTACAAGTCTTGCAAAATTAATGAAAAATTATGGGTAAGTTTGATACATATAAATTATGGAATTGAAATATTCCTAACAAAACACATGACTGTATACTGTATCGTTCTTGGACCCATTTTTTTTTTTCTTCTAATGAAATAAAACAAAAATAATTTGATTTCTTTTTCAAAATCAAATTGAAAATCTTTCACAATAAATTCGAAATATATAGTCAATTTTTCCCAAATGGTAAAGATCCCTTCCCTGACCCTGTAAAGAAGAAGTGAGAAAAGGTAGGGTTCTAGGGCTTAGACATTATGTGTACTTATAGGTTTGCTTTTCCCTACCTTCTTTTAATAATATGTAAAATATGTTGCATGTATTATCATATTTTCATGCACAAAACTTGCATTAAAAGGCATACATGCCCAATACAGTTTTTTACTATACAGGCAAAGAAGGAAAATTAAAACAAGCCATGATAATTTTCTACAACTTTGCATGATTATGGGGAATTACACTAGAAAAACAAGAGGGCCACAGAGGCCCTGGAACGCTCACCTGTGTGTAGGGTAACCCAAAGAACATCTGTACTAAAACATTTTGAAATATGGCCAATAGTTTTGAAGGAAGGAGATAATTTTTTTTAGTTTATTTTAGCAACTTTTGTGAAAGTTCACCCAAGGATCATCCTTGCCAAGTTTAATCATATTCTGTCCAGTGGTTTCAGAGGAGATGTTTAAAGTTTGCACATATACATATATGGCAAATTAGCCCAGCCCCTGGTGACCATGTATTTTTACGGATCAAAAATAATTTTAGCAATCTTGGTAGAGGGTTACCCAAGGACCATCTGTATTAAAATATTTTGAAATCTGGCCAGTAGTTCTAAAGGAGATGATTTTTAAAGTTTTCATATTTTTTTTTCTTTCCATTGCCATGGCAACCAGAGTTCAAGTTTATTCCAGCAACTTTTGCTTAGGTTCACCCAAGGATCATCCCTGCCAAATCTAATCAAATCCTGTCCAGCCGTTTCAGAGGAGATGTTGTTCAAAGCAAATTGTTGCCAACAGACAGAGGGTGATCACAATAGCTCACCTTGAGCACTTTGTGCTCAGGTGAGCTAATAAAAAACTGCATTGGGCATGTTTGCCTTTAATTGATTACCAAATTAACAACAGTTGCCAAAAAAAAAAAAAAAAAAAATCAAGATAAGCTCACCTCTGACCAGTCAATTTCCTCATCATTTCTAGTTTCTTGTCAGACACTGACATCTTATTCAACCTGAAAAACGTTTCAACAAGGGATTTCAATTTCTGAAATGGCTTGAAAAACACTTTAAGGGTTTGACAAAATCAGATTTGACTGTTTAAAAACATAGGTGGATTTATCAAGTTCCATTTACTAACCTTTCTGTCCTCCTGATAAATTCTTCATCAGAATCTATATCATCATTAGCAGTAACAGTAGTAGTAGTAGTGCCAGATTTTCCCTCTAAAAGCAGGGACAATTTAGGAGAAACTGTCTTGGTGGGCAACGATCCAGCAGCAGCATCTTTATCAGTTCTACTGCAATAAAAACATATATAAATATTTTTTCTTTTATGAAAAATAATCTGCACAAAATCGCTGAAAATCAATTTAAGATGATAAGAACAGATCTAACATGATATCTGTAGGACAGACAACCTATTTAAATTCATCCTTGATGAAGTTTTTAGTATACAGAAATAATCAAATACAAATTACAAATGTCTTAAAGCTTAATGAATGTTGTTTTTTTTTATGATGATATCTTTAATACCAATATGTATCAGGTTTACTAATTATGAACACAAATCAAGAGCCAGAATGACCATGAAGGCATCAAGAATAAAGGGAGCTGAAAGTGTCACAAAATACCAAATAGTTAACAAGAGGGCCATGGTGGCCCAGATGTTGCTCACCTGAGAAACATTTAGCAGGGGTTTTCTTAAGTGGACGCCCGCTTGCCCGTGCCGGGTTAAAATCACTGGGGGCCAGTAATTTTTCAAAGAAGATAGCCCCTTGGGCAAGTTTATTAGTAAATGAAATCTTTCTTTTTATTATCATTATTATTATTATTTTCTATATTATATCGGGAATGAGCTGCTTGCACATTGTGTTTGATAATGTATATTAACTGTAATTCATCTTAATATTACACATATTTTGTTTAAACATTAACAAACACCAACTTAAAGATCGGGCAACCTGTTTTTACAGGGGGCAAGTAAATGTTCAAAATAACTTGCCCCCCGGGCAAGTGAAAGTCAAATTCTTAAGTAAACCCCTGATTTAGTGTAATCACTGGTAGGGGACTAACAAAGTGACCCCTGGGACAGTCCAATTTTGACCCCCAGAGCCATAATTTGAACAAATCTGGAAGAGGTACACTAGGCCATGTTACACACCAAATATCTAAACTCCAGGCCTTGTGGTTTCTGACAAGATTTTTTTCCAGGTATTTCCCTGTGCAAGTCTATACATGGGCAATAACCCCTGACTAAATTGTTTGATATCAGCCACAATGAAACTTTGCCGGCAGTTTATGTTTATTAACATTGTCATAAAGTTTGAAGAAGATTGCTTAACAAATGCTAGAGTGTACACAAATTGAAATCTGGCATTATTTTATCATTTGAGGGCTATAACTCCAAACCTAATGGGCAGGTATCAGCTAAAATCAAACTTTGCTGAAAGATTGTGTTAATAAACATTGTCACAAAGTTTGTAAATGAAATGAAAATGTTAGAGTGTACACAAGAAATATTGAGACGGACGTACGACAGATGATGGACATAGACTAATCACAACCTTGAGCACTTTGTATTCAGGTGAGTTACTAAAAAGCCGACACTTACTTACAGTAATGGATTCTGCCATGAGATATAAGCACTGTTTTGTTGTAAAAGCAGTACTATATCATTGTGAGTTGCCAGTCTAAATGATTGCATGTTTCTTATAGGCAGTACTCCAAGAGCAGGATAGCCCGGCGCTCCTCTATTTTCAATCCGGGCCGGTCACCATTTTAAAATATCTTGCCCGGCCGGGCGCCTCTAAAAAGGCCGGGCGCATTGAACAAATTTTTAATCTTGCCCGGACCCTCTATAAGTAATCCATTTCATTATCATCATTTATAAACCTTGCTCGAGGCAAAACGCGCTAATCACAATAAATATCACCGAACGTGACCTTGTCATAGGGGTAGTTTACATTCTGGTTCAACCAATCGATAACCGCTATGGATACAAGCTACACAATAACTACGTCATGCGGTGTCGGTCTCTTTTATCCGAAAATAGAAACAGAAGCAATTGCCGAACGTGATTGGTCGCGATAAAAATAGACTTATGAATATTAATTAATTTATACATCATTCGGGTATCTACTGTACTTTTCTACTCTGCGTTTGAAGAGAAATTGTTGTTTTAACAAGGGTCTATTTGAAAGACCCTGTTTTAACGGATTAAGGCACCGATAAAGGACTCGTTATTAATTAACTAATGGTGTGATTAGCTACTGTCTGTGAGTCGACCAAACTGTCAAACCATCTTATTGTTAACAGGTAAGCAAACAATTAAAGATCCACTACTCGCGATTGACCAATTGTCCAACTTATTGTATTAATCGCTAATTGATTATCACAAGAATGCTTTTTAACAAAGAATAAATAAAATGAGTAAAATACTGGGAATTAAAAAATACAAAAAACATAAGTTGATTCAGTATGTAAGTTTACTGTCAACGGAAAAGATGTTGAAGTCGCGATAAAGGCGAAAACGAAAGTAAAAAACGTAAGGCAGAAGAGCCCGACAAAATCTACGAGAGTAGTAAACGTAAACGCGTGTTTCAATCCAAATGGTTAGAGAGTCATGAGTGGCTACGCTAAAACAGTGATCTTGATAAAATGTTCTGTGTTCATTGTGAAAAGTTCCCTTCTTTGGCTGGAAATAATGTGTTTGTGTTAGGAACTGATCGGTACAGGATCGACCCAAGAAACACAAACGTTGTTTATGTAGTTAAAGTTATTGTTAAGAAATAAACATTCATAAAGGTAATTAAATAAAAGAATAAACCTCAATTATAATATGCTAACTCTACAATTATGTTATAAATATTCCTGATTAAATCTTTTTGAAATATATAAATTTAATTGCTCATTATCTACTGTTATACAATACAAAAATAATTCTAAGATTAAAGTTTCATTTATGTGTCAGACAGTCTGTGTTACCATGTTGTTAATAAATATTAAGATAAGTTAACCTTGAAAATTATCTTTGTTACAAAAAATAAAACTATTAAAAAATTATATGAAAAATAAATAAAATACATTAAACAAATTGAAAGACTTGTATTATTTCTTAAATTGCTAGTCTTATAAGGCCCCCTCCCTATAGTATAGTTTCAATGAATTACAAACATAATCTTGACAGCGCTTAACAGAATAACGCGCTTTATCAGGGCAAGTAAGTTTTCAATCAGGGCAAGTTGATTTTTTCAATCTACTTGCCCTGGGCTTGTCTGTCATTTTAATTTTCTTGGAGCACTGATAGGGTTTATCTTGTTGTCTGATGTCTTAACCCTCTACCTTAGGAATATGTGCAAATTTATGAGATGATGAATTTTAATTTACAGGTTTTTAAATGGTATATGAAATTATGAATTTTTCTTTGCCATGCAGACTGTGTTGAATCTGAGCTACAGAATTGTTTGATTCAAAGGATAAGACCCTGACCAGAAAACTCCTGGAACGAACTTTTCCCTATTTGCCAAAGCATCAAAACAAGTCTATTTTAGGTAGAGGGTTAACTAGGGCTATCACTGAGAGTGACTCATACCCCCACCATCTGATGGTAAGACAAAGTGGGTCTTGTTATATATAACCCTACTTAAACTTAAATGGCAATAAGAAAAAACATTTAAAATCTCAACTTACGATAGCATCAGAGATGCATCACCAAGTTTACTTTGCCCTGACTGTGTGGCCACTTTGGGGAGTCTGGACCTAGTGAATCCACCGCAGCCCAGCACCGAAGCTGCCACCACACTTCTACAGGAGGCATCTGATTCATTCCCCGAGGCCACCCCATCCAGAGAAGTCCTGATATTTAACATACTCCTCTGAACCACATCCTCAGAATATCTACCTAATGTGTGTTCTCTCTCATAGGGTTTTATAGTACTACTACCCACAATGCTGTTCTCATTGGAAGACTTGTTCACCACAGTATTGCACTTGTCAAAGTTATTGATATGATGTGGTGTATAGACACTGTCTCCACTACTAAAACGTTCACCACTTCTGCTGTATAAGACTTCACATTTGTCTTCTAACAAGTAGCTGCCTTGTAGAGAATAGGCTTTACTTTCAGGGCTAATTCTGGATTTCTCCTGAGATTTGGGCTTAGTTGGAGAGGGAGACCCACGTCCTAGAAACAAGGCTGCCCCCCTGCCAGTAAAAGGTACAGTTGGCAATAAGCTGGATGCCTGGTCTCTAGGGGGCGAAGTTACCTCATCCTGATCTGACAGTCTCCATGGTAACCCCCTGCCTTGCATCCGCCCAATATCTGCAGCTAGAGACTTGTCAATTCTAACACCACTAGGACATCTCATCTCATTGCTGCTTGATGAATCTGCGAAGTAATCCAACTTTTCAGCTACTGGCGGGGATTTAGTGTTTTTGGCACTGAAGGAGTTTGAGCGACTAGATGGAACGGTAGAATTTGGAGATGAATCGGATCTTGAGTTATCCCCCTTGAGGGAAAGAGTACCTGATGAAATGAATCTGGCTAAATTAGCTCCCCTTCCAACTGGGGATATAGAACACTTTGGCAGCTGTGTGGAGGTAGATGTATTATCAGAGTAACTTCCCCTGACAGGCATATCAGAGTAACATCCCCTGACAGGCATATCAGAGTAACTTCCCGTGAAAGGCAAATCAGGTGGTATCAACTCATGGGAGGACTCAATGTCACATTCCTGTAAAAACTTCTGCAGAAAGTATTCATATACACTATCAGTCCGGTCTGGAGGCACCCTTCCGGCCAAGTCGATCCCCTCACTACTGCTAGAGGTACTATGCATGCGGTTTCTGTGAATTGCATACTCCCTGTTACGAACGCTGTCTTTTTTATGAAAGGCTCTGTGTGAGAGCACGGATGCTCCCTGACTGTCTGTAGCATATCCACGTTCTGCTGGACACAACGTCGATGAATCAGACAGCCAATAATTGAGCTCTGTGTCAGACTTCGGCATCATCTCCGTGTCACTTAAATGGATGCCCCTGTCACGCATCTTTCTAGCTCTGATCACTTCCTCAATGGTCAATTTTGGTTTTTTCACAGCTGCATCTTTCTTTTCTGAAATATAATGATTATACATGTAATTTTAACCCTTTACCTCATGAATATTCATGAACTAATTTATGACTTGATGAATTTCAATTTACTGAACTTTAAATGGTATATGAAATAATGGACTTATCTTACTTTGTGCAGACTATATAGCATCTGAGCTACCTTCTGACAAGTTGAGAGTTTGTAAATAACACCTGTAAATTAACTGAGGTCATAATACATGTAAATTAATTATGAGGTCATAATACATGTACTGTAGTATCAGTTATTTTCGCGCAGTCTTAATTTCGCGCTACCCTCTCTAAAGACCCTTTCGCGCGGTGCTAAATTCGCGCATTTCCCCATTTCAAAAAAGAAAAAAAGTACAAAAAATAAATATGAATAAATAAAAAAAATATCCATTTCGTTCTGAATGACTGATTTGGTGCCCCGGATATCGCATGCTAATTAATTACCGACTGATATGTTCGCGCTACCCTCCCCCCAGGTAAGTGACGTCATAGGGGTGGGTTACTGGTAAGGGTTACTGGTAAGTTGTTAATTAGCACCGTCTCCTAATTGCTGGGGCCAAACTGCTGAAAGATGGCCTTTCTTTTGTTATCGACTGCAGCACTTTCGGCGATCAGACAAACTACTGTATAGCGGGTATTATCTGCGGGGGTTTTATTTTGGCTTTATTGGCGGAAAATGAAAATGCGCCAAATATAAACATCGCTAATACAAACCTCCTTAGTTATAAGTTGCTGCCATATTGTTTACTAAGGGACATTACTCTTATTAAATTTTATGTTCATTAAAATATGTATGTATTAACTCCCATAAAAAACAAGAATTGTACGATTTATTATGTAAATGAACAACATTAAGTATTTTGAATAACACAAAGTAATTGATACAAGTTATATAATTATGTAGCAAACGAAAATACAGACAGACAACACAGTCAGGTGATTAATGCTTAGTATGAATACCAGCACTTGGTTCAAATACCAGCCTTCGAGAACGCCTCTGCAATCACATCTGGCCTCTCTTTCAGCTTGTTTGCAGACGTGAATAGCCACTTTGCATGTATTGCTTTTATATATGATGTACGCAGATCAATGTTTACATTTATAAATTAATTTATAAAGGCTTACATAAGGTAAGTAAGTGTCTATACCAGTACTAGTATTTGTTTAGTGTTGTAATAGGTTTCGCAGTTTTATAAAACAGTTTATCACACCTTTAAAGACAGCGTACCGTGAATGGCGTAAATACAATGGTCACAAAAAATACGATAGATAGTAAACAGTTTTACCTTTCTCTTCCATGGTCCAGTTGCCACATGGTACAAGATTGACTCCTTATCACCTTTACAAACATTTACACCTACTTATACTTGCCCTCTCATTCTGATTTTACATTATTTATATAATCCGATAATCGTCAATTATCATACAGGTAGCGTACCGTATACGACTCAGACAGACAGGGTTATGTACCTTTGACCATCTTTTACCTGGAGGTTAAAATTTGGCGCTCAGTGTAATTTCCGCCAATATTTAGCATCGCCAATACAAAACGCTCTTGTTTACGCGAAATTTTTGCCCCGCAGAAATAACCCGCTATACAGTATTCTCCGGGACCTTTTTGTTTTACAGGTCTCACCTTGATTGTTGTATAAACAAACTGCCAACTTAGAAGGTGGGGACATGTCAGTACACACGATCTGCAACCATACAGTTAGTAGTAATGTTTGTTCGAAATCTGTGGTTTTTTTTGACCACTTTCCTAATCTTCTCGGCAAAAAAGAGTAAACATTACGCCAGCGTAAATTTCATGCACCGGTTCAACACCGGTAAAAGGCAAGATAAAATATACAAAAAAAAATCTTATTTTAAAAGGAATAACGCAGATTATTGATTTGATATTAGTCTCAAATAGTACACGAGTGTAAAACCCCTTGGGAAACTGTTGGTTTTATTGATCTAAGATGGTACTGATTATAAAACAATGCATGAAATTTAGTTGTCAAAATCGGCGTCAAACAAAAAATACCATATATATTCTTTGATTATACAGACTTAATATCGCGCGGTCCTAAATTCGCGGAAGGCCCATTGCGCGAACATCGCGAAAATTAGACCAGCGTGAACAATACTGATACTACAGTAAATTAATAATGAGGTCATAATACATGTAAATTAATTATAAGGCCATAATACATGTAAATTAACTATGAGGTCATAAAACATGTAAATTAACTATGAGGTCATAATACATGTAAATTAACTATGAGGTCATAATACATGTAAATTAATTATGAGGTCATAATACATGTAAATTAACTATGAGGTCATAATACATGTAAATTAACTATGAGGTCATAATACATGTAAATTAACTATGAGGTCATAATACATGTAAATTAATTATAAGGCCATAATACATGTAAATTAACTATGAGGTCATTATACATGTAAATTAATTATGAGGTCATAATACATGTAAATTAATTATGAGGTCATAATACATGTAAATTAACTATGAGGTCATAATACATGTAAATTAACTATGAGGTCATAATACATGTAAATTAATTATGAGGTCATAATACATGTAAATTAACTATGAGGTCATAATACATTTAAATTAATTATGAGGTCATAATACATGTAAATTAACTATGAGGTCATAATACATGTAAATTAATTATGAGGTCATAATACATGTAAATTAACTATGAGGTCATAATACATGTAAATTTTCTATGAGGTCATAATACTTCAATATGATAAAGATGATAGCAATGTTTTAATCATATTTAAACACTAGTTGCTGAGACTACCTTTATTCCTGACCATGCTGATGGCAAAGTTCTGTTTGACAAGGACCTCGTTCAGACAGATGTATGTTCCGCTCCTACTCTGCAGGTACATCCGGACAGACAAGGACATGTCCAGCAGTTCTTCCATCACACTACACTTTACACACACTGCAGCTGAAACCATACACCAGTATCATACATATTGTAAGGTTATAATTTCTTTTACCTGTTTATATTCTCATGATTAAAATATGGTGTTGTAATGCACTTATATTTACAATGTGTGATTCTCTTTGCCTGTATTTTAATCTCATTGGTAGCAAAATTCTTCAATATTTTTTTTCTTGTTGCCAAGGCAATCAGAATTCTGCAGGGATAAAGTCTAATTTAGCAATTTTTATGAAGAACCACTTGTGGATTATCCATGTCAATGTTATTGATTATTGCCCAGAGGTTTCAAAGGAGATGTCCTTTAAAGCAAATAATTGACAAAATTGATGATGACGGACACAGTGTGATCCCAATACTGTCAAATCATAAATTTTGTTGACATCAAATTTTGTTTATTATGTACCCAAAGGAATTTCATCATAGGTACATTTATTCATGGATCTATGTTCTAGAACATGTAAGGTCTATATAAGAGACAAGTTTTCGTGGGGATTACCGTAAAATGCCATGTATTGTGTTCACTTTTTTAACGTATATTTCGTTTCTGAGTGGGTGCACACAATACAAGAGAACTCAATATTTCGTATTTTCCCAAACTTTACCCCACCCACTAGGAAGCCGTATTGGTATATTCTATATATTTCATGCACAGAATTGATATTAAAGCTTGGTCGTACGTACTTGCCTGTAAAATGCTGCTTATTTGTGATTTCTATCATGGTTTTGTAAAATAAATGCTTGCAAAATAATTTTTGCCTTTTCCATATTGGTGTTTTCTTACGCTATCGGAAATCCCATACTGTACTGTACTGTGCTTTACATAATAATTAAATGACGACATACAAACAAATGCGATGTTTGCATCATCATTACTGTGACGGCGCATAAATAAACAGTATTTTATCAGAGATGTGAATATTTAATGTAGCTCCGTGATTTTACTAATTTCAATTCAATCCTACGAAATTTTGACAAGTAAATTTCGCATTGGACAGAGCTGTTTGGTTCACAATAATTGTGTACTTCAAATACCCTTTGTTAAAAGACTTCGAAAAACAACAAGAAGGTGTTGGAGTTTCTTTTAAATATCAGCTTTTAACAAGGTAACAATGCAAATACACGTTAATAATAAAGGTGTGAAAATAATCGCTGCATTACACCTGACTTGCAGAAGCAGTAGAACATTTCCACCTGATGTGAAATTAAACATCCACAAAACAACTGCGAGTAAACAAGATGGCTGCGTACGAAACAGATATGCGCATTATACAAGGGATATACTTTTTTCCCCCAAAGTTTCGAGCCTCAAACTCGGGCTGCGCACTTTACATGTGTGCACACAGTACATGGCATTTTACGGTTATATTTGTGGATAAAACCCTCCACGAATTTGCAGAAAATTAGTGTCCCACGAAAATTAATGATTTCACCATAGCTCACATTGTGCTCAGGTGAGATTAAAAAATGAATAAAGGGTGTTACATGTATCACACGAGTCCCTTACCAGTGAGGTGCATAATTTTTCCATTACCATAGCAACCAGAAAATTAGTTGGAGAAAAAAAAAGTGATGTGCAGAATCTCCATACTGCCATCTATTCATATCCCATGTTTCATAATATTATCTTAAATGATTAAGTTATCGTGGGATCCAGATTTCTGGATGGACAGACATACAGATAGATGGAGGGCAAACCTATAGTCCCCTGCGATGAGACTTGTACATACCCTTGATACTGTCGTGAATGAACTTGACAGCTGACTCATCCCATTCTTTCACTGGCCTGAAAGATTGAAGAGATTTATACAAAAAAACATTCATCACAAGGGAGAACTTTCCCATTTCATTCATCAGGTCAATAACAGCCTTGGGACCCTACATTTACTGTCTTTAACGCTTTCCCTCATAAACCATGAAAAGACCTATGCGAACAGCATAAAACCAGATCAGCCTGCGAGTAACTCGCAGGCTGATCAGGTTTTATGCTGTTTGCTGCTCCTCAGTGGTCTTGAAATGAGGATTTTGTAATTAAATTTGGTAAGGTTTAACTGTGGTTTTCTGCAGATCAGGCTTTATGTGGTACCTATTGAGTGCGTCAAAATGAGTCTATATGAGGGAAAGGGTTAAGGTGAACCACAAAGAAAATTTTACTTTTTCTAAAACCTTTCCTATTTTGTCAATTTCATATTAAAAGGAAACCATGAACACTTTTTTTTTGCGAAAAAGATCTCTTAAAGCATGTTAAATGCTGATTTTATTAGCTGCTAGGCAGTATTAACATTTTAGGGTCACGTGACCCCTATGACGTCATCAATAGTCCAAGTGCCATCATTAGTATTCCCTACATACAGTGACATATAAAGTCTGAATGAAGAATATATCTTAATATTTTTTAATATGAATGTAAATTCATTAATTGATCTACACACTTATACCCTTAATCGTTCATTGTCATCTTGGATTTAGCTTGAAATAAGTTACTGTAACTGTGAATTGTTAAATAAGGTATATAGTGCTGGCAGAGATTTAGTCTATTGATAATGTCATTGCAAAGGGAGAGAAGTCAGTCAATCTTTTCTCACCTGTGTCATTTTTACAACTTTCAAAAGCCGATTTCATACAAACTACAAAAAATGTTAACCTATTTTTTGTACAGAAGGTCTTACACTAATGTATTCTAACAGATAATAATGAAAATGAAATATTTGCTGTCGACCTTTAATCCTTTACCAAACAGACACCTTTCAATGCTTTGTGAAACTGGGCAAATCAAGGGTCTCTTCTGTTTACTCATACAATATTGTAACTCAAAAGAGTCTACAGTCTGCACAGCAAAGAAAATCATGGTTTTGTATATTATTAGAAATGAAGTAAATTAATATTCATCAAATCATAAACTTGAACATGAATATTCATAAGGTAAAGTGTCAATCTTACCCTAAGGAAAGTGAGAGTCCATTAAATTTTGGGTAGCTTGGTGACAAACATTTGGAATTAAAACAAAACAAACAAAAAACAATGTGGCTGGTAAATGTGAAAGCTATCAGTTTAAATAAAAAGCATGCATTTTAGAGCTGGGTATTGCAGGTAAAAATGATATTGCAATATTTTGCAATTTTGAACCTAATATTGCGATACATTGCAATATATTGCCTAAAATCAAAACATACATAAAAGATGTGGAGGCTCCTTTTAAGATCTGTTTCATATTTCAAGCTTTTTGTGTAAGGTACCGATTCTTTGCCTTAACGTTTCAACTGATGTTCTGACTTCAAGTTCCATTCAATTTTATAGTAACCATTACCACCTGATCATAATAACTTGTTTATACTGCATAACCATTGTGCAACTGTTCTCCTGAAGTTTTGAAATTTACTTTAGAATAAAAATATACATAAATTCAATGTTGTATAAATATATTTGCTATTTGTCTCTATTTATAAGATCTACTTAGTACTTGAAAATAATTCAGCTACTTAAACACGATATGTTGTGATATTTGAAATTTTATTGTGATATATTGGCAGACAAATGGTATTGTCATATATTGTCCATCCCTAATGTATTTCATGGGAGATCGGGCTATTTCCTAATTATTATTCTTTGATGAAAGTTTTACTGTGTGGTAGAGCTCATATTGAAAATTTAAACTTTTCAACTTTGCACAGAATGTTTGGAAAGCAAACCTGGAGCTTTCGATTGTATACTACAGAGTCTGTCAGGTGAACCAAAAAGAATCTTACTTTGGGCTGACCATGAGGTCTTCCTCCGAGATCATCATGGAGAGTGGTTTAATACCATGGAGATGGACCCGTCTAACGCGGAGAGGAACACGCCGATACTTCTGCGGCAACTTTCGCAGCCTAAAAATTGAAACAGAGGTATTCCAGTTGATAACAAACTCTCAAGCACTAAATAACAAGCCTTGAATATATTCTCCATATAACTAGTTATAGTTTATATGATGCACAGGATTATATACAAGTGACATCACTGCATAGTAACCGAAGTCTGAAGTTAGTTTGCCGACTCTGAAAACAAACAAAAACAAGAGGGCCATGATGGCCCTGAATCGCTCACCTGAGTACCATTGCTTCAACTGATGTCAAGGTTTTTAAACAGACAAGGATTCTGATATAACTTAATCTAAAACATTTTACCCCTGACAATACTTCACACCAAATATCTAAGCAATGGGCCATATGGTTTCAGAGAAGACTTGGGCGCAGGGTCATTTATCACCGTAGGGCCAAGACTTTGAAAATCTTTGTAATGAACCATTAGATGCTACTACATACCAAAAATCTTAGCTCTAGGCCTTATTGATTCATAGAAGAAGATTTTTTAAGATTTTCCTATTTAACTCTATGTAAAACAAGTGACCCCTGGTGTGGGGTCATTTATCACCATTGGGCTATGATTTGTACAATCTTAGTAGTGGCCCATAAGATGATGCTACATACCAAATATCTAAGCTCTAGGCCTTATGGATTCATAGAAGAAGATTTTTTAAGATTTTCCTATATAACTCTATGTAAAACAAGTGACCCCTGGTGCGGGGTCATTTATCACCATAGGGCTATGATTTGTACAATCTTGGTAGTGGCCCATAAGATGATGCTTCATACCAAATATCTAAGCTCTAGGCCTTATGCATTCATGGAAGAAGATTTTTTTAAGATTTTCCTATATAACTCTATGTAAAACAAGTGACCCCTGGTGCGGGGTCATTTATCACCATAGGGCTATGATTTGTACAATCTTGGTAGTGGCCCATAAGATGATGCTACATACCAAATATCTAAGCTCTAGGCCTTGCAGTTTTGCAGAAGAAGATTTTCAAAGTTTGCATTTTTAAAATCTATTTTTAGCTCCTGTGACCTAATTATGCAATGGACCAGAACCATTTATACAACTTTAGTAGAGCTTCATCCAAGGAACATTCCTGCAAAATATTTTTCAAATTGGCCAAGCCGTTTAGGAGGAGATGTTGTTTGAAGCAATTGTTGACGCCGGACGCACGCACGCACGGACGCCGGACAAAAGGCGATCAGAAAAGCTCACCTTGAGCACGTTGTGCTCATGTGAGCTAAAAAGGGCCTTGGGTTACATCATTAATTGCATCCATCCTTCTATGATATGAAACAGAAAAGTCACATTGGAATGAAATGGCTTAATCATATGTCAACAGGATAAGACAGAAGTAACAGTCTAACCACTTCACTATTTTAAATGCAAAATTTTAATCACCTGCACACAATAATGAATGAATAATAGTGCAGGGTGAGTGAAAAATCAACATTTTTTTTGTATCTTTCTTGATTTGACTATCTCAATCTGTGAAGGACAAGTGATAACTATAGGAAATTTAAATTCCCTGATGTGCATATAGAAAGAGATGGAAAAGTTTCACAATCATCCCTGAATGAACAGGCTGGCTAATAGACAATGTTACAAATCAAGATGTTAAGACATACTTACCACTGAACTGGGACACTATCTTCCTTTCCCTCATCCACAAACATACAGCTGCAACATAGATTGATGGGATTTATTAAGTGTTTTCCTAACAAAATTTTGGAGGGGACTGATTTTTTCAATTTGTGAACTTAAAGCTCATACTGAAGGGAAGATGTCACAGGGTGAGAAAAATATCTGCCTGACTTGGACTTGAACACGGGGCCTTTTGCTTACAGGGTGGGTCCCACGTTGAAATGTTACAGGTAGAGAAAAATTGGAAATCGGTACTATGACATATATATAGGATCTGACGTGAATTGTTATTTCATATCAAATTTTACTAAACCTGTTCATGAACATGTTATTAAGCGAGCCTCTGGCGAGCTTAATCACATTTTCATGCACGAGTTTTGAAAATTTGAAATGAAATGACAATGCATGTCAGATTCTTTTTATCATATGACCTATATAGTGACAGTAAATCGTGATTATAACAACAAACAAAAACATGAATGAATGGACCCTGAACAAATTACTTTTGTAATCTATCACCAAGAAAATAGTTTCAAATAACTGAAAATAATGATTTAACGTGTGTATTTCTCATACATTTTCAACATCATATGAATAATGATCAAACACATTCAATCCAGCTGTTTGAGTTCAACACACTATGCATACATATAGAATACACACGCGTGATGTGGAGTGATGTAATTCGGTCTAAAAGTTATATGTAACATGTTAAATATAAGAAAATATGTCATGGTTTTACAAAACCAGAAACAGCTATTGGAGCACACTGTCATATGATAAAAGTCAATACTGAAGACATATACAATCTATTTTTAACAAATTCATGGACCTTTCCAGTGCTTACAGATGTATTTAAACTGACATACAGGCTATTCAATAGCCACACTTGGAACAAGAGCACTGCAAAGCATGGCAATATATGGCTGAAGGAATTGTAATGTGAAGAAGCCTTGTATGTTACATGGTACAATGCTGATGTCTATCAAGGGCCAATTTTTTTTTTATTATATTCACAAAATGATGACATGAGAAAAACACTTTTGTCTGACTCCTGTGTTGTTTGCTGATATATCTACACGAAAAATCCAACATTTATCCACATATACATACAAGTACCAGTAGAACCAGTGGATACTCTCTGAACTGAACTTTGTCACTTGATGGGTACTTTAATATATACTATATGAGCTCAGGACAAAATTTAAGTATGAAAAATATTAAAGGGCAATAACTCCTAAATTATGCAAAACAGAGTTATGGTTCTTGTACACTGCACTTCTCATTGAGATCTATCTACCTATGAAGTTTCATGATGAAACCTCTCATAGTTTTTGTGTTTTACTCCGGACAAAATTATGATGGACGGACGAACGAAAGAAAGGACGGATGGACAAAGCAGTGGGGAGCATAATAAAGGCAAGTATTGTCAGCAAGTTTGAACCAAATCTCTCCAGTAGCATAGGAGTTGCGTTCACGAGGTTCTGCTTATAGAACTGCATATAGAAAAAATTGAGACGTTGCCATAACTCTTGAAAGTTGCATATGAGCACAAAATCCAGCCTTAATGCACATGTACACATGAAGGCAAGTATTGCTAGTAAGTTTAAACCAAATCCCTCCAGTGGTGGAGGAGGAGTTGCGTTCACGAGGTTCTGCTTATAAAAATGCATTTTGGGAAAAATTGAGAAGGGGCCATAACTCTTGAAAGTTGCATGTGGTAGTGTTGATTGTTGGTAAGTATGAACCACATCCCTCCAGTAGTGTAGGAGGAGTTGCGTTCACGAGGTTCTGCTAACGGACAGACAGACGGACAGATGGACTACTGAGGGTTTATAAAACAATAGGCAGTCAATGGTTAACATGGTTCTCACATAAGAAAACATTGTTTTGATTGATAGCGTTTGTGAGCAGTTGTCCCTGACATGAGTAGGAAAAACAGGGCTTAAATTCTCATTAAAAACTGTCAAGGTGTATAAAATTTAACCAGGCAACATTCTACCTAAACTCCAGATAAAATCAATTTACTTTAGAAAATTTGATAATTTTATCATTAGGCAGTGCTCCAGATAATTTTTTATCCAATCAGTACGGTACTGATTAAAATCAAAACATATCAGTACCGACCAACTTCCATCAGTACCACTTGTACAATAGAGAGAACACAATGTTAATCACAAACACTTTTAATTTCATATTCTAAAGACAAACATGTTACACTTTTTTATAATGAAAATAGTATTTTTTTTTTTCATTTTATAAAAATCTGTATCTTTTTAAATATATTTTGCAAAAGTTTATGGACAATCCTTCATCTGCATGAAGAGGTCACATGACTGTCATATGTGTTCTATGTAATCAAGTGTTGAAAATAAGTCAATGTATTCTGAAAGAGCAGAATTTATATACATTTCTTGTTAAATTTGTCCTCAGAGAGTAAGCTTTAGTTTGATAAAAAAAAGTGCAAGCAAAGGATTTACTACGAATAAACTAAAAAGTGAATAAATTCATTTTTAGCACTTTTGTTCTGTCCCTTTTGTTCTGTTTTTACAAGATCTCCAAAATTATATCTCGTCAAACTATGATACAATAATCGATCTCTATTTCTAAATTATAGTTTTAAATCATACTTCTTTCTTAAAAAAACAAGCAAGTAACAAGTTAAATTACAATTTGTTGACACTGAAAACATTTAAGTATAAGTACACATGTACAACCATTTCTACCTGCACGTGGTTATCAATCACCTCGATGTCAGCGATTTTAGTTTATCACATTTTCGGGCGCGTATTATGCCAACTTATTTGGGTGGTTGTGTGTTTTTGGTGCTACAACTGATTTGATGATATCTTCCAGTAACACTGCAACGAATTCATTTGCCTGTTTGTGCAGCACATCAGGCGGTGACTGCGATTTTGAATAGTGAAAATAATTAGTAATTTCTGATTGCTTCGCCATATTTGCGCATTTGAGAGTGACTTCCCTTGAATGATACATTCAATCGTAACTACGGTACTCGGCATTGTCCGCGCTATATCGGTACATACCTATGGTTTCCATTAATAAAAGCCGATAAATCTCGTTTTTTATGCACTCTAGACGTAACAGCTACAGAATATCGGTACTGACAGAACTGAAATTTGTTGCGTACACGGATTTTTCCCACGTATTTGGTACGATGGATTTTGAAAATTCTAGCATACTGCATATTTTTGCCGCGTATTTTACGTGGATACGCGGCCTATCTGGAGCACTGATTAGGTGCTACTCTTTTTTATAATAAAATCTTTTAAAATGATATGAGAGTTCCATTCACCTACATAATTATTCGTAAATGTTTGTTTTGTCATTTCGTGTGTGTGTGTGTGTCGTGAAGGGGGGGGGCATTTAATTTCTATCCAGACCTTAATTCTAAGAATATATAGAATATAGGATGCCACTCACTTTGCGTACTGGCCGGACCGGCGACAGAGGACCTCGCTGACCTGAACACGGTGCCAGGTGCTGCCCGATTTGGCGGCGCATATCTCATTCTGTAACACATGGTTGTTACCCTCACTTTGAGTCACATATTACAAGACATTTGGAAAACATGTAAAATGTAAAAATCTCTTCTTTTCAAGGTTTAGTTTAGAATGATATAAAATAAATATTTATCAAATCACTATTTATTGCTTGTTATGAAATTAAATTTGTCAAAATAAAAGAGCTTCAGAATAAGTTATAAAAGAAGTTTTCTTAAGAATTCATCTAAAACTGTTTAAACAAGAGGGCCAAGATCACCTGATCGCTCACCTGAGAAAAGTATCATTCATTGCCTATACAAAACAGATTGCTTTAGAATTAAGATGATGAGGTGAAACAATGTTCAGGAATTTTCTGACCCCATCCACAAAAGATATCATCATGACAAACATTCTGCCAAAGTTTGAGGATGATTGGACCAAAAATGTTGCCCTCAGAGTATAAACAAGATTTTTCTAAGATTTGACCTATGACCTACTTTCTTCCGCCCCCCATTTTCAAAGGTTCAGATATCATCAGACAAACACTGACCAAGTTTGAGGAAGATTGATCAAAATGTGGCCTTTAGTGTGTAAACAAGATTTTTCTAAGATTTGACCTATTGACCTACTTTTCGGTCTGGCCCTGCCCATTTTCGAAAGGGTTCAAGATATCATCAAGACAAACATTCTGACCAAGTTTGAGGAAGATTGGATCAAAATTGTGGCCTCTAGTGTGTAAACAAGATTTTTCTAAGATTTGACCTACTGACCTACTTTTTGATCCAACCTGACCCATTTTCGAAAGGGTTCAAGATATCATCAAGACAAACATTCTGACCAAGTTTGAGGAAGATTGGATCAAAATTTGGAAAGGGTTAAAAGACAAACTTCCAAGTTTGAGGAAGATTGGATCAAAATTTTGGCCTCTAGTGTGTAAACAAGATTTTTCTAAGATTTGACCTACTGACCTACTTTTTGATCCAACCTGACCCATTTTCGAAAGGGTTCAAGATATCATCAAGACAAACATTCTGACCAAGTTTGAGGAAGATTGGATCAAAATTGTGGCCTCTAGTGTGTAAACATCAAAATTGTTGACGGACGACAAGATTTTTCTAAGATTTGACCTACTGACCTACTTTTTGATCCAACCTGACCCATTTTCGAAAGGGTTCAAGATATCATCAAGACAAACATTCTGACCAAGTTTGAGGAAGATTGGATCAAAATTGTGGCCTCTAGTGTGTAAACATCAAATTGTTGACGGATGACGGCAGACGGACAATCAAGTATCCCAAAAGCTCACCCTGAGCATGCTCAGGTGAGCTAAAAATTAAGGGTTTAGAAATGATATGTACAGAATGATCTGCTATGTACAACTCACATTAAACATATACTTGATATTAGTGATAAATATTCCATATGGCTCACAGCTTTAATGGACAATCCTAGGTTAATACAAGCCAATATCTCACATATACATGTTATACTGCAAAATTGGACTGACACAAATATGATTTCTTTCACAGTTTATGTTTCTATATTGTTGTTGTTGTTGTATTGGGGTTTACCGTCGCTGCATCAATCATATAGCGACATCCAGCTCATTACAGGTGGAGGAAGACCCCGAGTACACAGAAGTACCTGGGTAGAACCACCGCCCTACCGCAAACCAGCTGGAAGGCTTCCTCACATGAAAAATCCGAAGTCCTTACCGGGAGTTTCTATATTGTATGTGAACAGAGTTTCTGAAGCATTAACTATGATAGTAATTTTACATGGAAGCAATAACTGTGATACAAATATGTTGTTCATCCTTTGAAATATTTCACTGATCTAGATCACTTTTAGTTTTGTTCAGTCTTAAGTGACTAATCGTTTTTTTATACAGGTGTTGATTTTCAAGTGTCTGTTAATTGTTTTGCAGCTTCAACAATATGTATATATGTGTTTTAACCTAAATAAACATCAATCAATCAATGAGAAGATGGGATGATAATGGACTGTCCACTTACCTGACGAGGATGGTGAGCAATGATAGAGACCAACTGTTCATTATTGAAGTACTGACTCATTTCCTCCCTCATCATCATAAACTCGTCCGAGTCTTCACCCTGACCGGAGGCCGACAGAACTTTGCCCGTGATGTCACCATGCAGGCCAACCTGTTTTCATATCGGGAGCTCATCATGACATTTACCCAGAACAATGATATATAAATACCAGTAACTTAACCCCTTTCCTCAGAATAATTATGTACAAATTTATAACTTGATTAATATGAATTTACTTAACTTAAATGATATACACATGTATTAAATAATGGATTTTTCTAAATTCCAATGCAGACTGTAGACTCTGAGCTAAAATATAAATGGCTATTGCAATGATCAAGGCATTCTTCTTTGTTTTAAATCAGAGGTTGTTTATGTGTTTCTTATGATACAGGTTTATAAATGTCTAATAGGTGCTTTTATTCAGATAAATCTATTCAAAGTTGTGCACAACATAATTATAAATGAACTTGTCTTACTATTAGAGATGACTTTTGGGAAGAGAGGGGAATAATAAAGGATCAGTTTAAAACATATATGAATTATATACTTTAATTTTCTTCTTTCATAAATGTGTTAATCAAAACCTATGCATATAACTATTTACAATAACCTTAATTACAGTCAAGTTTAAATGACATAAAGAATGACATACCTCCACATTTTCTAAAATGATATTGTCTTCCATTCTGAAAAGAAACGTGAAAATGGAAATTTAAACAAGAGGGAAAATGAGAATTGTGAAACGAAAGTGCTACAACAGCTGTGAATGGTTAATGTAATATGTAGATAGTCAGCTAGTGCAGGAACGTTTATCACTGTAAGAGAAACATTTCAATTAGCCACGTTGTGTATGCTAGTGATAAGGATATTGTTATCATTAGGCCAAAATCAAAAGTATGTTTGTTTGTAGTGCTGACCGACCCAACAAAATGGCCCCTACTCAATATTTTGTCTTTGAGTTTGTTTGTTTTTTTGTTCATTCCGTATAAAAAAAGCACTTTCTTCTGTTTTTATCATTTGAAATTTAAAAAAAAAACCTACCAACCACTACAAACAATTTTTTAATGACAGCCTTATTATTATTTGTTGTACACACCAGGTTTTTTTTTTTTCACATCTGAACATCTTTTATTACTGATAAAGGATACACTATTTTTCTTTTGTTTTTCAAGATGGGAAAACATTCTATTATCACTGTGCTTTAAACTGAAACAGACACTAGTATGTATGTATGTATGTCACTGTTCATGTACTGCACTGGTGCGGCTGGGTCCCTCAGATACAGCCATAGATTAATTAACCCTTTACCTCATGAATATTCATGAACAAATTTATTATTTGATGAATATTAATTAACTGAACTTAAAATGGTATATGAAATATGGATTTTTCTTTGCCACAGAAAACTGTGTATAAAATGAGCTACAAAATTGTCCAAGAAAACAGCAGAGACCCTGACCAGACAGATCCTTTAGGAGCTGTTTGATCTGGATCTGCTCTGTTTGGCAATGCATCAAAATAAGTCTTTATGAAGTAAAGGGTAAACGTTATTGAGGAAACACACTTGTGTTATTTCTTGCTCACAAGAGTTCTTCCTTTATTTGTTAGAATTATTAGTACATTAGTACTACCAAGAACCATACAACAATAAATACAAAACAATAGATGCAAAGATGTATAGACTAGATTGATCACCTGAATACCATTAGATTACATGTATATTAATCAGGGCCAAAAAGACCCCTCTTCACTCTACTGACTACCAATGCCTCACAGAACTGTAATCCTCTACTGATTTGGCTGAAAGATTATAGCCATAAACATTGTCTTCAGGGTCAATCAAGAGTGCTAAATAAATGCGAAAATGCTAGAAATATATAAACGTGAAATCTAATATCTTTTTTAGATCTTCAAAAGTGATGGTCCGAAATCCATCGAAGTAAAAAAAAAAAAAAAGATTGTGTCCAAGTTTGATTTAGATTGTTTCATAAATGTGTAAACTAGGGTAGATTTTTTTTTAAGAATTCAAACGCCATAACTCTTGTTGACTTCATGATACCTTATCAACCCAAAATAAAACTTGACTGAGAGATTAAAGTCATAAACATTTTCACAAAAATTACACATGAAATGATGGTGCTAGTCAGCCTGGTGTGTATACATTGTTCCCACATCAGTGAATATGAATTACGGACGTTTCGTCTACCTGCCATTTCGTCTACAAAGTAACATATAGAGTAGACGAAAGACGTTTCGTCTACTAAGTAATATAGTATAGACGAAAGACGTTTCGTCTACTAATAATTTAGTATATGATGAAATATTACATTGATGCTTATTTTATTTATTTATTATGTTATAGATCTAATATTAAAGATATTTGATAATCAGAATTAATGAAGATATGGAAAAAGTTTGATTTTGTTTATATTCGAAAGTATACATATGTTCTGCAAATAATATGCCTATGTAATTAAAAAAAAAAGTAGGTTTAATTTTATAAAATTTATTTATTCGTGAAATTGATTTAATTGAAGCGATAATCATCAAATACTTATACTTTTGGACATGTTTTAATAGGTAATTGTAGGCATGTTTTACATTTGTTAGAACTAATAAACAATAGTTATACCAAAATTAAAAGAAGTTAAAAGAAAAGAAAGAATTATGGACCGTCTGTTTGAACTAAACAACGATTAATTTACATTATAAATTTTCATCAAAAGATTAGCATTAATTGTTCACCTTTTGTATACCAATTAGCGGCACGTGTTTTCTCTGTTATGAAACACCCGGCTATAAATAAAGATTTTTGTATATTGTGTCAATATTCTTTTAATGTCCTTTTCGATATTGTAATGTCCTTTATATAATAATAAAGTAAAAAAGAAACTGTTAAAGAAACTGTATACCTATTGTAAACCAATTAGCGGCACGTGTGAAAATGAAGCCTACATTCTTTTAATTTCCTTTTCGGTACTGTTATGTCCTTTAATTAGGATGACTCATGGTAAAATGTAACTGTTAATTACCGTGTGTTTGTACCCGTAATGTTTATATAAGATGTGTGGTGTCAACCTATGCATCATACCCGCATTATGTCGGAGTACTTTTGCATCAGCTGTTGGGGGAGAGCAGCCTCAATACTATCACCTCGTCCACAGGCATTTAATAATCACCTTTAACCCTTTAAAGTATCAGCTATTTAGTAGTTGATTAATCTTGTCCACACTTCACACATTTGCAATCACCTTCAGCCAAGAGGTGTGAAATAATGATATTACAAGGTAACAACGCTCTTGTAAGACACACTTTTCATTAACTTGAACACGTGCACTTTAATGTATTTAATATTCTACATTCTACAATAAAAAAAAAATCTACTTTTTTTTATTTTAATCACTCGCATCACAATTAAGTCCATTGCGCTTATTTGGTAAGAATTTTTTTTTATTATATTAGTAATTAGATCTACTAACTGTACAAAATTAGACAATTAAATTATTTAAATTAATCGAATAATTAAAATAATTGAATGACTGCCGAAATAAAACACAGTCAAACATAATTAACGTTCATACAAATTACATACTTGATTGTTATCGGCTTATTTCGGCCTTGGCCTACTCCATTAATCACATAAATTACGTACTTCTCATCGTTATGAACTAATTATCAAATACCCTATATAACAAACAAACATAAAACACTTAAAATATCTTAAAATATTCTCTTTGTTTATCAAAAATAAATTAATACATTAATTCCCTTTTAACTCTTATGTATATGTAGACGAAATGTCTACCCGTTTTCAACTATAAATTCAGTTAGACGAAATGGCAGGTAGACGAAACGTCCGACACCCGTGAATATCCCTACTCTTGGCAGCTACCTGAAAAGGCAAATTGAAGGGATTTTTATATGAATTACATAAAAGCAGACATTTCATTTTCTTATGATTTCAATATTTCAATACATTGAAAATGCTTGTGTACCAGTGTACCATCAGCGTCGGAGACCCATGAGCGCTTATTCCGTTCCTTCATACAGTGCCCGTGGAATTATTAGTTATCGATTATCGATTATTTGAAAAGTCGCTACTGGCTGCCCCACTAGGTAATAGGGATTTTTGGACCAATAGAAACTCTCGTACTTACAGCACTTAGACAAATGTTTTAAGATGGCGACGAGTTTTTATTTCTACGGAGCATTAAAAGCCAAAGCGATATTCACTTGCTGAGGGCAATAGTTCCCGCGTAAACTCCGCCCCTCTCGAAAGGGAGATAATAACTAAAACCGAACCGGGGTCCAAGCGCCATCCAGGATTATGCGCCATCCAGGGTTCTTTAGCGCCACCCGCTTTATTACTGGTTGTATAGGTATAAAATTTCACCAGTAGCTTTATTTTAAATCATATGTGCAAATTTCATTGATATATTCTATTTTTTTGATGTTTTAATCCATTTTCAAAATTCACTTCAAGATCTCACCGGTGAGGGACTTGACGCCGTCCGGGGATTGAAGACGCCACCCGTGTTATTTCAAGTCGTATTTGTATGAAATTTCACAGGTTGCTTTAAAATAACATTTTACAACATCTGTGCAAATTTCATTCAATAACTTTGATTTTATTGCATATTAGCCTTTTCCTTTTTCCTCAATCTCGCACCTGTAAAGTTTGGTACGTTGCTATTATGCGGATACCAAATCCGGATCTAGTGCCTTGTGCCATCCGTTATATTTTAAATAAGAAAAAAAAAAAAAAAAAAAAAAAAAAATAAAGAGCCTATAACATAAAATTTGTAAAATTCATTTAAATTAATTAAAAAAAAAATCCCCACATATACTACAGCGGTCAGACTCAAATAGGAATATACGCTACCCTAGTATCACCGCACCACCCAGGTTTTTACTACTCCAGTATCATCGCGCCAGCCGGGTTTCTATTGTCATAACAATATGAAAATTTGCCAAAACATAGAGACTATATCTTAAAATGTGTGTAAAATTTTAATTTCAACTTTTTTTTGCTTTATGCATTTTTTTTTTTTTAAATCCCCACATATACCACGGCGGTTAGACTCAAATAGGAATATTCACTACTCAGTATCATCGCGCCACACGGGTTTCAATTGGTATATCAGTATGGAAATTTGCTAAAACATAGAGAAGACTATATCCTAAAATGTGTATAAAAATTTCATTTCAACTTTTTGTTTTTTTTGTTTTATGCATTTTTTTTAATCCCCACATATACCACGGCGGTCGGACTCAAATAGGAATAAAGGCTACTCTATAGTTTCATCGCGCCACCCGGGTTATTAAAGGTCATATTTATATGAAAACTTACCAATTAATGGAGAAGAATATAAACTAAAATGTGTGTAAATTTCCTTTCAAAATTTTGTTCTTTAAGCGCACTTTAAGGGTATTTCATATCGCACCTTATACGACGCCGGTAAGACTCTTATTGGAATATACGCTTCCCTGTATTATCATCGCGCCACCCGGGTTTCTACTGGTCATATTTATATGAAAACTATGAAAACATAGCAAAACACTTTGACCTAAAACATGTGTAAATGTCATTTCAATTTTTTTTATCTTTTAGCACACTTTATTATTATTTTTTAAATATAACCCTATACAACGGCGGTTAGACTCAAATAGGAATGGAAGCTTTCCAGCTGGCTTGCGGTAGGTCGGTGGTTCTACCCGGGTACCTCTGTGTACTCGCGGTCTTCCTCCACCTGTAATTAGCTGGACGTCGCTATATGATGAAATACTATCGCAGCGACGGTAAACCCCAATACAACAACAACAACAACAACAATCAAATAGGAATATTCACTACACCAATATAATCGCGCCACCCGGGTTATTAATGGTCATATTAAAAAAAAAAACTAAAAAAAAACTTACCAATTAATAGAGAAGACTATATCCTAAAATGTGTGTAAATATCATTTCAACATTTTATTCTTGTACTGAATTTTTCATATCGCACCCGGACGCCGGTAAGACTCTAATTGGAATATAGTTTCACCGCGCCACATGGGTTTCTACTGGTCATATTAACATAAATACTTGCCAAACCAATGTGACTACTCGAACAATGTGTGTAACTTTCATTTCAAAATTTCATTCCTAGAGCGCAATTGAAAGATTTTTCATATCGCACCCTATACGACGCCCGTAAGACTCTAGTTATAAATTCGCTACCCCGTAGTATCATCGCGCCTACCAGGTTTCTACTGGTCATATTAACGCGGAAAATTACCAATTCATGAAGAAGGTTATAATCAATGTGTAGAAATTTCATTTCCATTATTTTATTCTTCATCCGCAATTTAAGGATTTTTCATATCGCACCCTATACGACGCCCGTAAGACTCTAGTTATAAATTCGCTACCCCGTAGTATCAACGCGCCACCCGGGTTTCTACTGGTCATATTAACGCGGAAACTTACCAATTCATGAAGAAGGTTATAATCAATAATGTGTAGAAATTTCATTTCCATTGTTTTATTCTTCATCCGCAATTAAAGGATTTTTCATATCACACCCTATACGACGCCCGTAAGACTCTAATTGGAGTATACGCTACCCCGTAGTATCATCGCGCCACCCGGGTTTCTACTGGCCATATTAGCATGAAAACTTACCAATTCATGAAGAAGATTATATTCAATAATGTGTGTAAATTTCATTTCCAAATTTTTATTCTTTATCCGCAATTTAAGGATTTTTCATATCGCACCCTAAACGACGGCTGTAAGACTCTAATTGAATTGTACGCTATCCTGTAGTATCATCGCGCCACCCGAGTTTCTACTTGTCATATTTATATGAAAACTTACCAATTAATGGAGAAGAATATAATCAATAATGTGTGTAAATTTCCTTTCAAAATTTTATTCTTTAAGCGCAATTGAAGGATTTTTTCATATAGCACCCTATACGACGCCCGTAAGATTCTAATTGGAATGTACGCTACCCTGTAGTATCATCGCGCCACTCGGGTTTCTACTCGTCATATTAGCATGAAAACTTACCAATTTATAAAGAAGGTTATAATCAATAATGTGTGTAAATTTCATTTCAAAATTTCATCTTTATAGCGCACTTTAAGGATTTTTCATATCGCACCTTGTACGGCACCGGTAAGACTCTAATTACTCTACCCTATAGTTTCACCGCGCCACCTGGGTTTCTACTGGTCATATTAACATAAAATCTTGCCGAATCAAAGAGAATACTATATCCTAAACTGTGTGTAAATGTCATTTCAAAATTTCATGCTTTAAGCGCACTTTAAGGAATTTTCATATCGCACCCTATACAATTGCGGTAAAACTTTAATTGGAATATACGTTACTCTATAGTACCATTTCGCCACCGGTTTATTAAAAGTTATATTTACAAGAAAACTTGCGAAATCAAAGAGAATACATTATACGATTTTGTAACTATACATAAACTGAATATTGCCACTACATAACAAACGCCATGAATAACATGCATATACTTTCACAGCAGCTAGAAAAGTATATTTTTATACGAAATAGATGGTTATATATTGAGAAAAGCAAACGACAATTACATGTGTTGGGAAAAAATTGTAACCAAAGCATATGATGTAATACAACGATAAACTTAACACATAGATTAAAAAGTCGTATATCGTGTCTTAAGTATGAATAAAGAATTAAATCTACATTTATGTTATACATATATTATATGATACATTGTTAAACGTTTCATATACTGATTACTGTCAAAACAAACGCCATAATTAACGTATACTTTCATGTATAAAAGAAACACACAAAAAATTCACCGACATATTTTTTCCAGTTGCATTAAACATATTCAGATGATGATAATATGTTGTAATTCCTACGGTTCCCGCTATATGTACGTATGTGTATTTACTAACAGATAACGGAGCGTTTAAATTATAATTAATAATTCTATTTTTTTCTTGTCACAAACAAATTTCGTTGTACAAAACACTAGCTCACGAATACATGCTAATATACAAGCAGAAACATCGATAGAGAGAGAGGATAATTGTACTAAAAAGTAAATCAATTCAGAACAAAGAAAGTACAAGGAAGTGTATTTTTCCCAAGAATGGAACGAATGAATTGATTCTCTATGGATATAAATAATTCTTATAGATTCTTGTAACATGACAAAGACTTTTATTTGTATCAAAATTAGTTAAAGTCATATTAGTGTGAAGAATTACCAATAAAACCAATATACATCAACATGTGTGCAAATTTCATTCGAAAATCTTTTTTCCCTCATAAAAAGCAGATGTTGTACTGGATCATGTTGTGAGTAAATTTAGTTTTGTTCTGTTTTATATCATGCGTTTGAAAAGGTCAAGAAAAGTATTTCTACCCTTTATGTTACTGTCTCTTTCCCTTTTTATTTACACAAAAATCACTGTTTCGGCACAAGGAGTTGTATTAGGCCCATGGGTCGGGATGTATAATTGTAAACTAAAGCTTTATAATTAGAGTATGCAATATTTGTTCTTTTATAAATATCACTATGATAAACAATTTACTTCCTTACATTGTTGTGTCTGTCGCAACTGGCCACACACCACCCGGAGTTATATAACCATCCCCGGTGTGATAAAATACCCCCATGCTGGGTCAATCGCCTGATGGAAAAGCCGTTCAGCTTGACTGGTGATTTCGAAATACGTCTACCTTGCTTTTTTCCTTATACCCCTCCACACACACACACACGCATGTACTTCCTGTTTAGTTGGTGCGATATCATTCTGGGACCCCCATGAGACTGCATGCTAAGTTATCATCTACCACCTGGATGGGTATACGCAGGATTGTTAGCGCTCCAATACATTCAAGGTCGTTGTCTACATACTTGTTTTTTAAATTATTTGAATCAAGTATATAAAACTATATAGGAAAATGTGAGTGTTTCTTTTTATTATTCCTATATTTAACAATACAACTTATTAAGAGTGATATTGATCATTACACACATATTAATTAATTTCTAACTCATTGTGATAAAAAAAGTTATTTATTTGCTGAAATTTATTCCGTATTCCACATCTATCTAAAAATAACCATACTTTTAAAAATATTCAGTTTCAGTATCAAATAGGCTTAAAAAGACCTGATTTTAAGTCTGTATGGTCGGGCAGAGAGTCAAATATGTATTGGAATGTATCTATGCACTCCTGCCCTGATAAAAAAAGTAAGGATGTATGGGCGAGTAATAAATACTTATTACCTAGGCAATCATGTTTACGTCTGCCGCCACGGACGGTCGAAAAGTATGGGCATGTATGGGTAGGTATTTAAGTACCATACATACATACATTGGTATAATAAATATCAGAATGCATAATCGAAAAAAATGAATATCTAAACACACCTGTGTAGACAATATCAGCATTTTTTTAAAAAAAAAAAAAAAAAAAAAAATTGCCGCCAGAATATGAAGCTCCTACGGACGGACAGTCATACTGGTATGTATGAGTACGGTCGGACGGACAGTGAAACATGTAGACTATGGTCATGTATAGGTAGGTGTGTTCAGTTCCTCTATGCATATGTATCTTGATATTATTTCGTGAAAAAAAAGTCTGCCGTGACAGTGTAATATGACGTGTATAATATGGGCATGTATGGGTAGCTGTCATCAATATCTATGTAATTTACCCTTGATATTATGAATACTAGCACGTATACGCTAGATGGTACTTATTTGTGTGGATGTTAAATAGGGTGCTGTATTTGTGTGTGTGTGTGTGTGTGTGTGTGTGTGTGCATATGCCCCCCCCCCTTTTTTTTTTTCTTTTCTTGTGTGTGTGTGTGTGTGTGTGTGTGTCAGGATGATTTGTCCGCATATGTCGGTATTAGAAATTGTATTGTTCAATATATTCATGTGTATGCGTATACATTATATTCAATTATGTCACAATTAACTTTTGTTTCTTCGCCTATACTAAATCTCTCTCTCTCTTTCTCTCTCGTTGCTAAATTGCTGTTGTTGTTTTTTTCCTTTTATGCTGTTCATTTGTTTTTCTTTTGTCATGTTATTTAAAACTGTCAGGATTGAGGGAAAAAAGAGAATATAACACACATTCTAGGTGTGGTATAACTAGTTAGTGGCGCGCTGATACCGGAATGCCGTGTATTCTTATAGGCATTGTATAGGCGCGAATAAAATAAGTGCAATTTTCAACATTTCGATTGTAAGTTAGACACATTTTAGATTATAGTCTTTAAATGAATTTGTAAATTTTCATATGAAGATGGCCAGTAATAACCTGGTTGGCACGATAATGATGGGGTACCGTATCTTCGTCAGACCAGGGGCATGGTATCGGTGGGGATTTTAAAAATAATAAAAGGGCGTAAAAAGAATACCTTTTTAAAGGAAATTTTCACATATTTCAGGTTATGGTCTTCTCTTTGCATTGGTTAGTGTTGTTTTTTTTATATTGATATGACCAGTAAAAACCCGGTTGGCGCTGTGATACTGGGGTAGCGATTATTTCCTATTTAATTCTTACCGGCTAAGTATAGGTGGGGATATAAAAAAAATAAATAAATGAATAAAAAAAAATAATAAGTGCATAAAACAATAAATTATTGAAATGAAATTGACACATATTTCAGGTCATAGTCTTTTTCTATGAATTGGTAAAACCCGGTTGGCGCGATGATACTAGGGTAGCGCATATACCTATTTAATTCTTACCGGCGTCGCATAGTGTGGGATTTGAAAAATCATAAAAATGCGCTAACAGAAAAATAATGAAATGACACTTACACACATTTTAGGATAAAGTATTCTCTTTGATTTCGCAACTTTTCTTGTAAATATGACTATTAATAACCCGGGTGGCGAAATGATACTATAGAGTAGCGTATATTCCAGTTAGAGTCTTACCGCTGTCGTATACGGTGCGATATGAAAATTCCTTAAAGTGCGCTTTAAGAATAATATTTTGAAATGACAATTACACACAATTAAGGATAAAGTATTCTCTTTGATTTGTCAAGTTTTTATTAAATAGGCCTTAAAACCGGATGGCGCAATGATACTATAGAGTAGCGTATATTCCAATTAGAGTCTTACCGGCGTCGTATAGGGTGCGTTATGAAAAATCGTTAAAGTGCACTTTAAGAACAAAATTTTGAAATGAAATTTACACACATTTTAGATTATATTCTTCTTCATTAATTGGTAAGTTTTCATATAAATATGACCTTTAATAACCTGGGTGGCGCGATGATACTGGAGTAGTAAAAACCCGGGTGGTGCGGTGATACTAGGGTAGCGTATATTCTTATTTGAGTCTGATCGCCGTACTGCGTAGTATAGGTGGGGATTTTTTTCAAAATTAATTTAAATGAATTTAACAAATGTTATGTTATAGTCTTTTTATTCTTTTTTTTTCTTATTTAAAATATAACGGATGGCACGAAGGCACTAGATCCGGATTTGGTATCCGCATAATAGCAACGTACCAAACTTTACAGGTGCGAGATCGAGGAAAAAATGAAAAGGCTTATATGCAATAAAAACATAAAATTTTCGTATGAAATTAGCACAGATGTTGTAAAATGTTATTTTAAAGCAACTTGTGAAATTTCATACAAATACGACTTGAAATAACACGGGTGGCGTCTTCAAACCCTCACCGGTGAGATCTTGAAGTGAATTTTGAAAATGGATTTAAACATCAAAAAAATTATATATATCAATGAAACTTGCACATATGATGTAAAATGCTATTATAAAGCTACTGGTGAAATTTTATGCCTATACGACCAGTAATAAAGCGGGTGGCGCTATAGAACCCTGGATGGCGCATGGATGGCGCATAATCCTGGATGGCACTTTTTAGTAGGACCGAAACCGAGTCCCGGAGTGCTCTCCCTTTAGAAGTCTCCTGTATGGAGGGATGGCGGGAAGGGAAACTTGTTTACATTTCTGATCTCTTAATGATGCAAATAACCATATACAAAATGAGATTGAAGCATGTACGAAATTCGTATAATTAGCTACAACAAAATATGCAAGAACTGAAGGTAATATACTGCTAGCATCCGTCATCGTGCGTATACGTTATTTTGTATCTCTTGGAAACCTTTACTTCATGAATATTTATGTGATTAACTGAACTTCGCAGTATTTTTTATTTGCTCTGTAGAATGTGTAGAATCTGAACTACGATATTGTATAAGCAAACAGAGGAGACCCGAGACCCTGATCAGACAGCTTCTATAGGAGCTGTTTGATCTGGGTCAGCTCTGTGTTTGCCAATGCGTCAATATGAGTCTTATATGTATGATCATGAAGTAAAGGTCAGAGACTACTAAATAGTTTTCCATAGACCTACATTATAAGGACTATGCTTATAGCTACTTCCCGAAATCTCATTGAGCATTAAGCTACCCCTGATTTGAAAGTTCCATCCAAGTGCTTTCTAAAAATCACCAACAAAGTAAAGTTTGACCACCGAAATCTTGAGCTACAGACTGCCAAACATGGTGACCCCCATATTGGGACTAAATTTCCCGCCATATGTCAAAAAATAGCACATTCTCAATTTGTACTCACAAAAATCACACAATGTCAGATAAGCAGATTATTTATGTGTTTTTGTGTTAAGAATATTCTAATTTTGAAAATTAATACTCACATTTTTATTATGCTCACCGAAGGTGACGCATATAGTCGCCGCTTCGTCCGTCCGTTCGTCCGTCCGTCCGTCCGTCCGTCCGTCACACTTTCCTTGTCCGGACTATTTCTCAGGAACTAACGGCTTGAATTCAACGAAACTTTATGGGAAGCTTTATTACCAAGAGGAGATGCGCATATCGTCAGCATGACCCGATTCCTAAATTTTTCACAGAGTTATGGCCCATTGACTTTTCGGCCTATAGTACATATTGCATGATTCTTGTCCGGGCTATTTCTCAGGAACTAATGGCTTGAATTCAACGAAACTTTATGGGAAGCTTTATTACCAAGAGGAGATGCGCATATCGTCAGCATGACATGATTCCTAAATTTTTCACAGAGTTAAGGCCCATTGACTTTTTGGCCTATAGTCATATTGCATGATTCTTGTCCGGGCTATTTCTCAGGAACTAATGGCTTGAATTCAACGAAACTTTATGGGAAGCTTTATCACCAAGAGTAGATACGCATATCGTCGGCGTGACCTGGTTCCTAAATTTTTCAAAGAGTTAAGGCCCCTTGACTTTTTGGCCTATAGTACATATTGCATGATTCTTGTCCGGGCTATTTCTCAGGAACTAATGGCTTGAATTCAATGAAACTTTATGGGAAGCTTTATTACCAAGAGTAGATACGCATATCGTCGACGTGACCTGGTTCCTCAATTTTTAAGAGAGTTATGGCCCCTACTACCATGTTGTTGACTAATATTCATGTCATTTGCCTAATTTAACAGGAGATATCATTTAAACAAAACCCCACAAAATTCAATATGCTAGTAATGTCAATAATAATCATGTCAGCTAATTGTTGTTTAGGCCATTATACACTATTTCAAATATCCAGTCATATGTCAAGAGTGTTGGTTAACCTCTTTGATATGAGCACACATTGAAATGTATGACTTAATTTTTAGTAGCATAAAAACTTAAAAAAAATCAATGAAAGATCTGATGAGTAACACATATTATCATATTAAATAGTAAACTGTTACTAAGTCTCCAAATTAGAGTTGGTAAAACATCTCATCAGATGAGGAGAATAGATATGATTTAGGAATGGGGATTTCAACATATCCTCCCACCCATTGACCAAGACCTTATTTGTAACAATGACGTTCTTCGGGGAGCATCTGTCAGTTCTACTGACTTTCTTGTTTTATTAATAACCAATCAGAAAATCCCATTATGTAAACATTAGCCACGGATTCCCTGTACTTTTTTGCTTGACCAATGGGAAGCCCCGACCTTTTTAGTGGTCTCTGACCTAAAGACAGACTTAAAGACTTTTTTTTCCCTTTAACCCAAATATATTTTAAACAAAACATGTTTTCCCCTACCTTTATCAAAATACACATAGATAACATGCAAACTGTTAACTCAAACCTGAAAAAAACCCAAAAAAAACTGTCTCCCCAGAACACTGTGTTACCCATAGCACAAGGGAATTTTGTACTGTAAAGAGGTGTTTTTATATGAAAAAAATGAAAGGATCTAGAAAGCGTCACGCTGGATATTTCCAAAAGGGACACAAATTTATCCCAATTAAGGTGTGTAATAAACCCCAATCTGAGAAGGGCCAATGTTTGTGTACAGTACTGCAGATCAACACCAGAGGAGGCAGACCTGATAGACCAAGATCCGGTTCAACCACTGGCACTGCAGCATGAAGCTGAATCGGGTAACACAGGCTCCTTCAACAAACTTCTGTGAAGCCGAAAGGGACTGAAGACTTTGAGAAAAGGCCTAATGAGAAGCAGACTAGGTAAACAACTTTTCATTACTTGCATCAGAAATAAGTCAAAAATAAATATGGCAATCCATTTTATCACATAATCGTTAGAAAAATAAGCATTTTATTCAATTTTATTCCATTTTTTTTCAGTGATTTTAGCCTTAATTAACCCAATCAAAAGAATTTTGACTGTTTTTCAAGATTTTTTATGCAGATTTAAGCCAGATATTTGAAGCCAGATATTTGAATATTAGCAGTTTAATTCTTATTTCACTGCATTTAAGCTATCAAGGTAGAGCCCAGTCATGAGATACTGCCTGGTGTTACAGTTCAAGGGAGACAACTGCTCCAGCCCTGTTTATTCTGTCATACAGCATTGTACTCATATCACACCAGTGTATCCAGTTTGATTTTGTATAGAAATAAAATTTGCACCTTTAAGATGGAAATAGCATATACACATGCAGTTATGGTGTTTTTTCTCTTATCTTTTTCAGTCATTCAAATGAGGGGTACAGACTTCTGCATACAGGGAAACTGTGGGACATGGTCTACACTGTGGTTAAACAGCACAGAGACACCTGCAGCAGGCGCTGTGATGGAAATTTGGGCTTTGATTACAGCAAAGAGGAGAAATGGGGCTCTTGCTGGCGGGAGAGAGTGATCTGTGATAAATGTTCTTATGTATCACCTATGTTTAAACTGTATGAGGAAGTAAACTCTGAAAATTGTGGTCGAAAAGCTGCCACAACAAATGTCAGATTAAGTGTCGGCCTAACCCAAACCTCCACGGGGCCCAGCAGTATAGTCAAAGTATATGCAAGCTGCAATATTCCCCCACCAACAAGGCAGGGTCTTCAAAAGAGTGCTACAAAAGTTAGTAAAATCATTGAAAATGCAAACAAATGTGATATGCAGGCTCGGCGACAGCAGCTGAAGAAAATTAATACAGTAAAACCTCACTCTGCGACCAACTCATTATCACGACCAACTCAATATTACGGGCACATTTTGTCGGACCCGAATTTTTCTCTATATATTTCAATGGTCGCTCACCTCATTAAGGCGGGCAACTCAAAATTGCATAAAAAGACCACCAAAATCGGACCAAATCGTAAAATTAGTCTTCTTTTGACCTCAATAATGCGAACGATGGTCCTGTGAAAAAGTTGATTCAAGTTGTCATTTTACGACATCTGGGTACAGGTGAAGGTCGCACGTGCCGTAATTCGGATGTTTTGATAACACGGTAGATAAGATTCGATGGAGAGTGAAAACAATGGGTGAGATGGGTAATATTACGTAACAGAGAGTAATCTTGGGATCTACGGATGTATTTCCTGTCAAGCTAACGAGTATTTGTTATATGTCCAGATGAGCTGCCCCTGATTAGCCTTAACAATCACCGTGACGCGTTTCGATTGACTAAAGTTTTGACAGTCGTTAAATGGCACGAAGACTTTCCACGAAAACTTGACTTAAATAGAATTAGATATCCCGTCATATTAGTCAATCAATCACTTTCATAACTACTTTCCAAAGACTTTGATTTAAAACTGAAATCAAACGTTAAGATCTTTAAATTCAAAAGAAATTGTCTTTAATCAAAACAGCACGGGGAAAAGTTGGAGGCAACTGGATAATTAAAAAAAGCTTATTACTACAACTATTGAATAAGCAATCACTTTGAATATTATAGGAAAATAAGAGAAATTTAAAATGGATAGATTTTTAATCGGCATGATATGACCATAGATTTTAATTTTAAATGTGAAAAAAAAGTTTTATAAAAATAATCAGGATTATATTTCATAACAAAACTTTTTAAAAACATTAAATTGATTCAAGAGATATTATTTTCATCTATCAAATTAAAACAAGTATTGAATTTGATCAACATTGAAATGAAATATTTATGAAAAGACCAAACTCAATAATGAGACCAACTCAATAATAAGACCACTTTCAGATGGACCCAATAGTGGTCTCATTATCAAGGTTTTACTGTAGTTTACGCAACAGGCCAGAACATGAGATATTGGTCCAAGCAGATGGACAATACAATAATAATCTGTATTCAGGTGTAGGTAAAACCCCATTTCAGCCTGGAACTCAGTGCACATACACAGTAGCTGAGAATATAACCAGCAAAAAGAAAATTATAGCATTTGAAACAGTGAACAAGCTGTGCTCTAAACATGGATTTCATAGTCTGGAAGATGAACCATGTGATATTAAGTCTGGCACCTGCTCTGCAACAGCAAGCATGGAAACCTGCATAGGGGATGAAGAAACATGGGCAGCAGCATGTCTTAAAGACCTAAAAGAAGATGGCCTGGAGGTCCGCTACATCGTGACAGATGCAGATACTGCGGCCAACAGAGCTGCAGAAAAGCTGTTTAATTCTGGTCACAGTAATACAAAACCACAGCACCAGATTGACACTCGCCACTTATCGCAAAGCCACCGTAAATTTATGAAAACAGTGATCGCGTTTTGTCAATGATGCCTGGCCACACTCAAGCTTACCAGTTAGCCCAAAGAAACAGATTTGCTGTTGACCTGAGTGCCCACTGTCATGCTGAGCACACAGCTATTCATGCGTCTGAAAAGGGAGACTTTAAAAAAATTGTCCCACGGATAACTCGCTGTGTTGCAGCTATTAAATGGTGTTATGCTGGTGACCACACTAGGTGTAAGGCCTATTCCAGTTTTTGTAAAGGGGAAAACAATGACAACTGGATAGTGAAAAGTGCTTTCCTTATCAGGAATTTCAAAATAAATCTCAACATTAAGGACAACGAAGAAACTCTAACTGATTGCATTGGGTACAGACATGGCGACGACATGCTGCAGAAGACCAGATTTAACCTTAATTCGCAAAAAGTTGAAGCAACAAATAGAGCCTTAAGAATGTCCTTACCCAAAAATGTCACTTTCTCCCGCAATTTTCAAGGCCGGGCTCACAGCACTGTCCACTGTGTGAATAATGGAATGGGTGTCTCACTGTGCAAACTCTGTGCTGCTGCCGGGTGTCCAATATCTGAGGGTGGGCGGGTGGACAAGTCTGTACTCTGAAAATAAGAAAAAGCGTGAACAATCCCTGGAAAGCAAGATAAAGCGAACGGTAAGGAAAGCCAAATTATTCAGAATACATGAAAAGCACAGAGAAAAAAAACAAATATATTCGGGGTCAGCTGTTAAAACTTCAGAAACCTAAATGCAGCAATGACAGAAGACCGTCCGACAGATTACTTGCTGTGGCCTCAGCGGAGGATCATATTTATGCACGTACCCGAAGCAGATCAAGGAAGAGACAGGCTGGGGCATGCTTTTCACTGCAACAACCAGAAGATGTGCAATGAATCCTGGCCATATTAGTGAAGTGGCCCTCGAGCACTAAATGGGAGTCCCGCACACAGGCCTTATTGTGGCACAAATGGCTAACTTCCAATGCCTCGCCATCAGCCGACAGCCTTGGAACCTCCCATTTTAGCACCCTATGGGCCAACATCCATGCAATTCTATGTGCACCTTCCCCAGTGTTCCCATTCACGCACAAATGTATGTGAATCACGTACAGAATGCTGAAAAAACGTACAACATATCAGAATACTAGTCTTCTCAACGTGACCGGAACGTACACAAAATGCCTACGGTTTTACTTTTCTTTCCTTCATTTTTTATATTTACACGAACCTGAATACCTACACGTACGTTGTAGCCTTGTGTTTTATGGCATGAAAATCGATAAATGATGTAAGAGAGAACTAAGAAGATCTGAATGGAACTATATAAATACAAACATCTTAGAAGGACTAAAAGACAAAAACACAAAACCCTTCTGGAAGTATGTCAAATCTAAAAGACAAGAATCAACCGGAATAGCCCCACTCAAAAGAGGAAACAGCCTAATAACAGATAGCAAAGAAAAAGCTGAAGAACTACTCAAACAATTTAAATCTGTCTTCACAAAACCAACGAACAAAGAATTGCCAGAAATGAAAAAACAAGTGAAGAAAAACATCAAACCGATAAAAATTGAACAGACAGGACTGGAGAAGCTACTATCAAAAATAAATCCATCAAAGGCTTCTGGCCCAGATAACATTCCTAATAGAATACTAAAAGAATGCTCAAAAGAACTAGCCCCAATCCTGAAAATAATCCTGCAGTGCTCAATAGACACAGGAGAATTACCAAAAGACTGGAGAGATGCAAACATCTCAAGCATCTTCAAAAAAGGCAACAAACACCTGCCAGAAAACTACAGACCTGTCTCTCTAACCTCAGTCATATGCAAAACTCTTGAACATATTATTTGTAGACACATACTTAACCACCAGGAAGAAAACAAAATACTGATAAACTTAATTCATGGATTTAGGTCTGGGTACTCCTGCGAAACACAACTGATTACAACTTTAAATAACTTCCTACTAGATCACGACAAAGGTCAACAAATAGATATTGCCATATTAGACTTTTCAAAAGCCTTCGATACAGTACCACATGACAAACTCCTACACAAACTTGACAGCTACGGAATTAAGGGAAGTCTTCACACTTGGTTAACAAATTTCCTAACAAATAGAACAATGAAAACAATAGTAGAAGGCGAAAAATCAAGCGAAACAACAGTAGACTCAGGAGTACCCCAAGGCACAGTACTAGGGCCAATCCTATTCTTGGGCCACATAAATGACCTGCCAAAATGCTATATCATGTTAATCAACAAAAAAACTAATAGATTTTATCAACTGAATAACCACATAATGCAGGAAGTACAAAATAATCCCTATCTTGGACTACAAATCTCAAATGACTTAAAATGGAATACACATATCAACAAGGTATGCAAAAAAGCAAATTCAACTTTAGGCTTTTTAAGAAGGAATCTCAGAAATGTACCACAGACTTGTAGAAAAACAGCCTACATTACACTAGTAAGATCAATAATGGAATATGGGGCTACCATCTGGAACCCCTATCAGAAAGACAATATAGACAAACTAGAAAGAATCCAAAACAGGTCAGTAAGATTCATAAAAAGAGATTACACAAGCAGAACACCAGGGACAATATCAAAAATGAAACGAGAACTTGAACTAGAAACTTTACAAGACAGACGCCTAAGCCTCAGATTAATATTAATGTACAAGGTGGTTGAGGGGTTAGTTCCAGCACTGCCAAAATCAGATTTTGTGAAATTCACCAGACCTAAAAGGACAATAAAAAAAATAATGGCTGCGAAACATAAAATATATTAGAAAAACGCATTTGCAAACATTCAAAGGGTCTGGAAATACCATCATCAAACTCTGGGGTCTACTAAAAGACGGTCCCCGGTCTCCGGTCTTCGCCGGTCTCCGGTTTCCGAGACCGGAGACCGTCGTTTAGTAGGTTGATCTGTGCAGTTTTATATAAATTAAACTCTTAATTACGCATTTACGTTCTTTTTGTTATGTTGTTATCCAATGAAGGCTCCCTTACCCATATTTACAAAATATTGTCTTTATTTGTCTCGTTCTATCTCTATATTTCTCTGGTATTTGATGTAACGGTTTCTCAAATTAAAGCCAAATAGGTTAAGTGGGATTTAAGGATTTAATTAAAAATTTTAATTATTTATCTTTTGATTAATACACCAGTGTTGTTAGCAAATAAGCATTTTAATGAAATACGCATTTAATTATTATTTGTTGTCTGTTTTGTGTTTAATATTAATCAAATAATAGTTAAACAATTTATTGTAGCAAAACATTCCACACCTTATCACGGAGGTGTGTACACGAGGCGGCATATCGAGTGACGCTTAAAAGTCCCTGCCATACTTTTCATTAGTTATGATGATGATCATCATCATCATCATCAAGAAATTAAATGATTTTATTTAGAATGTGTCTAATTGAAGAAGACTGTTGATCTTATAATGAAATATAAATAAAACGAAAACCAAAATAATTAAACAACATGAAAAAATCACATATTTTGCTAGGTTTAAAATTCATTGTCCCACCGCTAAAACAAAAATCAACTGAATGTGCGATAGCAAATAGACCACAGACATTGTTGTTTGGTTGTTGCTGTGTTCTTGGAAATTTGATTGAAACATGGCCATTCGCACTAAGATAAAGTTGTGATAATTGTATTTGAGCGTTATTTTTCAAATTGTCACTTAAACTGTGAAAATAATACGCCATGTCTGGTTCCTCGGCAGATACCATGCTAACTGTCCAATGGCAAGTCCCGTCAAAATGTATTTGAACTGACGGTTTCTGAATTTGACGAGAAAATTTCCTACTTACATTCCATGTTTTTTTTTTACTTTCCATGAAGAATTTGGTTGATTTCGTGTCTTGTTCATATTTGGAAACGGTGATCTTAGTATTTGAATGACTGCATTTAAATGTTTGTCGTTTAACCATTGCTGATTCTGTTAAATATTCTTATCAGTCATGTTTAGGTCAAATTGTTTAATCCATGTAGTTTCAGTATCTGTTACATCGGAAATTCTTTCAGTATTTAAATCAGTGATAACGTCACACTTATTTGGAGATTTTACGGGCGGCATTTCTATTTTGAACTTTTTTTTTTGTGTGTGTGTGGGGGGGGGGGGAGTATTCCAAAGAGGAGAGGCCTGTCCTTACTACACGCTAAGTTTTGTTAAACGGTCTGAAATTGTTAAATATTATATACTACATAATGTTGTTTTATTTCCTAAGTTCATATTAACATCCAGTATAAAAATAGATGGATTAATTCAAGAAACCATGAGTGCGAGTATCATTAATAAGATAAGATAATCTTTTATTATAGTGTACGAGTATCATCATTCTTTTTTTCAATCTAGTCATAATCATCAGCATTTACAACTTAACGTGACATCACAGCTCGCGCTGTCGCGCTGCGGGTTAAAGGTACTGTGTATTGTGTTCCTTGAGTCGACACGCTTAATGGCACGTGTCCAGTAGCACCAGGTGCTAAATTATGTAATAGACTGCAATCTAATTAGATCCTTGATTGTTATCTAAATGATGTAGAAGACGAGCCCCATATTTTATGCGTTTGTCCAATATATGAAAGATTTAAGAGAAAGATATATTCCAAATTATTATCACCAAGTATGTTTAAATTTTTATAACTTCTAATCATCTAGCAGTTTTTTTACTAAAGGTTTTTAGCTTATAGACAACACTATCATTACTATTATATGCATTCTTGTAGATCAAACAGTAAATGTTTAAACTATATTAAAACCCGTCCATTTATCATAAAAGCAAAAATTACATAAAATATATACATGTATATTTCTTTTAATAAACCGTAATAAAAACATATTAAGTTTCTTTGCTTATTTCTAAACATATCTTCTTATTTGAAAGGCACATGAGCAGTTGCTCCTAAATTATATTACAAACAACAACGTGCACGTGCAGTAGCCCTGAGTAAATGACCTTTATCGCGCAAATAACTACATACTGATTCAGTAGCTATTGATATTATAGATATATTTACATTACGTTTTTCGGATGACGGCTATCTTATCTGCCGTTTCTAAACTTTTATTCCTTGTTTAATATTTGCACTCGTAATTCAACTAATCTTGAAATAAATCAGGCAATTTTATGATTCAGTTATTCAATTAATTTCAAAAGAGACATTAATGTATTAATTTAATCTAAAATTGCGTTAATTGATCAAAAACAAGACTTCAGTTACAAAACAAGATGGCCCTAAAGACGCTCACCTGAAAAAATTGCCTTCATTGCCTGTACAAGTTACTAAATTATAGCATAGTTGTACTGTCAGAATACATAATCTATGACATCATTTCAGTTCAATGAACAAAACAGTGCCTGTGGTTAAAATTTGAAGTCATACTTGACTGAAAGATAGTATGGCTTTAACACACAAATTTAAACATTAAAAGGGACAAAATGGCCGTGTAACAAGATTTTTCTAAGATTTGACCTACTGACCTACTTTTGGATCCAACCTGACCCATTATCGAAAGGGTTCAAGATATCATCAAGACAAACATTCTGACCAAGTTTGAGGAAGATTGGATCAAAATTGTGGCCTCTAGTGTGTAAACAAGATTTTTCTAAGATTTGACCTACTGACCTACTTTTTGATCCAACCTGACCCATTTTCGAAAGGGTTCAAGATATCATCAAGACAAACATTCTGACAAAGTTTGAGGAAGATTGGATCAAAATTGTGGCCTCTAGTGTGTAAACAAGATTTTTCTAAGATTTGACCTACTGACCTACTTTTGGACCCAACCTGACCCATTTTCGAAAGGGTTCAAGATATTATCAAGACAAACATTCTGTGGCCTCTAATGTGTAAACAAGATTTTTCTAAGATTTGACCTACTGACTTACTTTTGGATCCAACCTGACCCATTATCGAAAGGGTTCAAGATATCATCAAGACAAACATTCTGACCAAGTTGGAGGAAGATTGGATCAAAATTGTGGCCTCTAGTGTGTAAACATCAAAATTGTTGACGGACGACGCACGACGGACGACGGACAATCAAGTATCCCAAAAGCTCACCCTGAGCTATGCTCAGGTGAGCTAAAAAAAAGTGAAAATTGATTTGTTTAGAAATGTATACAGTCTAAGCCGTCTCCGATGTATCCCCCCACCAACACCCCCATATACTACATACGGTCTCCGCCGGTCTCCAGTCCCCGGTCTCGGAGACCGGCGGAGACCGTCGATAATTTGGAGACCGGCTTTTAGTAGGCCCCTCAAACTCTAAACAATATGAAAATTCATTCTTTGTGGACACTGTGATTCACTGGAATCATCTCCCTGATAATATAGTGCATGCTGGCTCTGTTGAGGCATTCAAAAATGCCTTAAAGAGCCACCGCCAATAGTGCGGAGCTCTTCTTCCGTTGTGTAAAACCCAGTATTGGGATCTACAACGTATTTGATTCAGATTCAGATTCGGAAATTCCTCGCTCTCAAAATAGCACAATTATGAGAAGTAACTCTTGAGGGTACGTACGATAAGGTTCGAGTGTTCCGAATTTGTTTACGAATGTGCGTCTGCATAAAATGTCGGGGAAAACAGTCTACGCTGACCGGCCTGTGGAAAATAACTTCCCCAGCACCCGCAGCCGATTCCGATAATGGACAGTCCAAGCGATGTAAATACCATTAAAAAGAGGCCAAAAATAAAAACATTCCAAAAACATTGGTTGACATTATTTCCGTGGCTTCGTTTCTACGATGATAATACAATTATGCATTGCTACGACGTAGAAAAGAAGGAATGCAGACATTGTATTCAGTAACAAAGCATTTTTAGCTCACCTGAGCACTTGTGCTCGGGTGAGCTTTTGTGATCGCCTTTTGTCCGTCGTACGTCGTCCGTCGTCAACAATTGCTTGTGAACACTCTAGAGGCTACAGTTTTGGCCCAATCTCCATGAAACTTGGTCAGAATGTTTGTCTACATAATATCTCGAATGAGTACGAAATTGGGTCATGTGGGGTCAAAAACTAGGTCACTCGGTCAAATCCTGGAAAAACCTTGTGAACACTCTAGAGGCCACAGTTTTGGCCCAATCTTCATAACATTTGTTCAGGATATTTGTCTACATGATATCTCGGATGAGTTCGAAATTGGGTCATGTGGGGTCAAAAACTAGGTCACCAGGTCAAATCTTAGAAAAACCTTGTGAACACTCTAGAGGCCACAGTTTTGGCCCAATCTTCATGAAACTTGGACAGGATGTTTGTCTACATGATATCTTGGATGAGTTTGAAATTGGGTCATGTGGGGTCAAAAACTAGGTCACTAGGCTAAATCCTGGAAAAACCTTGTGAACACTCTTGAGGCCACAGTTTTGGCCCAATCTTCATAAAATTTGTCAGGATATTTGTCTACATGTATCTGGATGAGTTGAAATTGGGTCATGTGGGGTCAAAAACTAGGTCACCAGGTCAAATCTTAGAAAAACCTTGTGAACACTCTAGAGGCCACAGTTTTGGCCCAATCTTCATGAAACTTGGACAGGATGTTTGTCTACATGATATCTTGGATGAGTTTGAAATTGGGTCATGTGGGGTCAAAACTAGGTCACAGGCAAATCTGAAAAACCTTGTGAACACTCTAAATTGGGTCATGTGGGGTCAAAACCTAGGTCACCAGGTCAAATCTTAGAAAAACCTTGTGAACACTCTACAGGCCACAGTTTTGGGCCAATCTTCATGAAACTTGGTCAGGATGTTTGTCTACATGATATCTTGGATGAGTTCGAAAATGGGTAATGTGGGGTCAAAACCTAGGTCACCAGGTCAAATCTTAGAAAAATCTTGTGAACACTCTAGAGGCCTACATTTTGTCCCAGTCTTCATTAAACTTGATATGAATGATGACTGCATGAATTCCCAGTTGAGTGCAAATTCAGGTAGGATCAATATGTAGGTCACTTAGTCAAATGTTAGAAAAACACTTTAAATGCCAGATTTTTTGTCATTATGCCTAACACAGCCATCTTACTCAAGTGAGCGACACAGGGCCATCTTGTTTATGTTGGTACCCCCAATTTTCACACGGAACTCCCAGAACTGAAAATTGTGGCTCACAGGGGGTTCCATGAACCCCTTGATTAGAAAAGGTGTGGGAACACTGCTTCCCGGCTGGTGTCTCCAGATGGCCACTGAACTTTCTTTAAGCCATACCCATACCTATCCCGGCTACCTGTCCATTCCAGACAGTAATCTGGGCCATAATTTACCCTTTTAGAGTGTTTATCAATTGATTTTTTCACTTTTTCCCAAAAATTTCTGTTGTTATTAGCCATTTTTGAAAAGCAGACGACAAAAATGCAAAAAACCTACCAAAGTCTTGAAGAGCTACTTGAATTTGGTGCCAAAATCCTCGTGACTCTCCATTTCTGCTTGTTTGTTAAGGTCAGAGACTACTAAATAGTTTTCCATAGACCTACATTACAAGGTCTATGCTTATAGCTACTTCCCTAAATCTCATTGAGCATTAAGCTACCCCTGATTTGAAAGTTCCATCCAAGTGCTTCCTAAAAATCACCAACAAAGTAAAGGTTGACCACCGAAATCTTGAGCTACAGACTGCAAAACATGGTGACCCCCATATTAGGACTAAATTTCCCGCCATATGTCAAAAAATAGCACATTCTCAATTTGTACTCACAAAAATCACACAATGTCAGATAAGCAGATTATTTATGTGTTTTTGTGTTAAGAATATTCTAATTTTGAAAATTAAACAATACTCACATTTTTATTTTATTAATAACCAATCAGAAAATCCCATTATGTAAACATTAGCCACGGAGTCCCTGTACTTTTTTGCTTGACCAATGGTAAGCCCCAACCTATTTAGTGGTCTCTGACCTAAAGGGTTAAGAAAACATGGACTTGCCCTCATAACAATTCTTCATAGTTACGGAATAGATATGGGGAAATTTATCTACATAAATTGCTTTCCTTTAATGCAACTTTTTTGGTAAAAATACCCAGGTGCACAAGTTCATGTACTGACTAATGTATCGATCAAGTTGCAAGTCTTTAGTTCTAACACTTTCAGAGTTATGTGTGTCGCAAATTTTCGGGACGGATGGACATACAGACATACAGTCAAAGGCAAATATATATGCCCCTTTCCTTTTTTTGTTGGGGGCATAATGAAATACACTTTAAATGGATCTGAGAAAATCAGTTAGTCCTTAAGTTTGAGAATGATAACTTTATTTTAGAAGAGTAAATTAATTCTTAGGGAATGTTTCCTTCTGTATTAATCATTTCAAAACTTGAAATACGTACGCTGTTGATTTTGATTAGTAACAGGGTCCAACTACTGTATAAACAAAATGCCCCTCTCTTGAAATATCCCTCTCTTTTTCTATAAAAACACACATGAACAAAAATCAGTTATGTGAGGTTACAGTGTTAATTAATGGAATGGAAAAATATATACATTAAAAAGCTGTGTTGATATTATACACTAAAATAGAAAACATAATTTAAAAAATAAGGCTTAATTGCTGATTGAGACGGGCCGCTTACTATGCTGTGCAATTGACTTTGACTTTTCCAATAATTTTACTGCGGTCGCTTTCCCTCTTACTTAAGAAAACAAAAGGCATTGTGTATGCCAATCAGAAGGTAGCTCCACTCCTTGGCTTCACCTGGTTATTGATTGATTATTGCTTGATTATTGCTCAGTTATTTTTATTTATAAGAATGACAATAGTAATACATGTAGTAGGGCATGCTGTCTTAGGGACAGCTCTTATTATACTTCGTAATTCATGCTTTTGTATTTTAGGTATTTTGGCATCCACCCATGTTTTTTTAAAACACACAGGGGCAGTTCCAAGTAGTTCAAGCATTCAAATGACTGCATGGCTATTAAACACATCGGTTTGCTGCCGAATAGCATGGGCATATTATAAATATTTGTTAAAAAAAAAGCAGTAAACAAACATCTTAATAATTTCATTTATATTACTGATCAAGTTCACTTACTTAGTAAAAATAGAAAGATATGATTTATTTCATTTTTAGGGAGAGATATTACAAACTATCAGTTGATTTAATCTTTATAGGTATTTATATTATTTATAGGTACCTTGTATTAAGATGAAGACCGGGATTATGCCACATGGCACCCACAGGCAGGTGCAATTAATCTATTTGTGGAGACGATAACGTATACCAGGATTTGGGTGCAATGCTGTACTTCTTTCTTTAACATGCCCGTGTATATCACCAAACATGCAAAGCAATATTTACTGCCTTTAAGATGAACCAGCAAAGCAGGAGGACTAGTAGGACAGTGAATTGTGTACAACGTTAGATAAATTTTTCAATATTTGGCCGGGATTTGAACCTCTGTTCACTGGAATAGCAGTCCATTATTTTACCACTGAACCACCACTCTGATGTCATTGTCTTGGTCACTGTAAATTTAAATTGATAAGTATAATTTTGGAGAGAGATATGTGTAAATTGCAACCAAAAAGAAAATTGTGTTTTTTGTGGGAAGGTAATAGAGAAGGTAAGATGCTATAAAATTTTAGTCCCCACTGGTGAAGCCGGTTTGGGACTATACATTTGTGCAGGTCCCTTAGTCATTCTATTTATCTTTCCCGCTTTCATGTTCACTCCATAACTTGGACATGTATGGATGGATTTCAATAAAACTTAACAGAAGTATCCCTCATAACTCAAGGGTTGTGCCCATTAACCATATGCACCTTGAAAAGCCAGGTTCCCATGAGTTGTTAGAAATTGTTTTTGGTTAATTTTTAAAGTAATAAATTTTTCTTTACTAAAACCATTGATGATGATTCCAACATTCTATGTTTCCTGTCAAGTCTTCTTTATTATCATTTCCCATACTGTTCACTTTTCATATCAATTTACAGGATTATATAACATGCATCCATTTATTTGTGTATATCTGACCCATTTTGCATGTCCCATGTATCTTTTTTAGCTTACACAACTAAAACCATATTGATTGTCAGCGTTAACTTGACCACTAAGAATATACTTGACCGAGGATTAGGATGTATCCGCTGCTATTTATATGGTATGTATAAAAACTACATGGTCAGTATGCTTCACAGTCTTTTAAAAATTATTAATTTTCTGTCACTGTGGTGTAGCAGAACTACTAGTCCATAACATTGCTGGTTAAAGCATGGTTAATGGAAGGTTTTTTTTGTTTGTTGTTGTAGTTGTTTTTCTTAAGTTCATTTTTCTGCCTTGACTAATGATTTTATACCATTTAATGGAATCTTATAATACTTTATTTTTAACCAGGTTTTCCGAAGGAAAATTCTGGTTATTAGATTGGGGCGGGCGTAAACAATTTCTTCTGTGCGCAACTCACCCAAACTTTTACAGAAGCATTATTATATAGTGGCCTGGTGCATATTGTCAGGGTTTTCTGGTTTGACTATTTTTGATGCAGTTGGCCCTTTGTTCACATATGTAATATATAGGGAAATATTCTTCTGTGCACAAATCATACATTTTTCAACGGATTTGGCCCAAACTTTTACAGAAGCATTATTACATAGTGGCCTGGCGCATATTGTTAGGGTTTTGTGGTTCGACTATTTTTGATGCAGTTACGGCCCTTTGTTATTTTTTCACATATGTAATATACGGGGATATATTCTTCTGTGCGCAATTCCTCCTACATTTTCAACGGATTTGGCCCATACTTTTACAGAAGCATTATTACATAGTGACCTGGCGCATATTGTCAGGGTTTTGTGGTTCGCCTATTTTTGATGCAGTTATGGCCCTTTGCCCCTTAACGGATGTAATATTAAGGGAAATATTCTTTTGTGCACAACTTCTACATTTCTTAATAAATTTTGTCCATACTTTAACAGAAATACCTTCACTAAGTCACCCTTGAGAATATTACCTGTGTTTTGCAGTTTGACCATTTTTGATGGAGTTATGCCCCTTTGATAAAATTCCTTGTCCGGAGCATAACTCCTGCATTATAAGAGGTATTGACTTGAAACTTTATAGGTGCATACATCTCATTGAGGCGGAATGCAGTGCATAGGAACCTCACTCTGTGGCCTCATAATTTTGGAGTTACATGTTTGCCCCTTCGTAAAAATTCCTGATATGGAGCATAACTCCTTAATTTTAAAATATATAGTAATGATTGGTTTTGCAGTTTGACCATTCTTGATGTTTGCTTTATACAGAATTGCATTAGATTTAATAGACATTGAGCACAAAATTATTTGACTGATACAAATAATCTGTACTGGGACGAAACATTGCGAAAAGAAAACCTGGTTTTGTGACAATTCCTGTCACTTGTTGTCTCTTCTTTTTATTTTATT
>CM037783.1:58440815-58490815 GCA_021229015.1 Solen grandis
CCTTTTATAACATAGTCATACTGAATGCATATTAATCCATGCAGACTTTCAGCAAGATAATTGTAATTCCATACAAAAACTGTACCTGTGGTTCAATTTTGATATTTTGATGGTCATATCTTCATGTATAATATCAAGTGACCCCTGTGGTGGGACAAATTTTGACCCCAGGGCCATTATTTGAAAACTTGGTTCAGCTCAACTAGGCCCAGTGTCGGAAACCCATAGCGCTCATTATGTTACATTATTCATCGCCTGTGGGATTATTAGTTAGCATTTGCTTGTTATTATTTCAAAAGCTGCGCCACCATTCTCAGCCCCACTAGGTAGTGGAGAATTTTTGACCAATAGAAACTCACGTATTTAAAGTAGTACAGCGTGACGTAATCACTGTGAGGAGTAACACTGTTACTGACTTACAGATTTTAGATCTCCAACTGAAGAGTACTCATTTGTGTATCCCACGCATCCCACGGCTGACAGATGTAATAGGCAGTCATGGGTATCCGATGCTGCACTAGGCCAGATTACATACCAAATATTTAAACCTCAGATTTTGTGGTTTCTGACAAGAAAATCTTTCATGTTTTTTTCCTATATAAGTCTATATAAAATCAAATGACCCCTAGGGGCGGAGTCAATTTTGACTCCAGGCATTGTTTTTTTTCACTTTGTGGGGAAAGGGGTCTGGGACCATAGGAGAGGGAAAAAATTGCGCAATTGAGCTGAAAGGGGAATTTTTCTACTATATGAATGTATAATAAATGCATATTATTGTATTTTACTCTTATTCATTGTTTTATTGCATAAACAAATAATACGAACAATGATATAACATGTTTGAACAGATTTATTAAGAATATAACATTTAACTACGACAGTGAGTCCATATATACAATATGGTATGTAAACTCATAATCATGGAGGGGGTAAATTTTTAAACAAGAGGCCCATGATGGCCCTAAATCGCTCACCTGAGATAAATAGGTTGACCCAAGGAACATCTGTACCAATTTATTTTAAAATCTGGCCAGTAGTTTTGAAGAAGATGATTTTTAAAAACACCATATTTTTTTTCTTTTTGTTGCCATGGCAACCAGAGTTCTATATGGATCAAGTTTATTTTAGCAACTTTTGTGAAGGTTGACCCAAGGATCATCCCTGCCAAGTTTAATCAAATTCTGTCAAGTGGTTTCAGAGGAGATGTTGTTTAAAGGTTTCCCTATATACATACAAGGCTGTGTCACAGACACGAAATCCCCCGCCAAATATATTTAGTTCATGAATGGGAGCTGTTTTTACAGAACATAAATCAGGGGCCGTAACTCCATTGTAAAAGATCAAACTGACGCAAAAAACTGCCAAAAAACTCACTCAAAACTCTATTCCCCTCCCTATTTCATGGGTAGGAGACAAAAATCAAGTATGAAAAATAACAAAAGGCAATAACTCCAAAATTCAGCTAAGGAGAGTTATGGTTCTTGTGCACTCCACTTCTCCTCAATGAGATCTGTCCACCTGTGAAGTTTCAAAGCAATAGCTTGAATACTTTTGGAGTATGCTCCGGACAAAAATCAAGTATGAAAAATAACAAAGGGCAATAACTCCAAAATTAGGCTAAGAAGAGTTATGGTTCTTGTGCACTGCACTTCTCTTCAATGAGATCTGTCCACCTGTGAAGTTTCAAAGCAATAGCTTGAATACTTTTGGAGTTATGCTCCGGACAAAAATCAAGTATGAAAAATAACAAAGGGCAATAACTCCAAAATTCGGATAAGGAGAGTTATGGTTCTTGTGCACTGCACTTCTCCTCATTGAGATCTGTCCACCTGTGAAGTTTCAAAGCAATAGCTTGAATACTTTTGGAGATATGCTCCGGACAAAAATCAAGTATGAAAAAATAACAAAGGGCAATAACTCCAAAATTAGGCTAAGAAGAGTTATGGTTCTTGTGCACTGCACTTCTCTTCAATGAGATCTGTCCACCTGTGAAGTTTCAAAGCAATAGCTTGAATACTTTTGGAGTTATGCTCCGGACAAAAATCAAGTATGAAAAAATAACAAAGGGCAATAACTCCAAAATTGGCTAAGAGAGTTATGGTTCTTGTGCACTGCACTTCTCTTCAATAAGATCTGTCCACCTGTGAAGTTTCAAAGCAATAGCTTGAATACTTTTGGAGTTATGCTCCGGACAAAAATCAAGTATGAAAAATAACAAAGGGCAATAACTCCAAAATTCGGCTAAGGAGAGTTATGGTTCTTGTGCACTGCACTTCTCCTCAGTAAGATCTGTCCACCTGTGAAGTTTCAAAGCAATAGCTTGAATACTTTTGGAGTTATGCTCCGGACAAAATTCGGACGCACGGACGGACGGACAACGCCAAAACAATATCCCCCTCCCGATTTCATCGGCGGGGGATAATAAGGCAAATAAGCCCCGCCCCTGGAGACCATGTTTTTTTACGGATCGGAATAATTTTAGCAACTTTGGTAGAGGTTGACCCAAGGAACATCTGTACCAATTTATTTTAAAATCTGGCCTGTAGTTTTGAAGTAGATGATTTTTAAAGTTTTCATTCTTTTTTCTTTTTGTTGCCATGGCAACCAGAGTTCTATATGGATCAAGTTTATTTTAGCAACTTTTGTGAAGGTTGACCCAAGGATCATCCCTGCCAAGTTTAATCAAATTCTGTCCAGTGGTTTCAGAGGAGATGTTGTTTAAAGGTTTCCCTATATACATATAAGGCAAATAAGCCCCGCCCCTCGCGGCCATGTTTTTTTACGGATCGGAATAATTTTAGCAACTTTGGTAGAGGTTGACCCAAGGAACATCTGTACCAATTTATTTTAAAATCTGGCCAGTAGTTTTGAAGTAGATGATTTTTAAAGTTTTCATTCTTTTTTGTTTTTGTTACCATGGCAACCAGAGTTCTATATGGATCAAGTTTATTTTAGCAACTTTTGTGAAGGTTGACCCAAGGATCATCCCTGCCAAGTTTAATCAAATTCTGTCCAGTGGTTTCAGAGGAGATGTTGTTTAAAGGTTTCTCTATATACATATAAGGCAAATAAGCCCCGCCCCTGGAGGCCATGTTTTTTTACGGATCGGAATAATTTTAGCAACTTTGGTAGAGGTTGACCCAAGGAACATCTGTACCAATTTATTTTGAAATCTGGCCAGTAGTTTTGAAGAAGATGATTTTTAAAGTTTTCATTTTTTTTCTCTTTTTGTTGCCATGGCAACCAGAGTTCTACATGGATCAAGTTTATTTTAGCAACTTTTGTGAAGGTTGACCCAAGGATCATCCCTGCCAAGTTTATCAAATTCTGTCTAGTGGTTTCAGAGGAGATGTTGTTTAAAGGTTTCTCTATATACATATAAGGCAAATAAGCCCCGCCCCTGGCGGCCATGTTTTTTTACAGATCGGAATAATTTTAGCAACTTTGGTAGAGGTTGACCCAAGGAACAACTGTACCAAATTATTTTGAAATCTGGCCAGTAGTTTTGAAGGAGATGATTTTTAAAGTTTTCAAATTATTTTTCTTTTTGTAGCCATGGCAACCAGAGTTCTTCATGGATCAACTTTATTTTAGCAACTTTTGTAGAGCCTCACCCAAGGAACATTCCTGCCAAGTTTCATTAAATTCTGTCCAGCGGTTTCAGAGGAGATGTCGTTTAAAGCAAATTGTTGACGACGGACGACGCACGACGACGGGCGATCACAAAAGCTCACCTTGAGCCATTTGTGCTCAGGTGAGCTAAAAATTGGGGGAAAAATATATATTCCGGGCAGGGGGGAATTCCGCCTATATTCTCCGTATTATTTTGACCAAAAAAAAACACTGCAAGGGCCATCATGTGAGCATGCATGGTAGATGTCTTCTAGGCTATATGAAATACCAGTACCAAATATCTTAACTCCTGGCCATGTGGTTTCTGATTTCACAAACTTGGTAGAGATCCACCAGGCCATGTTACGCACCAAATATCTTAACTCAAGGCCTTATTTCTGGCAAGAAGATTTTTCAGGTTTTTCCTATATAACTCTATGTAAAATCAAGTGACCCCATAGTGGGGCCAATTTTGACTACAGGGCTATGATTTGAACAAACTTGGTAGAGGTCGACCAGACAATTCAACACACTAAATATCTAAGCTCTAAGCCTTGCCGTTTCAAAGAAGAAGATTTTTCTAGTTTTTCTTATGTAAGCCAATGTAAAATAAAGTGACCACTGGAGCGAGGCCAATTTTGACCCCAAGGTCATGATTTCAAAAAACTTTGTAGAGATCTACTAGACAATGCCACATACACATATATTTGCTCTAAGATTTTTTGAAGATTTCACTTTTGAAAACAGTTTTTAGCTCCTGTGACCCAGATATGCAATTGACCAGAACCATTTGTACAACTTTGCAAAGGACATCACATGCAATTTTCAACAAATTTAGCCTAGTAGTTCCAAAGTAGATGTCATTTAAAAACAATTGTTGACAACAGACAGCCGGACGACGGACAGCCATCGATCTTAAAAGCTCACATGAGCACTACATGCTCAGGTCAGCTTAAAAGCAGTGACTGGGAAATAATTTCTTTATGTATGTGGCATTTGGCATTCTGGAAGTTGCATTGTTTACAAGAATATGTGACATTTTTTGTATGTGAATTCTTTGAAAACTTCAATGTGACATTTTCTGTTCAAATTTGACTATGGTGCAGTCTTTCCTAATTAAGGGTGTAACGGTATACCGTATGACGATATACCGCGATATTTTCTTTACGGTACGGTTCACGGTACGCTCCCAGGTCTGCACGGTACAGTACGGTATGGTTAACATCCAGGGTTTTTTATTTTTATTTTTTTTTTAACAGCGGCTTCCCCTCGGTAAAAAGGTGATATTTTTCATCTCCGAGAAATAAAAATTCTTCTAACAATACGATGTTCCCATCCATTACCTTAAAAGACAACAAAAGGGAAAGTAAAGAACGCATATCGCTCTACATTGCATATTACTTAAATGAAAACACTTGCTGTGGGCAGTTAAAAAATCAGTAAAAAGGCAGTTATTCTTGGAATGTTATCCAATCTACTCTCATTCTTATGCTTCCAAATTATGCAATGATTTGGAATACTCGGATAGTATCGTTCATAATGTTGGTTAACATCTTTCATGCTCTCTACCGGCTACTGTTTTACTGCTAAAATTGCGTAATCATCACAATGGTGCCAAATGCGATAAACATCAACAATGTTTGATGACCTCTGTATTTTTTTTAATCAATTTGATTGATTGATCAGTTTGCCTTTTGAGTAAAAGAGCGCAATTTCAACAGGTAACTATATGAAAGATACTGATTTATATAAAATGGGATCAATTAAATGCTTTGATGCAAATTATCGCTAATCAAACGTCTGAATCAAAACTTCATCCGATTGGAACTGTTTTTTCCTTGGTATAAATGTGGATGCTTCAACTTCAAGTATCATCGTTAATGATTTCATTGAAGAATTTTAAGTTGTTGTCATGCGGACATTTATTATGGAATAAGCATTTACAATAAGTCGTATAAGTTCAATTAAGTGTCTGCAATATATACGGCGCTATCATGTAGTTTTGATATTACTTTTGATTATTTAATGACTTTAAAACAAGATTTTTGTCAGTTAACAACAAATTAAATCATATAAAATGTGTTTTTATGTGAATGACCTTTCTGATTATTTTTTTTTAATTTTTTTTAACAATTTGAAATTAAAAAAATAAATATTGTTTCTACAGAAAGCACAACTTAATTTGTATTCATTATAATAAAAATAATACATTAAACAATTATGAATTTATCTTTATTTCTTAATTATTTATTCTCCATTTAAAGATGAGAAACAAAGCTGACAAAACTTAAAAGCCCGTATCGTGATACGTATGGTATCATGACCACTGTATCGCAATACGTATCATATCGTTGGTTAAGCGTATCGTTACACCCTTATTCCTAATCCACTGAAGAAGGCATCATTTTTTTTATGAAATTGTGATTTTTTTCATACACTGAATCTCTATCAGATGAAATCGGCATTAAGTATTTACAAGGCCAATACATTTAACAAAAGTCTGTCTGGGGACTTTCAAGCATTTTCCAGGAGAACATGCAACAACAATCTTCAAAAATGACAATTTGTGTGTGCATTTAATTAGCAAGTCACTAGATGGGATTACCATTAATAAAGTAACCTTTATCTAAATATCTCAAAAATGTAAACATTGATTTTACTTTCCTTTTGAAATCAATACATTTCTGTCTGACCCCATTCAATTCTAGAAATAAGGGCCAGTTGTTTCAAATATTAAATTTAACTTACATGAGAAATATTTGTATTTGTCTAAACTTGCTTACAACAGAAAATCACCATGACGATTTCTATTTTTATAACAATCAATGACTTCATGATGAGTACCTAAATTCTATTACAACAGTGAGATGTTTTCCTATATCTATCGTATTACCCTGAAAAAGATCTAGTGAAAGGTCAAAACATTGGTAATAAAATTCTTAAATCAACCCGTTGTCATAATATTGTTAGTTATACCTACCTAATTTTACATGAGAAATTGGGTTAAAACCCTTTATTGTCATACTTTCTGAAGTATGTAAATAAGTTGAACAAATGCTGTCCCAACAATGTGATAAATATAGTAAAAAAAAACAACAGAAATCAGATATTATACTATAAAAAAAAATCTGGTTTCCCATGAAAATTTTCATAAATTAAAACGGTGCAGATAGAAATAACAAAATTGTCAATTTCGAATTTTCTATTCATACTGCATTATGAAAAATTGTACAATCTCATTGCTTTAACATTATGAGGTTTAGATCTACCAGTTCAAAATGAACCAATAAACATCAGCCCTGAGGTCATTTTCCAAAAATGGCCGTTACATTCCTGTAGGACAAACATAAAATTTAAAATAATTACACCAAAAATATTTCAATAGAAAAATTTATGGATTAAATATAATATAAATTATTATTGTAACATATATGTTACAATTCTTTTTTGAATGTTTTAAAGTTGTTTTATATATATATGAATTATTTCTACTTTCGTTTTCAAAAATGAAACAAGATTTGGATTTATTGTCCCCGATTAGTTTTTCGTAAACTTAAGCCAAATTATATATGTAACTGTATATGTTTTTTAAATATAAAGTATCAGTAAAAATGATTTTGATGATAGTACATACCTGTAGGAGACTTTAAGCGAACTACCCATTTCGTCTTTTCCCCATCGTGTCCTGGAATTTCCTCTTTTTCTTCGCTCACCAGGACTCCATTGTTTTTGAGTAAAATATCAACATCAGATGCATTAAAGAGGCCTGGTAAGTCTGATAAAGTTATACAAAATTCAGCTATCTCACTTTGAACACTCATGACTTCTACATCACACTTTTTAGTGTCAAAACTATAACCCAGGATTCAGCTTTTTCCTCCTTTATGACCGTATTAATCAGCTTTTATCAAACACATTGCGATTGGGTAATATTTGGGAATTCCCGATTTCTTGAGCGATTTGATTGGTCACGACAGTTTGTAATACAGTATTTGATTAGTTGATGTGACATACCTAAACTACGGTCTTTAAATCTTCAAGCGGAATATTTCTAAAAGCATATCATTTTCGCAAAGTTGTGATTGAAGTAAATCATAGTATTAGTCTTTAGTTCCTTCCCCCTATTACTACGTAAAGGAACGTAATAAAATGAAATTATTATTACGCAGGGAACCAGACTTATCATAGTATGTGTTGTTAAGTAAAAGTTGCCATTATATATTGATATGTATCGATGTATGCAACTAGAAACTTGTTTAAGATCACGTCGCCTAATAAACCTTTTTGAATCTTGAACCATTCTTTATGGAACTCAACAGAAAGAAATAAAAATGTTTTTGTTATAAGGCCATTTCACCAAGGGTTGATTTGGTCCCCTTTCTTGCGAAAATAGCCGGGGAACCTGCGAGCACTGTTACCTGCTACCACCATGTAGTCTATGCTGAAATCACGTTCACCAGCCAGTATGAAAACCATATTTATAGGGATAATCTCAAAATGCAGTCTTTTTTCGTGCTGGTTCTTCCTATTGTATCATTACGTAAAGTAGGAAAGCGCGAAACGGATTTTTCTTCGGTCTGATTATCTGACGCTTGCGTCAAAAGTTTTCTTGTGATATATAATGGATCTTTAACATACTAACATGCAGATTGTGAGTTTTCACATCTGAATCACATTTTTCTTCACATAGAGCTAGAGGATGAGATCGGTATTTAGGGCTTCCACTTCCGGTGACCCGGATACTCCAGGTACGTTATCCTATTCTGTGATATTAAATAACAAGAAGAACTGTGATAAAGATTATTACTGTGGGCCCACAAACAAATCCGACATGTAAATATTTTGAAGGTATAACTCGCATTTTTTTAAAGCTTTGGAAAGCTCTGGGCGGCACACAAATTGTTAACCGCCTTTGTCAAGTCTAAGTGGTGAAGAAAACCCGTTTAATATTTCATTAATCTTAACAGGAGTATCAACTAAACATTATTTTTCTCACATTCAAAACCGAAAATCGGGTACATCTTCAATGAATAACAAGAGTCATCATTTAAAAAGGTATCATACACCAGCTTGTGGATTGGTTGTTCGGGAAGTGCTTGTTGATTTACGTAGGTTTACGTCTCATTTCGAAGTGAAATGGTCTATAAGTATCTTTGTAAAAAGTAAAATATCAGCAAAATAAACGTGCGATATGCAGGCAGCCATAATTATAAAGCTTATAGCTTGTACACAATAAGCAAGCGGACTACTTTTTGTAAAGACAGTACAATCTTGGTAAAAGGTTCATCTAATTAAGTTCGATAGAGAGGTTTATGACTGCTAAATCAGGATAATAGCAATACAAAGGGCAGTTATCTGTGCTTAAACCAGAATATATATTATACGGTCTGTAAAACAATATGTTTTTAAATTAAGAAGCTGTAAATATGCTTACCAGGTGAATAAAACAGAAGAATATGGGGGTAACAGGCCCGGATCCAGAAATTATCTGCTGGGGGGGGGGGGGGGGGGGGGCAAAAACCGAATGTGATAGGAGTGGTAGGGGGTTCGGGGACATGCTCCCCCGGAAAAAAAAGTTTTTAGTGTGATGGAGATGCTTTCTAAAGGGTATCTGGGGATAATAGTGAAGGTTTTTGTTGTTTTTGTTTTTAAATCCGATATATATTTTTGAAACTTGAAGGCCTAGGTCCCAATGGGAAAAAAAATAATCGGTGATGTGGAAATAAACATTTTTTTTCTACCGATGGCTCCCGATGATTGAGCCAAAAAAAGACTGAGAAGTCCGTTGAAAAATGACAATTATTAGGCTTCGGGACTGGTCCGTTGAACATTCACTGCTGTTTCGGCTATGACACAATAGCCTTGAGTCCCGATGTTCGGAAAAGCACCGGGGGACCACCTCCGATGATCAGCGAAGGTGCCCCGGAGTTTCACTGAGTTTGTAACATCATCGGGGGAATATTCCCGTAGATTAGGGGATCTTGCGAACCATCCTACGTGTCTCGGGGAAGATTATTGAGAGTATGAAAATTTGATGGTTGAATTAAGCGACAAAGTCAAGAGAAGATTTTGGGGGGAGGGGGAGGGGGTTAAGGGGATGCCCTAAGCAATGTCCAATGGCCTTTTTGACCGTCTCAGTCTAAGACTGGCCAAAACAGAAACTAATTTCTGGGTGTGCTTTTCAACCCTTGCCATTTTTTTTTTGGCAAATATTATGAGATTCAACCATAAGATCGGGAATGTGTCACAGAAAGGCCTCCGAATATCCCAAAATGCCCCCCCCCCCCCCCGATACTTCGGCGAGACATCACAGACGCATCGGGGATTCATCGGAGGAAAAAAATCGCGGAAGCTCCGTGAATGCTGACCGGAGCTTCTCTGCGGATATTTCCCCGGCTTGTTTTCCCGATAAAACATCGAGAACACATCGGGAAAAGTTCAATGAATTCTTTTTGCAGTACACCCGAGGCCTCCCGTTGACTCCACATGGCTCGCGACGCTATTTCCATCGGGAGTACGTATGCATCCCATCCCCGAGGCAAAAAAAAAAAATGCCAAGTGGGACCGAGCCTTAAGCATTGAGCGATATAATGTTATCTTTTACCGGCGCAAAGTCATGTTATTGAATATATGCTGTGCAATCGTATAAATTTGATTACAGTTGCATTTACAGGCCCCGATCAAAAATAAATAAAATAAAAATAACAGTGGAGGAGATGGACGCGCTGGGGGGTGGGGGGGGGGGGGGGCACTGATATTACTGAAAGGGCATTACTTCTCCCGGGTAAGAAATACGGGCTTATCTTGTATTTTCATTCACAAACTGGCATAAAATATTTAATAAGGGTTTCCTGAACCCCGACAAGAAGTGACTTGTGATCATTAGTTTTTGACTCAACAGTGTAAAAGACAGTTTTGTCAAAGACTGAGAGAAAAAAATCAATTTTCACGTTAAACATAATCATTTTGTCAAAAATTTGGAAGGGAATAGATTCGGATTACCTACACATTAACAGCAGGGGGCCATAAGACAATAGGAGTCTGGCTGGTCAGGTGGTTATGCGGTTGGTTCCGTATGGGGGCCAACGATGGGGATTTCCTCTAGATAGCTCAAACATTATGTAAATCAATGGATTTTATAGCCTAGAAAAAAATGTATAACCAGGGCAGCTGGGGGGGGGGGGGGGCAGGCCCCCCGCCCCCCCCCCCCCCCCCCCCCCCCGGTGAATCCGGGCCTGGGTAAAAATAATAATGTCTATCCAAAAACTTTTATCAGTGCTTAAAAAAAATCAACGCGTGTCACGTCTTCAACAGCTAACCATATCGTATGCTCATTATCCATTACATTAATCTTTAAACTATAGTTAATCATTAAAATGCATTCATAACAAAAATTATTGCAGCGCTATTAGCACTTTTCTCTATTTTTGTATTTCAGGAGAGGGGAATCCTTTTTGGTCAGACGGAAAATGGTAAACCTATTTAAACTGACGAGGATATTAACAATTTAGACACAGTATTTGATTGAACTGGACATTTTCTGAACCAGAGAAAATTTATGCAAAAACAGTCTCGAAATCTATTTAAACATTACTAACAAGGTCAATTTCTTTCGAAAAGTACATTTTTAGGTGATTTTTAGTTCCATTTTGATTATTAAGGAATATTAATATAAAATATTATACATACACGAAGGAATATATGAAAGTCTTTGAAAGAGATTGTAACCCTGTAAGCCTATCCCATGACCAAAGGTAAACTCTAATATAAATGTCTTTTATACTGTGATTCTTGTTCTTTATCTACAAGCAAAGAAATAACAGAACAAAAGGCCAACAGTAATTAAAGTAAACATCAAAGTATGAATGCGCTGTTGGATGGATGTGTCTGTGCACCTGCAGGAACACGTATAAATGGTGAATCAACCTCGCTGTTTTTGAAGTGGGATATGACTAACAGTGACAACCCACAACCCACGTCAAACCAGTTCCTATAAAGGTTCTTTTTCTGAGTTGTTGCGGAGTAGAAATCGAGATGTTACTATAGTCTTCTCTTTAACATCGAAATTCTAGAAGACCTTGCTTCGGTGGACTATTTTCATTTCATTTCTTATTTGCAAAGCTTTAGATATTATTTACAGATATGGTCATCCTTCAAAAACTGTAATGTGAATGAATAGGACTTTTTTTCAGTTTGCCGTGCATATTAAGTCATTTACACTCTAGATTTTATTATGTTTCATATTTTGTAACTCAACCTGGGCACAACCATGATCACATTGTTGATATTAATGACCATAAAGCTGGTGTCATCATCAACCTTCGAATTCGACTATCCGGATAACGTAATTGGGGCCTTATCTGAGCTTTGTCCATATGGTAACGTTTGTCCCCGGAACGGTACGGACCTGATTGTGGATCTTACAGATGAACATGGAGAGGAAGCAATGCATTGTTGCAAAGGTATGTGTCAAACATGTCTGTTTTACATGTTATATTAGGAATGTGTCATTATTTAAGCATCGGATAATGATTTAATTCATGACAATTCATAAAAAAATATCTTATGTTTATATACATGTATATCGCACATATAGAATTTAAGACAAAGGCAATCTCATTAAAATCATATCCTAATTTGCGCTCCTTTACTATCCGCGATTAGGATCTTTTTTTTTTTTTTTTTTTTTTTTTTTTTTTTTTTTTTTGAGGTTCTATATAGAAACCCCGTTTATTTTCCCCGTAATAGAGTACACAGGGTCGGGGCCATCCCCATGTACCCTTACAAATCATGTCAAGTGTTATTATAGAAAGTGTTACAACAACACAAAGCAAATATCATTTTAAATAAATAACAAAATATAAGTACACTATATATGCAATAAAAAACAATGCTAAATTGTTTTTCCTTATTGTCCATGAATATCTAAATAATCTTTCAGAAAGTTACATATATTCAAAATTAATTCATCTTTTAATATCATGTCTATGTTGTTCAGAATAGAGTATTTCAATGCAAAATTAATACTACTTATGCTTCGTTTTTGAGTGTCAAACTTAAAATTATTTCTATATTTCCAAATCGCCCATTTAGTTTCATAGAGTACCATATTGCATACCTGCACAAGTTTAAAGTTTTTATAAAAACCTAAAAGAATATTTTCAAAAGTTAACTCATATATCTCTTTGCAAAGTTCAAATATAAATTTTAAAATCTTTTCCGCGACTAATAATATTGGTTTTACAGAACAACATCCAAAAAATAAATGATATAGTGTTTCTCTTTCTTTTTTGCAAAAATTACATAGTCCGCATGACAGATTCATTAACTGCAATTTGTGTTCCGTAAATACTATATTGTGCAGCATTTTCCATTGAAAGACGGAGAATTTTAATATTTAGCCATATGTTCCTCCACGATATATAATTTAATTCTTTTCCAATTTTTTCTTCACATTTAGTTTCAGTTTTTGATTTCTCCAAATTTAAAGTTTCAAACATAGATTTAATTAATCTTATAACAATTTGCTAAAATGCACTTCTTTATGCTTTTTTTAATAATAAGTCCATCAAGATATAGTTTGTTTTTAAATTGTTTAGAAATAGTACTAGATCTTAAATTGTCAACGTATTTCACCGGAATAGCGTGTTTTAACCTACTCCATTCAGCTATCCAATTCCTCTTAATTTCGAGTTTTTGAAAAATTTGATCTGTGTTTTTGAAAGATTTTTTGACTTCATCCCAAATGTCCCTAAGATAAAAAATCTTGCTTTTTGTAAAGGAATGATAAAATACAGGTTTCCCATTATATAATATTTCATGATTTCCAAACAAATTTAAGCTTAGAATATTATCAATGTTGGAATTATTTCGTATACGGAAAATCCAGGCGAAAATAAGATCCTTATAAAATTCTGAAATGTTCTCAATGTTTAAACCTTCTATTGACGTACACCTGCATAAAAAGAAATCTATCGAAAAAAAATTATCCACGTGTTTTAAATAATGTTTTCCAATTATATTCCAATTGTCTAAGTCCGCCTTTATAATTTTGTAGCACGTTTTAATATTCATATATTTTACATAGTTGCTTATATCTGGTACATCTAGCCCCCCCTTTTCAATTTTCATTGAGACCTTTTCCCTCGAGACCAGTGCCTTTTTACCTCCCCAAAGAAAATCAAAAATTAGATTTTGAATATCTTTTATGTATTTTTTTGGAATTCCACGTGACTCTATTTCATAGTTTATTCTTGACAAAATGTATGTTTTAATTATAAATACTTTTCCCATATAAGTTAAATCTCGTGACTTCCATATTTGTAGACATGATTTTATTTTATTTATTTTTTCCAGCCAAATTGCATCATTATCAATGCCATAACCATGACATACTCCCAATGTTTTAACAAATGTCTTTGTCCATGTAATATTCCCATATTTTGGCTTTTGATATTTTGACTATAAATAGACCTGTCGTTTTTTGTTTATTCATTTTTGCACCAGATGCTTTTTCATATGTTTCAAGTATATCAAAAACATAATTTAGACAATTTTCATTCTCCACAAATAGCTGAGTGTCATCTACGAATTGATTTACTTTTGCCTGTCTATATTCTTCATTATCTACGGGTAAACTAATGCCTTTTATATTTTCATTTTTCCTTATCGCGCCCGACATAGCCTCTGCCTGTATAATGTATAGTAGAGGCGCGAGTGGACAGCCTTGTTTTATTGAGCGGGTAATTTTGAAAAAGTCTGAAATAAAACCATTAGTTTGAATAGCCGTTTTAGAATGTTTTAAGAACATATGAACCCATGATCTAAATAGTTTCCCAAACCCAAACTTGTTTAAACATTTATCAATCCATTCCCATTCTTGCCTGTCGAAAGCTTTTGTCTGATCTAAAAAGATAATAATACCCTCTTGATTGTTTCGGTCCGAATATTCGATAACATCCTGAATAAACCTATTTGCATCGCTAATGTATCTGCCTTCTACATACCCTTTTTGATCCGTGTTTATTATTTTCGGTAAAATAGGCTTAATTCTATTGGAGACACATCTTGCCAAAATTTTGTAATCAACATTTAATAGGGTTATTGGTCTCCAATTTTTTAAATTTTCTCGTTCACCACTTTTATAAATGAGTGAGAGGACTCCTTTATATTGTGTATTGGATAGCATTTCTTCCTTCATACACTCCCTTAAAACCCGCATAAAGTCATTTTTTATCAAATACCAAAATGTTTGATACCATTCAGCTATAATCCCGTCTTCCCCAGGAGATTTATTTTTCTTAAATTTCTTTATTGCGTCATAGACCTCTTTCTCCTCAATTTGTCTTTCTAACCTGACCGATTCTTCTCTTGATATCGATTTGTCAATATTTTCCAATAATCTATCTGCCGCATTATTATCAATACCTTCTGAAGTAAATAATGATTTATAAAACATAACCTGCTCTCTGAGTATTGAACTTATATCAGTTTTAATTTGACCATTTGCACACTTAATTTTTGTCCAAAGCTTCTGTTGACCTCTTTTTTTCTCTAATTCAAAAAAATATTTCGTAGGTTTTTCATTATTTTCAAGAAAAATTGCCTTCGACCGGATAATTGCTGCCTCAGCTTTTTTCTCATATATTAACTTAATTTGATTTCGTAAAAAATCTATCTTACTTTCATCGTTCGATTGCAGTAAGGATTCTAACTCTTTTTCGAGATTTGTAATATTTGTATTTTTATTTCGTATTTTACAATATTCAATTGTTAAATGTTTTATCTTATGTTTTGTTAAATCCCACCATTCTCTAAGTGAGCGATATTTACTTTGTGTTTGTATAATATTGTCCCAAAAAGACTCAATCATTACTACGTAATCATTTTCTGCTAAAATACTAGCATTCATTTTCCATAAACCAGGACCTCGCTCTATTTTTTCCATAATAACTTTGAGAAATACAATATTATGATCGGAAAAGGGAAAATCCCTTATTGCTACATTTTCAATGAAACTGTCAATCGCTTTGTTACATAGAAAATAATCTATTCTAGACTTGGAACCTGTATGTGAATAAGTGTATTCACGCTTGAGTGGATATCGCCTTCGCCAAATGTCCTCCAGGTCATGATCAAGGATCAAGCTTGAGAGTTCCGCGTGACCTGGGTCGTTCCCCCCTGCCTTTTCGACTGCCTATCTGACTTGAAGTCTAAAACACAATTATAATCACCCCCTATTATGTGGGAATTTGTATTAATTTCAATTAATTAATTTATTTTTATAAAAAATTTTTTAGTTTCGAATCATCCTTAATAATGATAGACAAAAAACGGCCTTCTGTGTCATTTACTTTATCTTTAATAGATAACAGTAAGTGTTTTCTTATTAATATTGCCACCCCTCTTGATGTGTTACTACCGTTATGCCAGAAATTGACCCCACCCCATTGTTTACCCCAAACGTTGGCCTCGAAATTACTGTTACAGTGAGTCTCCTGTAATAATATAATGTCATACTTTTTCTTCTCTAACCAATAAAATACATGTATTCTCTTCTTTCTATCCCTCAGACCATTAACGTTAATAGAGACAATTGAATAAGCCATTCAAGTTGAAAGAATACAGGTGTACGTAGTTAAATGCACTGTTATACTCTCACGTGCTTGGCCGTTCTGGTGCCCGAGGGGGGTGTCGATACAGAATTGTCGCTTCTTGAGCGCTTTTTTGTTGGGTTGTCATGTCATCTTCATCCGACAAACCACTGACCAAAAAGGCGACCAAGTTGCCCACACAACATATCTGCACCCTCCTCAGACACATGTAGCCCTGACGGGTCTCCTTTATCATATAGAGACTGTACTATTTTCCCTTTCTTTAAAAATATTCCATCATTGTCAACATATTGAATGTGATTAGACTTTTTACAATACTCAAGAATTTTGCCATTTACATATTTTGCATCGTCATTGAAACGCGTGGCAACAGTGCTTCTGCCCATTCTGGGCAGGATGCTGGAGAAAGCTATGGAAGAATTGGGCCATCTTTGTGACACTTTGTCTATTGCACCTATAATGTTGCTCACCACTTTATCTCTGTCTGACTTTGAAATGTCATTTGTACCTAATTGCACAATGGCAGCGGAAACTTGTTCAGAGTTTAACACTTTCTCCTGGTTGAACAGCGCCTCGATTTTGGCCGCGGTCTGACCCGAAACAGCAATGTTCCTGATTGAAGGATCTCTAGAGTAAAGTCTCTTACAGTTTGAATCTCCATATATCAACTGCACCGGGGTTTTTCTGGTAGGTTGATCCTTCATCTGAGTTGGTTGAATGGTTTCCGATGTAAGTTTTGCCATCGTATCATCATTCTTATCATCAGCGGTAGCAGCGGTAGCAGCATCATCAGTAGTAGTGGTAGCTGCATCATCGGTGCGCCCCTCAATGATATCACCTGCATACACTCCAAATTCCAGCACTGGACACTTACTTCTCGTGTGACCCTCCCTCTCACAATAATGACATACAATGTCCCGTGGACAGTCCCGTTTGACATGCTCCGTGCTTTTACAGTTCCAACATGAACGTGCTGGCGCATTCTGGCGGTTAAGTGGTGTTGATTTCTCGGGGCATCGAAAGTACGGATGACTAGTTTCTCCGCAATATTTACACGGGGTGCGGTTGTTATCCGCATACAGTCTGATTTTGAAACGCCCTATTTCGATGTTGACTGGTATAATGGGAACACAATTCAGAATTTTGACATACCGAGTCCCGTTTTCAATTTGCGTCCCTTTAACAAAACCCCTTTCGAAACTTCTGTCAATAATTTCACCATATTGGGATAGATGGCTTATGATAACAGAATTGGACATTTCGTATGGAGCATCTTTTTTTTCACTCGGAATTGATCATGGTAATCACACACTCTTTTTCTGTGATTTGGATAGCTTTTATATTTGATTTTTCCACGTCGATCGACTCAAGTGCTTCAATAATTTCCTCATGTGATACTCGCTGTAGGCTTTTTGTGCTAAAATGCACAGACAGCGGCCTTGACAACAGCGGCGCCATATTGGTGTTACCCAAACAAAGGCGTTGATGGCGGGCTTTTGAAAAATGTCTAATATCAGACGAGAACCGTATATGATCGAGGTTCTATGACCTTGGACACTTACTTGATTCCAAATTAGTCCTTGAAACCAATCCTTATTCCCTTAGAACAGAAATCCAACACAAAAGCTAGAAAAAGAATCACATTCTGATCGCTGGGAAAAAAACACGTCGCCATCTTACAAGGTCGCTTACATCTCTCCGCGATTAGGATCTGACAACATCGCATTAGGGGTCACGTCAGATTGACATTTTTAAGTAATTTTTTATGCATAAACAAGTGCTCGATTTTAAACCAATTGAATAGCGCGTTTCTAACTAACTTCGGTTAAACATTTGTCACAGGGTGAGAAAAATGTGCAGCTTGACCGGGACTCGAACCCGGGGCCTTTTGCTTACAGGGCGAATGCTCTACCGAATGAGCTGTCTCTCTACCGAATGAGCTACCCGGTCGCTTAAACATCTTTCTACGCTATTGTGAGATTGATGCGGTTATTTCCCCTTGATATACCGAACAATTCTGTAGCCGCCGATTGGATTAGCTTCTGCAAAGGTCAATCTGAGGATGTGGTCAGATCCAGTTAGCATACTGGATCTGGTTTTAATGAGATTGAGACACAGGATATCTACAATTTGGATTATTATTTTTTTCTTCTTTTTGGAAAATAGAAACGTACCACTTAAAATATTGTATAGGTCTATATATTTTTGGATGTGAACACAATGGTAAGCCTGAAAACGTGTCACATTTAGAAATTGCGAGACCCGATGAAGTTGGTTTTAAAGAAATATAGCTAAACAGAGTTGAGGAATTGTTGCAATCTGTTCATCTTAGGGTTCACGTATATGTTAGGGTGTAGATGATCAGGATATCGGTAAACCGATCTGCTGTAAGTACCATGGAGAATGTGTGGTAGATTTATTATATATATATTTCAAGAATTTTTATAAAATAAACAAATGAAATTACAAAAGTCTTAAATCACGCTCAAGTAATTATCTTTTCAGGTAAAAGTAGGCGACAGAGGACACAAATAACTAATGAGGAAAATATTAACATCGGTTAACCACATAAATAAATGTATATTTTAAAAAAACCTATAGATATAATAAATATCAACCAAATTATTTCACGCTAAACTGATTATAAGAATAAATAAGCGTTGATACAGCTAAGTACGGTAAAGAAATGAGCGAAATGAACTATAAGTATCTCTGGCAATATAGAATATATTTTGATTTTTATTAAATCAAATGTGAACGACAACATTAGCAAAAAGTTTGTATAAACATTTTAAAAGATTATAGAAGAACATATTTTTGAAGTTGATATAAATAAGCATTTTTAAATTCACTCAATATTGTATCTGTATATTCAACCTTAAGATTTAGGTTTATCTTTCACAATAAAAGAAAATTCGAAATAAGAAATTATTCTATATGCTTGTTTTTCAATCCATTCATTTTTTTAAATAACATAAAGATGAGAATGAACTATATATTTTTTTGCTATTTTCTTCATATTATAATCTTATTTTGAAAAGTTTAAAATACCTTTTAGACATTGTCAAAATTACTTTTGATGGTTCATATGTGAGCAAATAGGAGAGAAAAAATTAGAGTTGTCTTTAAAAAGGGGATTATGATCATAACATTATTTGACTTTTCTTTCGCAATTCCTGATTACAGAAAAGATGAAACAGATTTCTTTCTCTGTTTCTTTTGAGATAGATGTTTTCTGACTTTACAATAATATATTATAATTCATATAAAACTGATCAAATTTGTCATTTTTTAGAGCAATTTACTTTTCTATTTTTAAAATTGAATAAAAACAGTTGGTGTAATTTGTAAAATATGAGAAACAATTTCTATACTTTGTTTTAAAAATGTAACACTTCATAATCAAAATAACAAAATGTATAGCCTCACAATATGGTATACTTTCAATGATACCAATACATACAATTTCATGATCTGAGAATGCATTTGCATTTTGTGACTACAGTATTAGGGAGTTATGTAAACGAGTCCACATAGCTTGTGAACGAGTACATTTTCAAAAAAGATGTTCAATGACTTCTTGATAAATGCTGCTGCTGCTGCTGCAAAAAAAAAAAAAAAAAAAAAAAATGTTTGAATTACTTATTTTACATTAGTATATAAATATGAGTTTGTAGGTAAATGACTGATACTATACTTAAAGTCTATATCTTCAACGTAAAAAGAATAAACATATTCAAGAAATAATCTAATCCCGATATAAATTCCTAACAATAATAACCAGATAATCGGATTTTAGAAATGTAGTATATTATTATTTGAACGTCATCTAAACTGTTGTTTTCTTGATTATTATTCTCTAAACATCTGTAACATTATAATATCCATTTCATTCTAGTTTTTTTTTTTTTTTTTTTTTTTTTATGTAAAAAACCCATATGTATGTATTATACTGGTTTCATCGTTTTTATTTCGTTCATAAACGTTAATTAATTAATTATCATTGAATGCTAATATTCGTCCATCTATAATATTTATCAACATTCAGCATGTTAAATTTATGTTTAAGATTTAAAAAAATGGTCACACCTTTTCTATTACTTTTAGTTCCACTTACAAAAACTTGCCGTTTCCATTCTTGTTTTATAGCTTCCTTTACTTCCTCTGTTAAATGTGTTTCTCTTCCTCTGTTAATGTGTTTCTCTTCCTCTGTTAAATGTGTTTCATGTAACAGACATATCAGAAACGACTTTTCTTTTAAGCACTCAGATATTTGCATTTTCTTTTTCTTATTGTCTAAACCTCGTGTATTCATTGATACATGAGGTTTTATGCATTAATTTGTTGCATAATTGTGTTGCTAAAATTATTTACGGTCACAATGCAACAATGAATTTTTTTATTTTTTTTTGCAGGTTTTGACCTTTTTTGATGACAATAATCATAATAAATGTATTAAAAATCATATAGGCTTATCATCATTTTACCCTGAAAATTATTTAAGGCATTTATTACATATTTGTAGAAAAAAAAATAGGAAAATAAAAATAAATTACAACACCCAAACAAACCTACAGCAGAAGAACAAAACCAAGAACAGACGTTTCTCGAAAAATTTAACGAACATCTTTCTTTCTGTAAACGAGTATATATAGACAGCATATTATTATACAATGCAAATCTGTTTTTATGTTCATTTATGCTTATCAGTAATAGTTTAAGGTTAGGTACAAAGTAAAACAGAAAAAGAATCTAAAAGAAACATTTTACACTATTTTAAATTTAATATGATTCATATAAGTTTTACTCTGGCATGCACATACATAAGTTACAAAACGTATATTCATACATTTATCCATTCATTTTTAGGGGAAACGTTTAATAAATTATTCTTATCAAACTTGCTTAAGTTTATTACATATCGGTCTTTCTGCTTTTGCATTGGTTGTTTTTAAGCATATGTAACCAATATTTGCCAGCAACAACATTAAAAGAAAATAAACGAACTCAACATCAAACAGAAGAAATACATACATTAAATGCCTTACTAGTATTCGAAAATAATTGACTTATATGAGGAATTCCAAAGATATTCAGAAGTATTAAAATCACAAATTTTGGCATTGAATTTAATCAAAAATACACCTGCGATTAATTCACTATCAGAATATATAAATAGTCGAACAAGGCGACTATGGGCTAACGAGAAAAAAAAAGAACCAGACAAAGCAACAAATGACAAAGAGGTGTGATAAATTCGGGCACCATGGTACCTAACAACGTGTATATGAATAAACAAAATGGAAATTCCAGTCAATGGAACCGAATACATTTTTCTCAAGGACCCCAAAAGAATTATTGGGATTTTCAAAGATGCAATGGATTAATAAATGAACAGGGATAATTATGGGGTAGATTAAAAATATTTCACGGTATGCTGAATGAATGTTTTTAAATAAAAACTGATTGATAGATTTGATCATAAATTGAAAATAGCGTACTATTTTTTTACGAAGACATACTTAAATAATTTACTTTGATATATTTATAATGTTTACAAAAATAAAATGATGGCTGGTCCTCAAAACATTAAATGGTCATCCTCAAGAACTTATTTCTCATTATCAATAAAAATGATAAGGAGATTAAAACGCTAAAAGCGTTTCTCGCTGTGTTGAACTCATCCGATGTATATGACATAAAATACATACAATTCGTCCTAAATGAAATTGTAATAGTCAGTGATTGATATTATGTAGTTTTCAAAGTTATAGAATCTTTTTTTCATTACTGTACGAACGTCATAATTTGAAAGGTGATATTTTCTTTGAAAACGGGTGTAGTGATATAAACACAGGATACTCTTGTATGTGTTAAGTTCATATACATTTAGTACGTGAATATGTGTAAATTGTAAATCTAAACCTCAATGGTGTTTTGTTTAAAGAAATGACCAGAAACGAAGAGAAGGGTGGGAAAATAGAAAGAAAAAAAATGAAATATTTTATATTTATATTGCATTGCTTACCAAAATTCTTTATTTATTGCATACATCTGTGATAGTGTATCAAACTGAATAAAATTCAATCAAAATGCTTTCTACTTTCATCGAATTGCCTTTTCGCGTTTTATTTTTTTTAAATTTGGATAAAACTAATAATGCCGCGTGACAACTTTAAATGCGGCGGTCTTGATTATGAGAGAAAATCAAAAGTTTATCCAAATCAGAAAGTAAGCCAATACATTACAACCATTGTCGATTTAATGTCTTATTTATCGCGATTCGTTCCCTAACACTACTGCATACTTTATTTATAGGTTGTTCTTGTGATGTGTCTTGTTTCAATGACGCCAACTGCTGCTCGGAGAAAATGTATGGAGGGAGAAGAGGAAAGCGAACCAACCAGCAGTGTATCTCTACAAAGTTCAACCCTACAATCACTGACTATCACACGTTTCAGGCATATTATATGGTAGTATCATGTGACAATACCACAACTGAGTCCCCTATTCCTGACAACGAAACAAGACGTACCTGTTCTGGAGATGTCGACGAGCGGATTCTGGGAAGTTTGATGCCAGTTTACTCCACCAACACTGGGCTGATTTATAAAAACCAAAGATGCTGCGAATGCAATGGAGAATATGACGTTATTGTATGGGAAGCACACATGTCTTGCAAAAGACTTGTATACAATTTTGTCAGTCGATTAAACGATTTATGTCAAATTCATTTCACGTTCCCATTAAGACTGTCATTACTAGAAACTGAAGAATGTTTCATTGACCCAATTGCTGAGTGCGATCCGACTGTTTCTTTCACAGTACCTTCCAATATCAGTATGACCAAAGCTGATATTGTCCAATTTTGTTCTGACGGTCCAATGGCCCCTTTTCGTAAACGCAGTAAATATAATAACGTTTTCTGTGCCATTTGCAACGGTGTACGAATAGATCCAAATTTCAGTTACGTGTGCTATCGCACACCTAGCAGATCGTTAGGGGGTTCATATAGAGGGCTAATTGACGTGCAATATGCAAGTACCATACGTAAACCTTCTGACACAGACAACGATTTGAATTGTATTCAAACTACATCAGAGACGGCAAGTGTCATAAGTTTCAAAAAAAGAAAATTGTCAAAAATAATTTAGAACAAATGTATCAATACTTTAATAAAATTGCGAGCATTGTGCTGTCTCTATATTTCATTGCGATCAAACCTTAGGAGTCTAAGGCAGGGGTCGCTTTATTTAACACAGTATATGGCGTACGTATAATTTCGTATGCTTAGTATCAGATTTAGAGATTAACGGGACATACCTATTTAATAAGCTTTTTTAGGGCCAGAACTCTACATATTTTGGACGGAGCAGCAACAAACTATAATGATCTTAAGTTACATAATGGTGAACATTTCATTAAAGTTTAATAAATTTTGATTCAGTCACATCTCAGGATATTCAAGAGCCATAAATATTACATATTATGTTATCATGTTAAACATCTTCGCTGGAATATTTTAAGGACTTTATATATAAGTGATAGTGTTTATATAACATAAACGGGCAATTATCCCTTTGCTTAAAAGATCAGATCGTATCAATCATCATCGATATTTTCTTACTCATATTGAGATGCCTTGGTTTTCATGCGTTTTTATTACAGGTGTTGGCGTTGCCTTTTCTACTGCTACTGTTGGTTTAGCTACTGCTGGTGTTGGTTAAATTGCTGCTAATTTTGATTTAGCTACTGCTGGTATTGCTTTAGATACTGCTTATGTTGGTTTAGCTACTGCTGGTGTTGGTTAAGCTACTGCTGGTGTTGCTTTAGCTTTTGCTGGTGTTGGTTTAGCTACTGCTGGTGTTGCTTAAGCTACTGCTGGTGTTGGTTTAGCTGCTGCTAGCGTTGCTAAAGCTACTGCTGGTGTTGGTTTAGCTACTGCTGGTGTTGCTTTAGCTACTGCTGGTGATGGTTTAGTTATTGCTGGTGTTGGTTTAGCTACTGCTGGTGATGGTTTAGTTATTGCTGGTGTTGGTTTAGCTACTGCTGGAGATGGTTTAGTTATTGCTGGTGTTGGTGATGGTTTAGTTATTGCTGGTGTTGGTTTAGCTATTGCTTGTGTCGGTTTAGCTACTGCTGGTGTTGGTTTAGTTATTGCTGGTGTTGGTTTAGCCACTGCTGGTGTTGGTTGAGTTATTACTGGTGTTGGTTTAGCTACTGCTGGTGTTGGTTTAGTTATTGCTGGTGTTGGTTTAGCTACTGCTGGTGTTGGTTTAGCTACTGCTGGTGATGGTTTAGTTATTTCTGGTGTCGGTTTAGCTACTGCTGGTGTTGGTTTAGCTACTGCTGGTTATGATTTAGTTATTGCTGGTGTTGATTTAGCTACTGCTGGTGTTGGATTAGTTATTGCTGGTGTAGGTTTAGCTACTGCTGGTGTTGGTTTAGCTACACTGATGTTGGTTTAGTTATTGCTGGTGTTAGTTTAGCTACTGCTGATGTTGGTTAAGCTACTGCATGTTATGGTTTAGTTATTGCTGGTGTTGGTTTAGCTACTGCTGGAGTTGGTTTAGTTATTGCTGGTGTTGGTTAGCTACTGCTGGTGTTGGTTTATTTATTGCTGGTAATGGTTTAGCTACTGCTGATGTTGGCTTAGCTACTGCTGGTGTTGGTTTAGTTATTGCTGGTGTTGGTTTAGCTACTGCTGATGTTGGTTTAGCTACAGCTGGTGTTGATGTAGCTATTGCTGGTGTTGGTTTAGCTATTGCTGCTACTGCCGGTCTTGATTTAGCTATTGCTGGTGTTGGTTAAGCTACTGCTGGTGATGGTTTAGTTATTGCTGGTGTTGGTTTAGCTATCACTAGTGTTGGTTTAGCTACTGTTCATTAAACGCACAAAGTATATTGTTGTAGGATAGACCTACATTGTAATTTTAATACTAGCTGAGTAAAAAGTCATTATTGTTTTCGATGTAAAGTGTGTCCGAGAGTCATCCATCCAAGTATAGAGAATATCAAGCAAGCGTATTTGGTACCTGCACACTTTTACGGGGAAAACATAGTTATTCGAAGACCGCGTATGTCCTGATTTCTTGTCATTTTTCCATTTAAGAGAGCGAACTGTATCGGTAGTCATAACAGTCTGGTGAATGCATCACCACATAAGAGAATGGGGTTACTTTTGAGGCGTACGAGTATTTTTACGTTAATAACGAAGCAAGTAACGTTGTTAGCTATTGTAACGATAATGATGCCATTTCACGTAGCATAGAAAAATAAAATATCTTTTAAAGTTTAAATTTATTCACTTTAGCGTCGGTTAACAAGCTTGTTCTGTTCGGACCAGTTTAACCCTCGCCTCTCCTGTCCAAAAAAAAAATAAATAAACATGTACATGTATATACATGCGAGATTCAACAATCTTCGCGAGGTTTTAGCTCAAGTTGACCTAATCTACAAAAAGAAACAGAGCGACAAGGCGAGATATTTCCAAATCCTTCATAATAGTCCTTGCTCCTATATGTTTTAAATGATACTAAAATCTCTCTCTCTCTCAATAATTACGTGTAGGTTATACTGAGATGTACGTTGAAACATGCATTCTTGAGCACAGTGCCCTCGGCCCCTCCCTCTCAAATTTACATACATGTATTGATATTTCACACAATATCATAGACCTATTTATTTTATAGAACTATGTTGAATGAACAAAATTAAACAACACTCACCAACATTATGCACTTTTCAATTTTACCATTAGATATGGGTATTTATTTATATTTGCTGTAAGGAGGTATATGAAACCATAGGGAATTTTCAACTACAGCTTGAAGGAGGTGTCCTTTAAAGTGCAAATGGTTAAAGGAGAAATTTCAAATCTTTTTTAAGTGTCTTGATGATTTTAACACCTTTGAAACTTATGACTTTCATTTCATTAATTAATGCATACGAAATGTAGAGAACGTACGCACATTTGTGATTGAATGTTTACTTGAATATCATTTGAGAAACAACTGTCGGCCTGGATAAGTATTTCAAAGACATTTTACCAGACATGCTATTTTGTGCACATTCTATGGTTATGCATTACATCATAACTAAGTATATGTGTTTGAATTATTTTCTGCATTTGCTATATATATATATATATATATATATATCCTTCATCACTGAAAATTAATACAGAACATACAACTGAGCAAACAAAACTATAATCATAAAGAAGAGAGACAGAGAGATTATATTTACACAATTACAGTAAGTTCATAAGAGATTTCTATACATAATAAATATGGTGTTAACATTACAAAACTAAAGGCAGGAAAAAACGAATTCACAATACGTGAGCGTCAAAACACATTAAGCAATCATTTCATGTATTAGCCCAATACGGTGAATTTGAAAGAGTACTATACCACAGATATCATTATAGTGTTGCTGCAATCAAAACTGTAGAACCTGCGCGAGCCCAATAGAGTATTGACGAGTGATGATCTGTCCATTTCATTCAGACAAGACCATACTTTGTTACCAACTACTTCTTTAATTCGTTAGGATATGATTAGAAAATATGTGAAATATTTGCATTTAAGCCTGCATTTAGGTGGGTGTGGTCAAATAAGCACGTTATGAAATTTTGTTCAATTTTGTTGTGTCGCTCAAATGTTACATGTTTTTGAATTTCAGTAAAACCTCGCTATTAAGATCAGCATCGGTTCCGGAGAAAATTGGTTTTAATAACGAAGTGGTCTTAATAGCGAGGTGGTCTTAATAATGAAATTGATCAAGATAGTCCAAACAGGTCTCGTATAAATACGTTTTAGGATCATGCACTATAATCTAGTCTGTTTGCATTATTACTATAAGTCATATGCATCGTTTGGTTATTTAAAAATTACAAACGTTTATAAAAGAAATATAAGCACTTAAAAGATATATTAAAACCTGAATTTAAATTTCAAAAAAGTGTTTCATGTCAATCTCTTTTGAACAGCCTTTTTACCTCTGTTTTGTTTAGTTTGAGACCTATGAACTTGCCATCATTTTTAATAGAACTATTTATTTAGTATGTTTTATCTTTATATCTGCACTGTACTATTACTGGTTTTACCTATGAAAACAGAATCATCCAGCTAGGATCTTCATCACTCAGTAGAAGTCTCATTAAAGACAATTAGCTAGTTTGATCTCATTCTGTAGTCATTGTCCACATCTTCACACCTCCTTTGACACTTTGTTTACACAAAGCTGAGAAGCAGGTTTATGAGGCACCCAGTGTATTGTCACAGTGTCATAAATTAATACGGTGGACTAATTAGTGGCATTAAATCATAATGAAATGGGGTATTTTGTTCACTGGAGGTGGTGGTCTTAATAGTGGAATGGCGATGCGGTCTTAATTGTGGGACATGCGGCAAATGAATTTCTGCTTAAAACTGTTTGGTTTCAAAAACGAGTGGTCTTAACAGCGAGATGGTCTTAATGCCGAGGTGGTCTTAAAGCTAGGTTTTACTGTATTGTTGTATGACATTTATAAAGACATACTTATGAAATTACGATGGACTTTGTTTCTGAATATTTATGATTGCAACGATTTCTCATCCGAAACAACACGCTTATACCCTGTCGACGTTTTTAGGTTACAAAGTGCACATTATTTTACAGCTTTTCAGCTTTTCTGCATTTAAAGACACAATGTGAATAAAACAATAAGCCCTAAATCATAACCAAACATATTTTGATATTTCAGGGCATACCATTCTGCAGGAGAATCCGTTGTCCCCTAGGACAAAGACGGGACAAAGATGGACGGTGTATTTATGAACTGAAGACCTTGTACCTTGATCAATTTATCATCTACATAAGATTGGTTCCAGCAAAAGATGACGAGCTCTCTAATTTACATAATGTACGGCTTACGTCAGAAATGCTGACCTCGAACTTAAAGACCCCTTGGCCTAAACGTTGGAAAATGATAAGATGCCTATGTGCAAAATCAAATGAGTCAGACGACTCATGTGACCTCAATGAAATGTCCATAGCGCTGTCGTACACTACAATAAAAATATCCCCGGGCAAGTTTTTTAAAACAGTATCACAGAAACTTCAGCAAGAGATCACATTAGCATACAATGGCCGTGAGATGAAATACAAGCAACATTTTTTGGAACATTCCTATTTTAAAACAACTGAAAATGGTCAGACATACCCATGGGTCGGTCACAATAATGGAATTGTTGGACTTGATGCGAATCCTCAATTGAAAAACGCAGTTTACCTCCCAGTGATAAATATCTGGACAGATATCACTCCCCAAACAATAATACTGACCAAGCTGTTTTTCTGCGACGGATTCGAAATTTTGCCTCACGAGTATATATTAGTAAGTCAATTCTCCCTTTTTTTTTACAACAAAACACAAACGTACCTCTATGCGCACGAGTTTTTGGTGGATGGACAATCAAAAAATGCATTGATATGTTTCTCCGATTCCGAATTTTCAAAACCTACTTCTGCTGCCGCAGATTATATATGGCAAACAAACATGCTCGCATCAGTTGGAATCGTGTCTCTGGCAAAGTATGTCTTGGTTTAGAGCCATGGTTTGACATGACCATTTGTACAATCTTGGATAAAATAAAACCCCATGAAATACTTTTTGGAAATTGATGCATGCACCTGTACTTTTCCCTCGTCAAGCTGGATATTATGATGCAAATGATGAAGGACTACGTTTACTAAATGGTAAAAATGGCCTTTTATTTTCGGGAAAATTAAAATGCATTACAGAAGTCTATTTCAACCTTAAACATGAATAATAGAAAACATGGAAAATCAGTATTCATTGTTGAAGTTGGGTGAAGTATTTGCTTGAAATCACCATTTGAAGTGTAATTAACACGCGTTTGGCACAAATATGGATGAATACAGGACATTCGTACGATGATTTCAGTTTGGACACATGCTTCGACAGACACGATATAGCCATAGTTTTTTAAACAGGGTTATTAGTTTCTATATTCATATATCAATGACCTGACTTCCTTTCCGATTGAAAAAAATTTTTTTTAGATATACTTTAATCATTATGATTTTGGTTTCAAACTTGACTGGTTAAAGGCACTAATTGGCCCCACATATGACTTACTACTAGTATGTTTGTTTAAACTACTAAATTGGTAATGGGAAATGAGATGAAATACAAGCAACGGATGATGTGGAGGGTTGCCATTGGAATTATTTGTGCTAGGTACAAATAACAGATTGAAAATAAACTTCTCAACTTGTTTATAATTTCGTTGCTTGCTCCCACCTGTCTCGCAATATATTTAAATCCATGTTATTGAACGTTGTAGGCACTTTATTAGGTTTGACAACACCTTTAAGTGATAATAAATCATTAAATCACTCTGCATCTATAAATGGAGAGTACTTGCACATGAATTGAATATTATCTCAAATTGGTCCAAATAATAGCTGGAGGCAATTTTATTTTCTCTATGAGCAACAAAGCACACGCAGATTTATGTTTTGAAAATATCCCTGGTAATTGTGTTCAACAACACATTTAGTAAAACATTTTTTTTTAAACGACAAATACGACCAGCATATAGAAAATAGTTTTCATTCTACATCATCACTTACAAATATAAAAGAAACAATGTTTCTACATTTTTAAGAAACGCTTAAATCCAGTGTCATTACAGTTAATTTATAAAGAATGAAGGTAGACATAACTTAAAGTAAAGTCCCTGTAATGGCCCCGCTACATTTCGGATCTCAGGGCCTTTCACGGAGATAATCAAGTTTCCTAATGTTTCACTAGGGTACCTTGGTCATCTTGGTAGAGGTTAAGTGGTCCAAGACATAGCGGAACCATTACAGGGACTTTACCTTAAAAAGATAGGGTTACAAAAGTATTATGTCATGTACAAAGCCTATAACCATTGTGTACTGAACTATATTGTTGTAAACAACATTTATATCTGTCTCTTGTCTGAGAAAGGTTTGATAAAAAAAATTTACTAAGTCTTTTTGTAGGATTGCAGTTATACGTAAATGTACTTCAGCATATGTATTCTTTTAAATTGACTCAGCAATACCATAAAACCACCGTCCTCTACATTGTTCAGTTAAAAACATTTCCTCTCGAAAATGAATCATTCTCTGTATCTTTTATTATACACATTGGAGGAGAATATTATGTTTTCTGTGCTACACCATGAAATAATTGTTGTAATCTAATATTTTTAACAAACAACTAAGAGATAAACATAATCATCGTCTATCACACGCATTACCAATATGTGTGTTTATATGTCAGCACCATTTGATTTATATTTCTGTTTCTTTTAGTTGTTGTTTAATGTTGTTTTGCTTATACATGTAGTTGTAATATTTGTATTTACTTTTGTGACGATTTAACTGAAATGTATAAACTGAGGTTCCGTACGTTGTATTGTCCAATCTTATTTGTTGTGGGATCACGTGATTCATTCCGCAGTAACTATGAAAATCGACTCTCGAGAAATTCGATTTAATTGCTTTATTTTGGACTGGTTTTAGAACTGTGCCAGGAAGGGCGTGTTTAGTGTTATTAATTAAGAAATGACTAAAATGGAAGGATAGAAGCAGATGTAGCGATTCAAACAGTAACAATAACAAACAGCAAAAACCGAGAGTTTTTTCCGGGGGTTCCGAAAATCAGGGTGAGTTGTGTTGTATTGATTAAAGCTAACGTCGTGTTATTTCAATCAAATCCTCCTGACTTATATGACAGTGATAATATTTTCGTAGTGTCTCAGCTCCCTGTGGAATCAGGTTAAGGCTTGAAAAGTGAAAACACATGGTGATATTATGGTGTTCTTATAAATGGATACAAGGCTTACACGGGTCGAAAAACGGCTAGAATCTCTTGATGATATGAAGGTAAAGGTTGCGAGTAAGGACAGAGACTTGTTGATTTAGCTGAAAAGTGGAGAAAAAACACCGAGTTACGAGATGATATTGTGTTTCTTCAGTCGCAATCCATGCGGAATAATTTCGGTTTGCGAACTTCCATGAGTCACAAAATGAGACAAACGAAGAAGCGGAGAGAAATGTTAGATACTTTATTCAAAATATGATGAAGGTTGCTAAAAAGCATTTTGATCAGATACAGTTTGAGCGGTTACATCGTATGCATGGCGGAAGAACGAACGGAAGAAGGAGGCGTATATTAGCGAATTTCCATGAAGGAATCCTAAAGGTATGGACTACTACGTAAATGGAAATCGTGGATAACCGAAACTGAAAGCACCGAGATTAGATTGTAAGAAAGCTTTGCCCGCTTATGATACGCTGTATATAGATTGCATATAGATTGTTTGTTGAAACTTTTTCTGACATTATCTGTCCTTTTGTTTGAAACATGGATTTGATATCGATAGATATCGATATCGATAAATGATATCGATAAAGCTATCGATATATCCGGTTATATTGCGCATAAGTTTTACAGAAATTTACAGAGATTTTCAAAATAGAAATGCAAAAAGAAATAGTTTGGATGTAGTTTTTTTTGTATTACAGGGAATGATTGAAAATGGAATAGACACAGTTAAAATTGTTGGTAATAAATAGAAGTTTTTTGTGTCCGTATTCTTGTGTGAATGTTAAAGTTACTTATACTATATGCGAACGACTTCCTGATATTCACAGATTTATTACATTTTTCTGTTTTCCTTTTAAGCTCATTCTCGAACCAACTTACACTTTTCCGTCTCATGCATATAGGTATTTGATTAATAATGTTGAAATACAGAGTCTGATCACTGCGATTATTTTTATTATGCATGTCACAGTATGTGTATAAAGCCAGTATGTATGAGTCGTAATAAAAGATATGTTCTTCTGTTTTCTGAAATGATATGTTTAAATCAAACAACACAGTTTGACCAATCAGGAAAGAATAACATTATTATAATAAAAACAGTAGCACCTACATCTAATGAAATGTTTGCTTTTACATCAGGAATTTGGCTTCTTTGTACAACCATATGAACTTACCAAAGTTGTAAAGAATGGTACATGTACTAGTGTAACTCCCTTGCTTGGCACTCAGCATATAAGGGTAGTTGCAGTACTGGTTGGTCCGGTGTCAGGATAATGTGACTGGGTGTGGTTATAATGCCACATTTCTTCGGCCTGATACTGCAGTGTGGCAAGACTATATCCGCCTCAAGTAGGCATAATCTCCAAATGACTGAAATACTGTCGGTGGGGCGTTAAACCCCCCCAAACATACAAACAAACAAACATATGAGAAATTGACGATATAATCAGACTAAGTTAGAGTCATCAGAATTGTAATGTACTATATATAGTTGTGCTGTTAAGGTTGAATGGTTGTTTATTTCCTGTACACTAGGAGTGGTTAATAGGATGCCACTTTTTCAAATATGAATTTGCTTGTTTACTCCTCTATATAGTCAACATTTTTGCACATGATAATTTGTTATAAGAAGTCATTCACATCAAAGTTTGTGGTGAATGTTATTGTTGTTCATTTTGAAATTTGTGTAGTTTAATTTGACTGTTATTTTAGCGTCTGTTTTATCAAAATAGCTGTGTGAAATCAGTTCATTTTTTCAATGTTCACTTCAGCTTCAGGGATTCTATAACAAAATAATTCGTTGTCTTAGAGAGCAATTAGAATATGATCATTCTGGAGCTCTTATCTTCCGTATTATATTTTTAATATTTTATTTACGTATTTGGAAATATCTACCTTTTTACTGAAGCATATTCTAACTACCCAAGCGAAATATCCGAAACATTGTTTCAAACCATTAATTCTAAATTAACCAAAATGTATAGAAACAGTTCCTCATACAAAATCTAGCCAAACCCTCGTAAAATAGTGCGAACATCTCTTAAGTACCAATCATCAATAATACAATACCTCGAAAACGGACAGTGTTCTTTGAAACACATGTTTCGAAATACATGTTTCCAAGATAGAGGCCACACCCATACACAAACATTGACAGATAATAATCGCTTTTATCTCTTCGCCGAGGCGCAGCAAGCTGTCAGGCTTCACATCTTACGTCTGTACACGCGTTTCGAACTAATGGTAACTCAGTCTATTCTAAGCAGCGCTTGAAAACAGTATCGTTACACCAAGAGGCTATCTATTGTCAACGAGACCCCAAATGCAGACAATCTGAACATCACTACTGAAATAACTTATAACTGGATAGTATAACAGGATAGATAATCTAGCTAATAAAAGGTAAAAAAATAAAGTTTACGGCCCATTATACTTCCAAAAGCAATATATATTCTTCGGACAGAAAAGCAGAATAATAATGTGTTACATATTTGTTAAGAGATGCATTCTATACATATATTCGTTGACGACAACATTGCTACAATGCATAAATAAGAAAGAATCTTTGACTAAAGATTATTCAATTGTTTACAAAACTATCAGATTTGCATATTCCGCATATATTCTATATTCGTTAATTTTCTGGCGTTTCCCATAGAACTTCAACGAATAGAACTGATCACGTAGCAGTTAAAAAAATTGTGATTAGGCGACGGTTTTTCGAATTCAGTTTTTTTCCGATTGCGTACTGTCTTCGGGAATACTCGCCAATTCAAAATGTAAACAATGAGAGTATTTTGACATCCTTTCAAAATACTAAATGACGTTTTTTGATCAACATTTTCAGTGCGTCTAACTGTAATTTTACTGCTAATAATTGCACATTATGTACTATTCGCGAAAGTCTACACTATGTCAGTGTTATTTTATCTTTTCTTTTTTCATGAAAATTGTATCATTAAGAAATATAATGGGACTTTAAGATATAGATAGATGTTGCTCTAAAAGAATCTTTTGCCAAGTCCGCATAGTTATTGTATTTCCCTTTCTGACAACTATGCCCTTTTAATCTCAAATATACTGAACAACTTATAAACCCACACTTTATATAATTGAGAAAACAGACTTAGTTTAAGGAATTGTGTTACTGAGTTTCAATGGTGTCATATTAACCATCAGTTGTTATTTTGCGAAATCTTGTTGGAAATTATTGAAATTTAGAAGAAAAAAATGTATTAACTACACATGTAATCATTTGTTTGTTTGCGTAAAGCTATTACCACAATTCCTCAAAATATGTGGTGGGGATATATATAAGTTTTGTTCAGTGTATTTGTAATTAGTAAATGTGACAAGTGTACATGTCCTTTACAATATCCTGTAATGAATAGAAACCATATATTTATCTGCACCTTTACTACAGTATATCATTTTTTTTTATCCAACACGTGTTTGGGGGAGCATTTATTGATATTCTACATAATTCCTTGTATTTAAACGTTTTGTACTCAGTTGCTACTCCGGTAAAATATTTCTCATATTTTACCAGTAGCTTTGTACTTTAAACTGTTACAATTGTTTGTTTTTCTATAATTAAATTCGGAAAGGAATATTGATATTTCAAATGATGCATTAATAAAGCTATTATTGTGTTTTCACGGATTATATTATTGTTGTTATTTGAATTTGTGGATTGCCACAGAGGGAAAAGAAAAGAAGAAATAAATAAAATTAATAACAAAATGGAAATATTCATCATAGTGTGAGAGTTCCCTACAATTCCCTTAACAAAATTAACTAGATACCGGGGCACAGTCGGGCAGTCAACAGTTAAATCTACATATTCACATTATTACTTCATTGACAGGATATTTTAAGCCTGTTAGCACAGTTGAACGATTTATGGTGATAGTGGTAATATCGTTGTGTATCTGTATTGTTGCTGTACAGGTTTACATTTTGCAAAACCCCAATTCTAAAAAAGTATTATATGTACAGATTGATCATTTTTTCAGTTAATCAGGCATTTATTCTTCAATAATCTTCAACAATCCATTACATTTATCGTTTTCACGTTAAATACTGTCTTTCCAGGATGACCTCGACCCTCACACACCTATTGGCGAGGAAAATAAATGGGATGACCCTGATTATAGGGACTTGAAAAAAATATGTCTATCCAAAAACTTTATCAGTGCTTCTTTTGAAACATTTATTACAGTTGGAAAATAAAAAGTAATATTCCATGTCTGTAATGTCTTCAACAGTTAACCATTTTTATTATAAGTTTATGTGTAATTAATGATAGCTAATTATTCAAAATAATGAAATTGTTATAATAAAAGTTCTATCAATTGCACATATACATGTAATCCGATTATGCTACTCATGCATTGTTTAAGGTTTTGGTAGATCGAAATTTTAAAATGTCAGATCTTGTACTGGTAATATTGGTATTTACGGTAAACTGGAAAATATCCCCATCATCTTGCTAGGCAAGCCCTTACAAAATATTATGTTGTAAATACAAGTGATAATTTTGATAATATTATGATATAAACATAATAGTTGTAAACACACAATTATTCATGGTTACTTTGGGTTAATGATTTATGAAAAATATTAACAATTTATTGAATTTAACCCAGTTTTGTGTTCCTAAGGCGGTTTCACTTTTGTCATAAAACCCGGGATGGTAGTAGGGTAATGCACACGTCAAAAATCTTGACATGAAGGTAAATTTTCTTTAAATTTCATTTTGTATGAGAGGAAAGTAAAAACAGAATCAGAATATATATTGTTTATTAAGGTCTAGCATATTGCCCACTAGAGTTGTACTACCTTAGTCATGGTACATTTATGGAATTAACACATATAATGCTTTATTCTGATATAGATAATTGTACATCAATTCTAAGCATTTTTTTAGGAAAAACACCAAAGGTATAGAGATCAATATTAAGGATTATTTGCTAATGTGATTTATTTATGCTTATGGTTGTGATGGCAGTATGAATATGTATCAACTTGGTTTTCTTTTGTTTTCAATTCCGTTTATGTATCAAACTAATTAAATAGAAATATGTAGTAAATAATATATGTAGTCTCATATAAAGTTGTCGTGACCATGTATGTTTATTATGAGGTATGCATGTATATAATAAAAAAACTGGTTCATCATTACATTGATGAATAAATTATTTTGAATCTTGAAAAAAATCTTAAGTAAGCTTGCTCCAAGAAAAAAAAACTGAAATTCGATAGTGTTTTTGTTTTTGTTAAGCAGAGTTTGGAATTGATATATTGGATGAATTTCATAAAAACAATGACATTTATTTTTAAAATGCAAAATTCTTCTTTAGAAGTAATAATTATATTTAGGCTCAATATATTAGTAAACTTTGCATCATTGAACGAAGCATCTTGACAATAAAATGTTACTGTTTTGTTTAATGTGTACATTTCATTTGGATTTCCATTAAACTTTTAAGAATAGAATTACACGAATGTTTTTGTATTGTTTTATATACCGACATAGCGCTACAATTAAACCATGAAAAGGCCTATGCGAACAGCATAAAACCAGATCAGCCTGCGAGTAACTCGAACAGCATAAAACCAGACCAGCCTGCGAGTAACTCGCAGGCTGATCAGGTTTTATGCTGTTCGCTGCTCCTCAGTGGTCTGGAAATGAGGATTTTGTAATTAAATTTGGTAAGGTTTAACTGTGGTTTTCTGCTGATCAGGCTTTATGTGGTACCTATTGAGTGCGTCAAAATGAGTCTATATGAGGGAAAGGGTTAATAAAAGCAATACCAGTAATTACTATTAGTGGTGTCCTAGTATTTTGTGTCCCCTGCGAATTGCTTTACCTTGTTAACATCTGTACATCTGAATCGCGTTGTTCACATACAACTGCATTTGAACACAAACCACACTCATCTTATGAATTTTAAATTATGGGTCAGAATTGGGGGGTGGGGGAGGGTTCATAATGACACTGATAATGAGAAAGTTCATTTAAAACTTCTAAAGCAAACACTAGGAGTAAGGCAACATTTCAAAATCATAGAATTTAAGAAAAGAAAGTTTTATCATTAGACTGGGGGATGATTTTGATTATTAGTATTGGAATTGAGTTCATGCTTTATTCTCTGATTGATTCATGCCTAATTCTCATTGATGTGAACAGAATGGACTGGCTTTATATCATTTATTTTTTTATTTCTATTATTTTTGTCCATGAAATAATCTTCAGTGTGCGTTACATATCCCCCACCCGTTTTGACAAGATTCATGCCACTGAGTCCATTGTAGAGGTGTTTTAGTGAGGAACGAATGACAATTCTGTTTGGAGATTGCTGCTATAACTGAACAACTGTTGGAAAACTCGAAACAAAAATATATACTCATGTATATTTTTTATATTTGTGTTTGTTTCAAGGATCCTGTGATATGTTCGCCAGAAATTAATGGGCTAATACATGTTAGTTTCAACCGGATTTCTGGTTATTGCTTGACAACAACGCTTCGAAAGAAATTTAATCTCGGGAGAGACTTTATACCACGACCGCCGAATATCAGTGCTATATATTGAAATGTTTTTAAGTCAGGAGTCTATCATAGTTGATCATATCCAAGTACTGGGTTTTCTTAAATCACTGATATAGCAACAAGAATTAATGATGTCACCTTTAGCTATGGCATATTGCACATGGTAGATAAAGATACAAAAAATGATATTGTTATTTTTATTGTTGTTGTTTTTTTCTTCAAATTTTAAATGATGTAACTGCCTCAATATGCCACAGTTCGGCTTACGCTCTGGTAGCTTGTTAACCAATTGAGCCATTAAGCTAGATGTGAGATGGACAAGAATGCATAATTTTATGAGTAAATACAATTGTAGTGCCGAAAATGGTTCAGACAATAAATTCCGCAACAGTTATTAAATAACATGACTTACTAAGATTAACGCAAATGCCAACAGTGTTTAGCCCTAGCAATAAACTTGAATAAGATCCATGGCCTCCAAATTTCAGTATCTTAATTATATATAACTTTTCCTCAAGCTACCCTTCTGGCTTCAGAATGCATCTTCATTATTCTAGATGCATTATTTTTCTGGAGGAGCATGCCGGACACCGTTCTTAGCACCGCATCAAATTTTGACTCCCCTTCCAGTTTAAACATTCTGGATCCGGGCCGGCGTTGAATTATTTTTAGTCAGATTAGGTACAAAACCCAAACATTTTTTTCAGAGGTAATGTGACACCGATATTGCTATATCCCAATCTTTAGGTCGAATATAAGCACAATCGGCTCTACAATAACACACTTTCGTGTAGAAATATTTATTATTTCTAAAATAAGGCACACTTGTATAACAGCCAACATAATTTTCCAAAGTGAATGTGACACATATCGGTGTATACCTTGATCTGTGTAGACCACATTTAAAGATTTGTTATATTCCTATCTTGAGGATGGCTGTATTCAATCTGCTCTATACCGTAAGAGTCGGATGAAAGTTGGTACATAACGTTCTACAGCATTTCAAGAGTTAATGTGACACATATCCTTTTCTAAGTAGACCATATGTGAGCCTATGTTATATCCCTATATTGGGGATAGCTATATATGCAATACGCTCTACTATAGCGCAAGGGTTGGATTAAAGTGGATTTCTTTCCTAAGTTAAAGTACACTAGTTACGTCCCACATTTTAAACTTTGTTATATCTCTATCTTTGGGCTGGATCTATTCAATATGCTAAATATAATACTAGTAGAATTGTGCTTGAAAGATAATGTACATTTTGAACATCCCACACCATTTTTCAGAGGCAATGTTATATTACTGCTTACTTTCTTTAAATGTTTTATTTCTTATACTTTCCACATCAGTGAACACCCCTACTCTTGGTGGCCATTTTTAAAGGTAATTTCAAAGGATTTTTATATGAATTACATAAAAGCAGAAATTTTATTTCCTTATAACTTCGTTATTTAAGGCCACAAAATTTATAATGTATACACAACTAAAAAGCTCCGGAAATTCACATTCCTATGATAACATATTTCTAATATGGCTGCATGTGTATGCACAAATGATAAACGCACAGTAAAAAAAATGGACTAATCCTTAAAAAAAATTAAAAAAGTAAATAAATAATAAATAATTAAACAAGAATAAAATATATATAGTAACAATTGCATGGTTATAAGTTTTAAAATTTTAAAGTTATTTTCATATTCAAAATGATAGATTCAATAACCAAACTCTGCGCACCTGTTACGTCACGCTGCACTACTTTAACTACTGCCACCACACAAGTCACGTGATGATAATTGAAACCATGTGACCAACACTCATAATTTTATGAATTAATGTTATCTGATTTTAATTTTTACTTTTCTCATAATCATGAATGTCATTTTCGGTGATTATGACGAAACTAATATGATATATTCAAAACAAAATTCAAAACTGAAAAAAGTAAATCCGGCCTATATAAGCCGAATCTACTTGTGGTGGCAGTGGTTATCGACAACTGTAAGGGGAGGTAACTACTGCGGCGGACTTTGGACACTGACATCACATGTGAACTATGTATTAATTCAAATAATATTTATAACTAATACATATATTTTTAAGTGGTAATAAAAGCAATATTAAGTGGAAAAATAATTTTAATGTATTTGTAATTTATGAAATGTTCAAGTCAATCAAATTCGATAGCTTAAACCTCTCACCACGAAGATACTTTAGAGGTAAAAAATTGCCATGTCATTTTATTTTGAAGGTATGCAGGCAATTAAATCTCTGCCCTCACCAATGTTATTTTTATCTTAAAACATCTCTGTATGGTCCGTAGAATAAACACTGCTAATTCAAGGGACGTAATTAATGCTAGAACATATGTGTTACATATGATCCGCGTTTTGCCACTTTGTCCGCGTGAGGCATCCGCCCCATTAAGGAAGGTAATGTCACTAGGCACGATTTCTTGCTCCTTTTTGTCACAGGTATTTGACACAGTCCACAATAATTGTCCAAATATGCTATATATACGTTATATAGCATATTTGGACAATTATTGTGGATTGTGTCAAATACCTGTGCTTTTTGTTTGCTGACTTGTGTTTATCTTTTGATTGCTAGCTAGTTTGAAAACGAAACCGCACCTTACAACCTCAACGACTTTTACTTTGTGTATCGGCCATTAAGAAGGTAAAGCTTAGTGTTGTTTACATATATGTTGCAGTATTAAGAGACCCTGAGTACATTTAAGTAAATGGTTTGATATCATAAATTCCAGAAGGGCATGTGTAATTGACGGCCCCAGGTGAGCACATTCGGGCTCAATCTCGATGTGGTGATTATGATAACATATAGGTCAATTAAACTGAAAGTTGTAACATATGTTGTAAAGAATTGCGAAGATAATGAGTTATTACCAAAGAATATGTATTTCATACTTAATGTTATAAATACAATCTGTTAAAGCATATCGATCACAGATGATCATTAATTAAGAATATCTGTGTAAAAATTACGCCTATCAATACCGTTCTACAGAGGCATGGTCACCCAATGCAACATTCCATAATCATAATAAATGTACAGGCAATAACGTTACGAACGGTATGCAGCCTATATTTAGAATTATAAAACCTATATTTAGAAAGTTTATTTTTCGCATGCTGTCACATGACTGATCACTCTTCGCGCATGCGCACACTTCACAGGCTGAAAATTTCAATAACATTTACGAATTCGCTACCCAGAATGAACTGGTGCAGAACGTGTCATGTGGTGACTCAAGCACCTGCTTCGGGGATTTAACCGATTTTCCCCCGAGGAGGGCGTTTACGAAAATGGCGTTTTCACCTTCAATGTGACCAACACTTGCCAATTTTATCTGCCAGGAAACAAAGACTTTCACCAACATAAACGAGGGAGATAATATTTTTTTTTAAATTATTACAGATTAACAGTGAACGAGCTGCTTTAATACAAAAAAAAAATACATTGGGACAATTTTAAATCCCGGGACTTCTACCAAATTCCATTGACAAATACGAATTATCTTTCTGATTTGTTTGGTTTGTACTGTCATTGTTGTTGATCTTGATGATGTTTTTTTTTTCATTGCAACTCTGGTTAAGCAAGTAAGTGCAACACAGGCATCCGTTTTTTATTTTGTCCATCCGCGTGACGTCAGTTCTTTTGTGCGTCCGTCCATCTGTCTATAATTTACGTCAACCAAAGGTCGACGTTTTTTTTATAACTCAACTACCACTGCATATATGCTCATGATATTTGATAGGAATGTAGAGCAATAGGTCATTCACATTCAAGGATGGCAGCTTTCCCTTCAGTTTTGACACAGTCATGGCCCTTTTTGACTTGAATCGAAAACTGACCCTAAGCTCAACGGATTTAAATGTTTTTAGTTACATCAGTTTAACTCAGTAAAAAAAGCTCCTTTTGACTTTGCCAAATATAACTTGTCCTATCGATAACTCACCATAAGGTCAATGGATTTAGACTGGTTTTAGTACAAGATCATCTTTTTATAAGTACATATCTAATTTTAATTAATTAAGATTATCATCTCATAGACTTACATTGAAACAGGGAGATGGTTAGAATACAGATATCAGAAAGACTTTGTCCATTATGTAATATTTTAGAAGATGAATATCACTTGATGTTTGAATGTCCACTTTATTCTAGAATAAGACAAATGTATATTCCAAGATTTTATCGAATTCGATCAAATATGTTTAAAACTATCCAACTGTTTAAATGCAAAAATGTTTTAGTATTAAGAAAAGTTGCTATCTTCGTATTTAAAGCATTTGAAATAAGAGCAAATTATGTTAGACTATAATCAGAGCCATAATATAAATCTATGATAGAATGCACTGTTTGGAAAAACTAACCATATATAAAATGTGTGTGTGTATATATATATATATATATATATATATATATATATATATATATGTGTGTGTGTGTGTGTATATGTGTGTATGTGTATATGTATGTAGGTATGTATTTATGTATGTGTATGAGAATATATATGTATATATTATACAAAGTGAAAACATTGGGTTATATGTTTATTACTAGATTTCCTTTTAAATATAAACATGTATGTTCGTATATATGAAAAAAGATGTCCGCCATGTTCTGTAATGTTGATTTATGCATGTATTTATTTGAAAATGATCATGGACTATTTCAGTCTATTTCATTTGTATTTTGTTTTGTATTGTAAATGCATTGATAATAAACTTGAAACTAAACTTGAAACCTATTCATCTATGACTCAAATATCGCCTTTTGCTTTTTTCAAGTCATACTCCACTTCATCGAGCTTATCATTGAACGCCATTTTGAATCACATTGACATGGGAAGGTACACTAATCATACAAACAAGAGGGCCAAGATGGCCCTTGGTCGCTCACCTGAGAAAGATGATTGCTTAAGAAATAAAGATGCTTGAGTGTAAAAGTGAAATCTGGCTTTTTTTATGGTGAAATGGGCATAACTCCTAAATTTACAAGTCAATATCAGTTATAATTGAACCCGATTGTGAGATTATGGGCATAAACATTGTCTTAAAGTTTAAAAATGATTGTTAAAAAAATGAAGTTGGTAGAGAATAAACAAGTGAAATTGCTTTTTTTTAAAAGGGGCATAACTCCTGACCTAATGACATCTCAGCCAAAGAACTCAATCGAGACTTATGGTCATAACAGTCATAAAGTTTGAAGATGATTGCTAAAAAAAGGAAGATTCTAGAGTGTAAACAACGTGAAATATGGCTTTTTTATATTAAAAGGGGCATAACTCCTGACCTAATTGACGGATCTCAGCCATAATCGAACTCAATCGAGACCTTATGGTCATAAGCATTGTCATAAAGTTTGAAGATGATTGCTCAAAAGATGAAGATGCTAGAGTGTAAACAATGTGATTTCTGGCATTTTTTGAATATTAAAAGGGGCATAACTTCTTAACTAATTGACGGATCTCAGCATTAATCGAACTCAATCGAGACCTTATGGTCATAAACATTGTAATAAAGTTTAAAGATGATTGCTCAAAAGATGAAGATGCTAGAGTGTAAACAACGTGTAATCTGGCATTTTCTGAATATTAAAAGGGGCATAACTCCTGACCTAATGTTCCGATATCAGCCATAATCGAACTTGGCCGAGATTTTATGGTCATAAACATTGTTTTAAAGTTTGAAGATAATTGCTCATAAAATGAAGATGCTAGAGTGCAAACGAACAAATTGTGGACGACGGACGGACGACGGACATTCATCGATCCTAAAAGCTCATCCTGAGCACACGTGCTCAGGTGAGCTAAAAAGCAATCATTCCGACCTACCTACCTATCTACCGAATTTGAGAAAGTGTGTGGTAAAGGGTTAATTACAAGTGCTTATGTATACTGAAAAGGTCCTTGAACCTTAATTCCTCATTCTCTGTGGCCAACACTGCTGTATTATGCAAGTACGACTGCTCTGTCCGCGGAATTTTGTTTTACTCGACACCAACACCGCCTTTAAGGCCCACTGTTTAATAATACCCTTACCTATCTAATAATTATATCAAAAATAAATTTCCAGTTATAACATCATCAAAAATCATCATTATATCAGTTTATCATTATTTCTTCTTTACTTTGTTAGGTTATTTTATTTGCAAGGCTTTATAACGTTAGTTCCACATCGTGCTCAATTCACCAACTCTAATCACTATAATTTATACTGGGACTTCAGACTGGGCTCGCATGGGGCCGTAATTACACATGTCCAATCCAGAACTATTTAATTTGACAAAAATAAACCAGAAAGTTATTTTTAAAAAGCTTTGAGCTGGTACTGAACATGAAATTACCCAGCCATGTAAAAACCGGTGCACATAATGTTGATTCTGCATAAGGCTTTATTATTTATCTCTTTTATTATTTATTTATTATGAAAAATAGGTCGTTGAAAATTGATCTGCGTTGGTTATATAAGAAAACTTGATCATACGATGATTCAGTAAGGACGGTACATTCAGACGTTCTTTTTAAAATGCCTCCTAGTGTTCAGGTAATATTTCCTGTTTGTATATATGAATCATGATTCTTTAATCTAAGTAATCTAAGTTAATTAAAATATCGCTATTGTCATATGTGTTTGATTATTTTGCTACATAATACTTTTTATCTCTTTTGATACCAGTCAAGACACCCGAAACATATCTGATTTTTACGGCTTTCCGCAAACTTGCGGAAAACGTATTGGGTTTGTTATATTTTTAGCTCACCTGAGCACGTGTGCTCAGGATGAGCTTTTAGGATCGATGAATGTCCGTCGTCCGTCCGTCGTCCACAATTTGTTCGTTTGCACTCTAGCATCTTCATTTTATGAGCAATTATCTTCAAACTTTAAAACAATGTTTATGACCATAAAATCTCGGCCAAGTTCGATTATGGCTGATATCGGAACATTAGGTCAGGAGTTATGCCCCTTTTAAAATTCAAAAAAGCCAGATTTCACATTGTTTGCACTCTAGCATCTTCATTTCATGAGCAATTATCTTCAAACTTTATATCAATGTTTATAACCATAAAATCACGGCCTAGTTCGATTATGGCTGATATCATACCATTAGGTCAGGAGTTATGCCCCTTTTAATATTCAAAAAATGCCATATTTCAAGTTGTTTACACTCTAGCATCTTCATCTTTTGAGCAATCCTCTTCAAACTTTATTGCAATGCTTATGACCATAAGGTCTCGATTGAGTTCGATTATGGCTGAGATTCATCAATTAGGTCAGGAGTTATGCCCCTTTTAATATTCAAAAAATGCCATATTTCACTTTTTGTTTACACTCTAGCATCTTTATCTTTTGAGCAATCATCTTCAAACTTTATGGCAATGCTTATGACCATAATGTCTCGATTGAGTTCTATTATGACTGAGATCAGTTGATTAGGTCAGGAGTTAAGCCCCTTTTAATATAAAAAAATGCCAGATTTCACGTTGTTTACACTTTAGCATCTTCATCTTTTGAGCAATCATCTTCAAACTTTATGACAATGCTTATGACCATAAGGTCTCGATTGAGTTCGATTATGACTGAGATCCGTCAATTAAGTCAGGAGTTATGCCCCTTTTAATATTCAAAAAATGCCAGAAATCACATTGTTTACACTCTAGCATCTTCATCTTTTGAGCAATCATCTTCAAACTTTATGACAATGCTTATGACCATAAGGTCTCGATTGAGTTCGATTATGACTGAGCCAATTAAGGTTCCCCTTTTAAAAAAAATTTCTGAGATGGGTCATTTAGGTCAGGAGTTATGCCCCTTTTAATAAAAAAAATGCAAGATTTCACTTTGTTTATTCTCTACCAACTTCATTTTTTTAACAATCATTTTTAAACTTTAAGACAATGTTTATGCCCATAATCTCACAATCGGGTTCAATTATAACTGATATTGACTTGTAAATTTAGGAGTTATGCCCATTTCACCATAAAAAAAGCCAGATTTCACTTTTACACTCAAGCATCTTTATTTCTTAAGCAATCATCTTTCTCAGGTGAGCGACCAAGGGCCATCTTGGCCCTCTTGTTTCTTGTTATTATTAGGGCTTTTTGCCTCAAGCAGAAAGACCTATTGGGTTTGTTATGTTTTTTTCTTCTTATTATTATTCTACCTTCTTCTTCCTTTTGAGGTTCAAATTAAACAGGTTACCGATAAGGCAGCAGCATGAAATTGTTACAGTATAAAAAGCGAAAAACAATTTAATGCAAAGTCTAGCATATCTATGCTTTTTGTTATTAAAATGAACGACGAAAAAGTTTTTTATACATGGCTTATACGCATATATATTCTACACAATATGAGTTTACTGTCTCTTGACAGTTAGTTAAACCCTTTATTTGCCTTCAATCGGTAGGGTGAAGAAATACAAAAAAACAAAAAAAACAAAAAAAAACGATAAAAACCCAATCAAAGCCATGTCACAATGCACTGCAGTGTCGGAGACCCACGGCTGCCTATATTACATCTGTATGAAGGAATGGAATAAGCGCTCGTGGGTCTTCGACGCTGAATGCACTGTTAAATTATCAATAGACAAGAATAATTCTTTAGTCCAAGGGAGACAACTACAGTTGACACGCTACATGACCTATTAACAGTTATTCCCTTGTACATAAACGAACATACAGCCAAAATAAGCTTATAATCTTAACATTTGAATGCTTTACTGTATACTATGTACTATCATAAAACATTTAAAGCTCTGACTTAGCTTAACGCTCTATGGCGACAATAAAAATGCCTTGAATTGATAAAATCCACTTAAGCTATACTACTTAGACCAAGCTTATCCGACACAGAGAGTCGTTTTCTATAGCTTACCACGAAAATTGGTTTCATAGAGTTGATTATGCATCACTCAAAATTATTCAAGCAGACAACAGATTGAGCCAATGCACATACATTTTAATATTTACTGGGCATGTTTTGGAAAATATATCTTCTCTACAAGCTTGAAAGCGGAGTACTTACAAGTTTTGTAAGTGTATTTCACTGATTTTAACTTAACTTTCAAGCGTGAAAGGTAACAACATAATGCTATACGAAATATCAATAATAGACTGAAGTTCTGCACGTGCCCAATTTTGTTTGTTTAAAATATTGCTCAACAGGCATAAATATATACAAATGTCTTGACAGAATAGTTGTCTGATCATTTATATATCAATTATCATCTTATATTACTACTTACTCTGTGATCAGCCAATAAATGTAGAATTCATCACGATGCATGATGTTGACGGAGAAGGTAAAAAAAAAATGGCGCTATAACAGCAAAGATAGTATTTAATTCGATGACATGCGCCTGAAGTGCGAAGGATAGTACTTAACTTTGGAATATTTGACCCCGAAATCCATCACAATGATATGCTTTACTATTATTCAGGTGAAGACAGAGGATGGCGGTTTCGGGCAGGAAGGGCACGAAAGACTTGGGCAGTGGTTCACAGGATTACTTTGAACTATACTGTGATCCATGCCATGAAGTTGAAGGAACATTTTCGAAACCTGAGGGTTTTTGTACAACCTGTAACGAGTACATGTGTACGTCTTGTTTGAATGCCCATAGCTTATTTAAAAAAACTAGAAACCATAAAGTACTTCGTGGAGACGATATGCCGGGATCAAAGCCACCTGAACCAGTTGCTGCAACATTATCTTTCAAACCAGAGGAGGAGTGTACTGATGTATGCGAGAAACACAGAGGCCAGATCATACGGTACTACTGTAAACATCACAATTGTTTAGGATGCATGGACTGCATTGCTTTTGAACACAACTGTGGTTCAAATGTTGTGTTGATTGCAGATATAAGTTCTGAAGGAGCAACCGAGCTAGATTTTCATAGATTCTCTGAAAAGCTTGATCAGCTTGGTCTTAAATTCACTGATTCTGTTGAAAAATCTGAAGACCATATAAAAGATGCTGAAACACAATTCAAGAAGGCAAATGATGATGCCTCTCAGTTTAGTGAAGAAATAATAAACAAAATACGCTCATTAGAATCTGAATTAGAAAGATGTGCCCGGGAAGGAAAGGATAAGGATTGCAACAAGATGCAGAGGCTGATAAACCAGAGCAACTCTATGTTTCATGAAATCAAGCAGATGGCGACAGATTTTGAAAGTTTGAAAAAGTGCAGTCGACGAGCCCAACAATTCACTTACATGAAGAAAATGCATGTCCGTTTGGAAGAACTGGAACAAAATGCCACCAGAATGGATGAAGATAACTTTATATCAAGGTACAGGTTTTGCCCAGAAAAAAGAATAAAAGATACAATTACGGGAGCGAAACGACTTGGAAATTTATCTTGGATCAAAGGTATGATTTGACACTTCTCGGAAAAAGATAATTTTATCTCCAGAGTTTATTTGAGCTTACTTGGATAAATGAGTTTTATTTAATTATTTACACCTAAGAACACTAGCTGTCACTTTTGAAGAAAACACGAAAGATCTTTTATTTCTTTATTACTTCAATATATATTTCTTAATGTTAAAATGTTGATAGAGTTAATGTTTATTGATATCAGTTATCCGACTATGCTTGTAAGTATTATAAGTGTAATCAGTAGATACGGAAATCTGGCAATCAAAAATCGTAATTCCAATTAAAACCGGTTCCAAATTCCAATTTAATGTTGATATAGTTAGACTAGACGTTAATCTCTCTGACTAATGAATACCACGAACCATATCAAGTACCAAGACATTCAAACCAGAATAATGGAAAAACAGGACAAAAGCAAAATTATATTTTCACTCTGGGATCAAAATATATCATGCATTTTAAATAAAACTTTGAATCAATATCACAGGTCAGTATGCATAATGGAAAGCATGCGTCCACAGAAAAAAAGACGCCTCTCCCCGCTCGGTTTCAAATACTTTAAAATTGTTTACATTTATTTAGAGCAAAATTAGATATCACTCTAGGTATTCGGATTCATTTCAAATATATTTCCACACTTCAGTCGTGTTCCACCCGAGTATCTTCTCATTTCCGAAGTCTGGCGGGCCTTAGACGGTAATGCTCGTCAATTATACAATGTAAATTAAAGTAGTATTTTAATACCCACCGCAAATACTAAGTGTTGCATTTTAGCAGTGGTAGATGAGTAATTGAAAAAGGATAAAAGTAGGTTAGATATGTGGTAACTAAGTACCATAACATTAAATGTACAACCTTGTAAATTTGCGTAGTTTTTTCTGGCATTGAAATAATTACAATCTATTAGAAATATTGGGCCTTTAAGGTGGTTTACTATGGTGATATTAATATAGTGTGAGACACCAGTAATAGACTCGCACAGAACTAATGTATAATACATGAAGTAATAGCTATGTTAGTTTCACACCAATTGGACTAATATCTGCACATGGTGATGTTAGGGTAATTATGTCAATCTTTAAAATTCATAAAATGGTAAGTATGCATTCCGAATAAAGTAAATGGACTGTTTTTCATAGTAATCTTCTTTAAGTGTGAAATGTCACTTATATGCGGGACATATCAATATGTTAGTATAAGACCATGTGCTATGATCCTTTATTTGTAAGATGCTGAATTACGTACATATTGTTTACTATCTAGTTTTAGCATTTATCAAATATATAGATAATGATCTCTCGGTAATATTAAAATATGACCGGTGCCACGCCACCAGGTATGAGAATGTATTAAGAGATGCTAGATTTCACTTGGTTAACTCCTACCCAAGTTAGAATATAGCTGACAATAGTTCAGTTTGAAAGGAGTTGCCTTAAATTATTTACAAATTAATATATATTGTATAAGAATTGTGCTAATGTGATGTATCAGAATACCTCAATGTCCGGTGTCAACCACAATAAGTTTGATTAGATGGCTAATTTTTTAGAAATGTTCCTCAAATCTGGTGACAGTGTGCATGACCAAGCTCAATTATGACTGATATCGACCGACTAGGAGAGTTATAGTTTAATTATTAAAAGCATGCCAGCTATCACTTTATTTACAATCTTGCATTAGTATTTATATAGACATATTGTTACAACGTCAATAATGCGACGACGCGTTTTTTTTTGTTTTTTTTTTTTTTCACAAGCGGGTCATCATTCCGTATCATTGAAACATGTGTTTTTAACCAAAATTAATATACTTCAGTATTGGTGTCCTTGCCAAACTTCCAGAATCAGTTTCGAGTATTCATAAAATTCAGAATATAATTTTTTTTTTTTCGGACTATAAATCAAATCAGATAAAAAAAGTAAAAAAAGGTTTAAAA
>CM037783.1:58490915-58514641 GCA_021229015.1 Solen grandis
AATAAACCAAAATATATACTGATCAAAATAAACACCATACATCGATCTGAAACAGAGGCAAAACTGTTATATATTAATATAATTTGTGTCGATTTTGAACATTTGATTTTTACTGTTTGGATCTCGCATTTTTAGAATGGCACGCCACGCCCGTCGCCAGCAACATCGCACTAATGCACCGGCCATGTCTCCGAGTTTTGGAGGGTCAACATGTATAACCCATTTATTGATCACTTACAGACAGAACTTCCAGGCAGGGTAATGCAATGCGGGACCAGGTTCAAGCGCATCACGTTTATTGTTATGCAATTGTCGATTTTTGACGAGTGAATTTCTGTGGTAATACAATATTGAATCTTAGTGACTTAAACTTATTTTCTTTAAACATTGTATTGACATATAATTGCATAATTTAACCACCATTAAATGACGATTTCGCCCCCTGGGTCCCCACCTGCAAGGGGCCCAAACATGCCCCCCCCCCCCCCCCCCCCCGCTTGACTCGTTGGGTATTTGTGCGTACACTCAGTTTTAGCCTAGCTACGCCCCTGTTTCCAACTCAAAATAAAATTCTGCAGGAAAATTCACACTGGCGTAATTGCAATTACTTATCAAATCAAATTTCCCTTGGCGTATGCGCATAACAACGGAAGGCAGGGACGATGAATTATAATATGTTATAAGCATTTACTCCGTAACTCAATAAACCTTTTTCTCAAAGTGGACGGAATGTAAAAATCTGATTGGATAATGAGTGTTTAAAGCAACCCGGATTAACGAGTTTGCTGCATGTAGTGAAACACCAATGATATGACGACAGACGTTTGTAATGAGGTCATAATCTGTCAAAAAAAATACGGTTGAATTTACGGTAAAAGAACTAGCAGCTGGTGTCCAGCACAACTTTACGGCCAACCGTTAATGACGACGGGATATGCCCATTAACAGTGTACGGTAGTGATCTGTATATTATTAGTACGGTAAAAGAACTAGCAGCTGGTGTCCAGCACAACTTTACGGCCAACCGTTAATGACGACGGGATATGCCCATTAACAGTGTACGGTAGTGATCTGTAAATTATTAGTACGGTAAAAAAAACTAGCAGCTGGTGTCCAGCTCTTTCAACGGCGTATCAATATAAGATGCACATTGACAAGTCAACAAACTAAATCTTTATATCAGAGAGATAAGAGATATTATATAACAACTGTTACCAACTGCCAGTTGTTAGTATCACAAACTCACATTTAAAGTTGGTGAAAGTCACCTGTTTAACTTCTTTAGTCTTGCAAACTTTGACAATATGAGAATGTAATAGCAATGGTGTTGCATTAAATGATCAAAACATGCAGCAAAAATTTATGAATACAATACATAACAATAAAAGCAATGCAGATGCTGACAAATTTTTGTATAAATATGCGTTACCTCCATTAAATTTGAGAGAAGATAAATCAGAAGTATAATACATGTAATACCCCACCCACCGGCCTCATTGCTAAAAAATTTCTCTTTATTTAGATCGTAAATATCAACGGCAATGTACTCACAGGATCGATACTGTTAATATTTTATGTTCAATGACTGTAAATGTAACGCAATTATTTTTTACAGTGCCGGTAAACAAGAATGCACGAACGAATTATCTTCCTTTTTTCCCGGGAGTTTATATCGTATATTCCTTAGAATATGAAAAATCAAAGACAATGGCCTCGAGACCTAGTTACAGACGTGGCCGTAACATGGTATCGCTATGTGAAAATTATCCGGTACCATGTTAGCTTGAAATATTCACCTGAAGTGATATATGTTTTAACCCTATATACGTCGATTGGGAAACAAGTTCTTCCAATTTATACAATGCGTACAATGCATACTAATTGATTGTTCTTTTACTTAATGTTTAAAGGGATAGTTGTTTAGAATTTATTACTGGATTCTGTTTAAATGTATTTATTTCATTCTAGTTCTAAAACTATACGGCAATAAAAATATATGTTTAAAACTTTAAAACGTTTTATGGTGTCTGTGTAATACCAGTACTTAGCGTCCGTATCATTCTTGAAAGAGTTTCACCCAAACGAGGCTCGAAGCCTGCAGGCATGAACGCTACCACTGGACAACGGCGTCCATATCTCATTTATACAGCTTAAGAGGATTGAATTCTTATAATTACAGCTTTTATTAAAGCAAATCTCAACTTATATGAAAAGGAACTTATTTCAAATTATCTTATAAAATCAATTACCTTCTCTGTTCGTAGTTTTGTAAAGCAACAAGCAAGTAACTCGACAACTTTTACGTCTTTAACCAAACCTGTTATTGCATACTGGTATTCAAACTGTACATAAACGCAATGCCATGGTGGAGTAAACGGGGCATAACGTGAATTAAGCAATTCCAAAGTGGGAAATATTTCAGAGCAACGGTAGTGTGACATACCGCAACCTACTATTTACCTATAGGCATGAAAAACATGGTAAGAAAAATCTATAAACAGGTAACTAACTATCGGAAAATAACTTCTCTCTCTCTCTCTCTCTCTCTCTCTCTCTCAACGAATACAATATACATGGTTGCATAATATTTTTGAAAAGTCTGTAACTGATCAAGTCACACACACACACACACACGCGCGCGCGTATTAAAAAATCATTAGTTTGTACAATAGATAAGGTGACCATAATGACCCTAAATATAAATAAAAGTCATGTTTTTACGTCGACCGGATAACCATTGTCCAACTTCTATTTATCACTCTTGACAATTCCTGTATGCCATAAATGATTCTTGCTCCCCGGGGCCGGGGTTCGAACCAACCACTTTCCTTGAAAAAGCATCTTCATTATACAATCTAATGCAAACAGACGAATACCAGAAACCTTCCAATTGTCTTTCAACAGCTGTTTTTATTCGGTGTCTTTCTCCATTTTTAATTTATGGAAGGTCAAAATATGACTGAAATATTGTCACGCCAACCGTTAACTTTACAGGTAACCCCAAGAGATATCTTTAGAGTAAAAACAAAAGAATCGTCTCAGACACGTACGAGTATATGTATTGCAAAATGATTTATTTAATTAAAATATTAATCACATACATGTAGTTTTAAAACACAGAATAGATTTTAAGTTTAATATGATGGTCACGTGACATATTTACGAAACTCTCTGTGTATACGCTATTACTTCATCTTTATAACAACTCACTTAAATACAACTGAATGAATACCCAGAAATGTTAATACGTATAGTTCTAATTAGTCCATTGAAACTGAATAATACTAACTGGTACTAGAACCACATAATCTGGTAGTGTACGGTTACATTTCATTGGAATATGTCTAATTCACATAGTTATAAAAAATCATGCCTGGGGAATTGTGACGTTCTCATATATACGGAACGGAATCTGACATCGCTCGATCGCGGTGGTCGTAAATTTGTACAAAAATATACTACCACTGGATTCCTTTACTGGTGAAACGACCCTTTAAACAGTTGTGCGGACACTGTGACAGCTTATATCCGAAGATATGAATACCCGAAATTTGTTACACTTTATATGTCCTAAACATTGGGATGGTAAACTGTAGCATATGCCCTTAACATATGATATAAGATTCTTACGACAAGGTATCTTTTGGGCAGAAATAAAACGAAATATGTACATTTATAAGTCTGCATCGCTGTCAATGTCCAGTTCATTTCAGGAGAAAACTTATTGAATAATAAATTCAACATCGACCCTACACAGCCCAGCTATGTGGAGCTAATATCATTGGTAAAGTTTTTCGTTTTGTTCAGCGACTTGGAGGTAACGTAGCAGCTATTATTTGCTTGTGTTTATCGTCGCACTGACAGTTTTTATTTTCACACTGGCACTAGAATAGCAGAATTAACAATTCATATGAATCTTGATTACGATTTTTGTCCATCTGTGCTGTATAATGGACATGGTAAAGAACGGAATCTAACATCACTTGATTACGGAGGTCGTAACTTTGTATAAATGTTTGATGCAATCATACGAATCATTATCCTTTCGCATTTTGGCTGCAAAAAAGCGTTTGACAGATTGCTATCCAATCAGACAAACAACAACAATTAAACGGAAGTTGAAAGTGGAGCACTTATAAAGATGTACAAAATGATGACATTTCGCGTTATTACTTCGTTAAGGATGACTCGTTTTACCATGACTGTATTAATTGAATGTCAGATTGATCGAACCGCGCATAGAATATAATAGCAACATATGTTTGTACAAAGTTACGACCTCCGTTATCAAGTGATGTCAGATTCCGTTCTTTAACATGATCAGTACACAGTACAGAGGGCTAAAGATCATAATTTAGATCCCAATAAATTTAGCAATCCTGCGGTTCTAGCCTCAGTGGTATTCAATCATATGGGGGTTTTGTCCCCATGAAACATAATATAAACTGCCGTGTCACTCATGATATCAAGTGGCATGATACTATGAAATATTGCCAATCGTCTGCTGAGGGCAAAACACAAGGGTAATAGACCAGTAGCATTTTTGAACGTATGTCACAGACGGGGATCGAACGAACTTACAGGATCATGTAGATTTACCAAATGTGAGTTCGTTACTTAGTAAAATATAGAACATTAATTTTATAAATGTTAAAAATGATTAAGAAAGACAAAGATTGGCAACTAGTATAAATCTCACAAAAGCGCGTAACATATTGTTCAATTCTCGCAAAGTCACGTTTTTGATATCTCCTATTCTATTGAAGAAATGTGTATCTTACAATCTATTCTATTGAAGAAATGTGTATCTTACAATAGAACATTATAATATCATCAAAACGATAACATAAATATTAAATTTATCAAAATAAATCAAGAAATAAGAAGGTTTATGTAAAATAGAAAAGTACCTGCAAGATTATATCTTTTTGTGTGATTCATGTAGTTGGTGATAGAATTATAGGAGGTGTGGCTTATTTAACTGTCTGCTACACTGGTTGAATTTATATAATGATTTAAAATATTTTTTTATAATAAATGACACAAAAATAATTACTTGCAGTAGAGAAATTATTATTTTACAATATGATAACATTTTCCTCGGGGGGCCGCCGTGGCCGAGCGGTTACAGTCGTGGACTACAAATCTCTCAGCCCCTCACCGCTGTGGGTTCGAATCCCGGTAGGGACTTCGGATTTTTCATGTGAGGAAGCCTTCCAGCTGGCTTCCGGTATGTCGGTGGTTCTACCCGGGTACCTCTGTGTACTCGGGGTCTTCCTCCACCTGTAATTAGCTGGACGTCGCTATATGATTGAAATACTATCGCAGCGACGGTAAACCCCAATACAACTACAACTACATTTTCCTCGGTGATTTTCCATACTTTTTTTTTGAAAGTTTGCAGTATTCAATGAGCTGCAGTGTGACTATATTTTATACAATATTACAAGAGGTTCTTATCTCTGTTTAAAATGTCTTTGAGAGAGATTGGAAGAAAGAAAAACAACATTGCAATAATTAATGTTCAGGAAAATACTAGGTGATGATAGTTCATCGTGACAAACTTCGACGTTAACATTGTGTAGAATGTATTTTGGCAGCGAGTCTTTTCAAACCCCAGCAAATCGGAGATAAGGGAAATAACTCAAATTATCTATAATTCTTCATATAACTTGATTGTATCCCTTACAATCATATGCAGACCACGAGTTAGTCTGTGTAGAGAAATGATATTGTATAGAAGAACTTTAGTTTTAAAGTGCAAGACGATTGTTTTCCAATGTGAACTGATTGTATGATATTAATTTAAATAGCATCAGTAAAAATTACAAAACATCAATAAATTTTAAATGTGTATGTGTTTTTCTTTCTTTATTCCCTTTTTTTAATTCAAACTCTGTAAATCATTTTTTCGTAAATCCATGTAAATTGCTTTATATATGCGGATCACAGGCGACCCAAGCCTGGTAATGGAGCAGATGTAAGGTAACTCAAGTCAGGTATGCCTTTTTCTTCTTTCTGTATCTTTTGTTTTGTTTTAATCACATTTGATTGGATCAAGAATTGAACAAAAAACTTTCGAGTTAAATCCTGCTTAAACGCTGGCTTTTCATGCAAATCTTGCAGGCTGACAGTCTCTCTCTTTTTTTTTTTTTTTTTACAATTTCGGAAGGTTGCATCGGGTGACCATGCGTCTGTAGAATGTTATTAATAGACATAATACACACAAATATTTAAAAAGCAATAACCATATGTGAATAAGCTGACTGTTTTAACTACTATTTTAATTGACTGATTTTATAAATCGCACCAGTCCTACTAGTTATCCATATAATATACACTGAGAGCCATACACATATATGACATGCTATCAATCACTGTCAATGCTATCACTAATGGGCACACTTATCAATCGGTGGAGCGAAATTGGCTTTTCTTGAATGATCAAACTATATAATGAGAAACTGAGTTTCAGATGCTCTACTTCAATTTCGCTTGCTTGGATTTAACGTCCCCCTGACATTGTTTCAGTCTTTTATGGACGTAAGTTATAGCGTTACCTCACTGTAATATGGTATGATACCACAACCAATCTCATTAACCTGACAATGGGCCTATCCTAGTATTATGTACGAAAAGTACAAGGGATATACCAGTACCATTTTTTAACGAATTTGGTATGTCGTGACCGGGAATCGAATCCACGACCTCCAGGGATGACCTCTCTGATCTGCTGGCCAGTGGCACCGGTACCATTCCATGGGCTCGAGAATCACAATACCATGAGAACTATCTGGGTTAACAGTGATATTAACACTACAAGTACATGTATTGGAAACTTAGTTTCATCGGCAAAGTTATAGTTTGTATTACAGCTAATATATACGTTAACATACATTTTGTATAGACTACAAATCTCTCAGCCCCTCAGCTGTGGGTTCGAATCCCGGTAGGGACTTCGGATTTTTCATGTGAGGAAGCCTTCCAGCTGGCTTGCGGTAGGTCGGTGGTTCTACCCGGGTACCTCTGTGTACTCGGGGTCTTCCTCCACCTGTAATTAGCTGGACGTCGCTATATGATTGAAATACTATGGCAGCGACGGTAAACTCCAATACAACAACAACAACAACAACAACAACATTTTGTATAATTTTTAAAATTGCAACTATGTCTCAGTTATGGTTACAATTATGAATTAGACATAACTGCGATTAAATCTTGATATTCCTGACAGCTGAATTTTATTTGTGATCTAAATGGTACACCATAACGATCTCTTACCGGTAAACTTGCTCATGATTAAATGTATCCGAGAAGGTGCAGGATGATACTCGACAAATATAACTTTATTTTGAAGTTAGATGAAGTAAATCGGAGATAATAATCATTAATCATATACTCTAGACATTTAATGGTGGGCTCAAATTCAATGAATTTTCCATTAGCATTTTGACAAAAATTATAATGAAAGGAAATATTTTTAGTTTATCTACTGAAACCAATTCAAGGATAGGTAATATGTATAAGATATAAGATATATCATCTTCATGTTTTACCATGTAATTTAAATATGAAATATTTTGTCAAAATCCAATTAAAGTGACGCTGTTTGATGTACCGATAAAGGGTTAACATAACGGAAAAAAAAAAAAAAAAAAAAAAAAAAAAAAAAAAAAAGAAAGAAAGAAAGAGAAGAAAAAAAGAAGAAAAAAAAAAGAAACTAGGTGCTGCCTCAGTCATTTAAAAAATCTTTGTGTTGTGATACTATGTCGGCACATCAGTGTATTCAAGTAAGGGAAAGGGGCCGCCGTGGCCGAGCGGTTACAGTCGTGGACTACAAATCTCTCAGCCCCTCACCGCTGTGGGTTCGAATCCCGGTAGGGACTTCGGATTTTTCATGTGAGGAAGCCTTCTAGCTGGATTGCGGTAGGTCGGTGGTTCTACCAGGGTACCTCTGTGTACTCGGGGTCTTCCTCCACCTGTAATTAGCTGGACGTCGCTATATGATTGAAATACTATCGCAGCGACGGTAAACCCCAATACAACAACAACATCAAGTAAGGGAAAAAAATCTAGTTAATCATTGTTATATACGGTTTCCTTTTTTGCGCAATTTCTGTCATGCCATTGGTCATAAATGAAGACACTGAACTGTCGCTCAACTATCATACATATACATTCGGTATTGTTCGGAAATATTCTAACCATATCATCATAACGACGAAACTATCGTTCAAAATGAAAATAGTACCGCGTACAATGCTGGAAGCACAGCATATAAGGAAATCGCATGTACAATATATAATGTGAGATCTACAGCGTATATAAACGAAAGTACGACATATAATGTGATTTCTACTGCATATAAGGAAAAAAGCACCACACATAATGTGAACAGTGACTACTACATAAAAAGTGTGTTTTTTTTTACCGTCGGCTCATGTCTTTTTCAGATTTCAATCAAGAAGCACAGAAATTTAATTTGAGTGATGACTTTTTTATTTATTCATTTATTTTTTTATTTATTTGTTTTATTTTATTTTTATTAGTTAGGACATCAGAAAACAGCAACTGATTGACGTTAAGGAAAGAACGAAATATGTAGATAATAATCGTGCAGGAAAGCCGCTGTCAGCGGAAGATATCAGGTTAGGAATACCTTCGAAATACCAAATCAAACGATATAATACATGATCTGTAAGTTGTTTATGAAAGTTATATCAATTTCAATTCTTGTATTTACTGAGGTCGCAAATATAGGTACTGGTAAAGCTCCCTTGTTTGGCGTTCAACATAATAAGGGTAGTTCCAGGACTGCTGGCCCAGTGTCAGGATAATGTGACCGGTGTGGTATCATGCCAACTGTCTACGGCGTGATACTGTGCAGTGTCACAGCACTACATCTGTCTCAAGTAGATATAGTCTCCAACTGACTTAAATACAATACAATACAAATAGTTTATTGCATATAAACATTAACATGTTTCAGAGCAATGTACAAACAAAAAAAGGCATTGTATTGTATTGTAATGTATTAAATACTGCCGGTGGAACTTTAAATCTAATAAACAAACAAAATATCCTTGTATTTTAGTATTTATCTTTGCATCTTATTCTCTCCATGGGAGTCAGTTTGGATTGAGCGGGTAATCATCCCTTTGCAAAAATATTTCCGAAACTCCTCATTCTTATGTTAATGTGTATCTAAAAGCAACTTTACTAAATGTGTACAAATGACGTCAACATACCAGTGAACCAGTAGTACCAGTAGTAAACACTGCCATATATGACTATCACGTGAATAGGGCGGGGCATGATTTGAAATAATGACATGCGCAGTTCGCCGTAAACTCTTAACAGTTAAATTACAATTAAGTAGACAAGTCTCGGAAAATCTCGAACTCTTAACAAATTAAATAAAAAATTTATGTGTTACATCCATATTTGGAAAGCACGTGCACGTGTGTGAATACTGACGTAACGCGCTGGCGTAACAATTTATGGCGCCATCTCCTAATATAGCAGTGTGCCGCAGAAATAGGGCGGGGCAAACTCTAAGTTAGTCACTGTTTTTTGGAGAGAATTTAAATAGTTAAGAAGCCGTCACTCGCTACGCTCGCTCTGGCTTCTTAGCTGTTAAATTCTCTTTTAATAAACACTAACTATAACTTAAAAGCTATAGTGTGTGACTATCTATATAACGAGTATATTTTGATAGAGATTTTACAGTTCGGGATATCGTGGATAGGCTCAGATAAAAAGGTTGCTCTATCATCAACCATCGTCAATCTGTGAGGAGAATTAGCACTGTAAGTTTATCGCAATAAAATTAACTACAGGGGTTTAAGTATGAGTGTTTTTGAGGACTACGAAACGACTTCGAGAAACTACGATGATTTCCGCGAGCCAGTAGGAGCCGAGGTTCTTGCCGCCATGCTGTCTTTATTGTGTGGTCAGCCACTCAAGGTAAGATTTTTTCTTTTTTTTGAACATGCAGGTATGATTTCTCTCTGCATACTTCTTCCAGAGTTTATTTCTAACACATGACCTATGATCCTACGCCGCATTTAATATTATAAAAACTTACCAGATGGATATTTTTGTTTAAATATGCATTTCCTTTTCATTAAGTATCCTTAATTGTTGATAGGCTGCAAGATTATGCAAGAGACATCTGTGTATTGAGGGCGCATATCAAAGTGTCCTCTGGGGCAATACTAGCTGCCCTTTGTTTTGTTCTTTCTTCTAAGCCATTTGTTTTAGATCACCTGAGCACATATGCTCAGGATGAGCTATTAGTATCTACATATGTCCGTCATCCGTCCATCGTTCTCAATTAGTTTTTGTGCGCTCTAACATCTTCATTTAATAAAAATGATGTTTGATTATGGCTGATATTAGTTAAATAGGTCATGAACTATGGTTCTTTTAATATTAAAAATGCTAGATTTCTTTTGTTTGCAATCTAGCATCTTCATTTCTTAAGCAATCATTTTCAAACTTATGACAATATTTATAGCTATAATATCTCTACAAACTGGAAAGTTAGATTATTGTTAATTACGGCTTTCCGCAACCTGCGGAAAACGTAAAGGGTTTGTTATGTTTATTCTTATTACGGCTTTCCGCAAACTTGCGGAAACGTATAGGGTTTGTTATGTTTATTTTTACGGCTTTCCGCAAACTTGCGGAAAACGTATAGGGTTTGTTATGTTTATTATTTTTCTTCTTATTATTATTAGGACTTTCTGCCTACAGGCAGAAAGTCATATTGGGTTTGTACTGTTTTTTTATTAGGTTTTCGCATCGCTTGCGAAAACCTATTGTTCTTCTTCTGTTTTATTTTTATTAGGTTTTCGCCTCTGCTGGGCGAAAACCTATTGTTCTTCTTCTGTTGATTTGTTAGGTTTTCGCCTCTGCAGGGCGAAAACCTATTGTTCTTCTTCTGTTGATTTGTTTTTTTTTTTATTTTTATTATTTTTCCAATTCCACCCATTTTTGTGTCCAGCCTAGCGGCCAGATGAGAAAAGCTACAGCTATGAAATTTTGGGCATGGAGTCATCTTTATCTGAACATGTACCTAATTGGTCAAACTTTTCACATTTATTTCTGATTTAGCCACTAGGGGGCGCAATGCATGTAATCACTGTTTTGCTAATAACTCAAAAATTTGAAACCTGATTTAGATGCGGTTTTTTACATAATGTTCCTTGTTGACAGCCCAATCAAATATGATGGAAATCTCATCATCGAGTACGGGAAAAAAAATGTTCTAGGAGAGGTTGAATGTTCGAACCTTGAAAAAAAGTGAAATAATGAGGGTAGGTCTACGAAAAACCTTCCCACTTTTGTTAGAGATCAGATAGAAGAATTCTGTTTGCTGCATACGATTTACAAGACATATACGCACAAAATATATGGGGTGGCGAATTTAGGAAATGCGTGGTTTGTCCTCTAGAAAAGGTCAAACTTCACTAAATTTTAGGAAAAATTAAAATTTCAAAAACATGTTTTTGTCGCTCCTGACTTTATTTTCTGTTCATTCTTCATGATATTTTCACACAATATGTATTGTTATGTTTGAAAGGGCCTCACAATAAAAAAATTAAAAGAAATTTGAAAAGGTCATGGTCATATTACGATTATTGTGTTTTTATTCGGCCACAAATAGCTCCAAAACTAAAAATATTTAATTGAGAGTATATGAACAAAAGTTTTAGTTCTTAAAGAGCTCTTTCCAGTGATGTTTAGTTTTTGAAGATCGGACTTGATTTGGTCATTATACGGCAGTCCAAAGTTTGATCCTTTTTTGGAATAATTGTAAATCAGGTTTTATGCTTCAAATTCTGATACATAAGAATAAAAAGTTTGACTTGTGCGACAAGTATACTTGATTGAACTATTTGCTGCTTTGCTAGGTACCTAACAGTAAAATTTTAATCAATTTTCTTTCTCATTTTGCCGCTAGGGGGCGCTTTTCTTGAAATCATTCTTTTGCTTATAACTCAAAAAGTTGAAGTCCGATTCGAATGCGGTTTTTTGCATTCTGTTCCCTGTTGATAGCCTAATAACATATGATAGGATTCGAGGGTCCGTGTGGTTGAAAGCTTTTGAGCTACGAAAGGTTGAATGTTCGAACCTCGCAAAAAAAAAAATGTGCAAATGAGGGTAGGTCTACGAAAAACCTATCCGGTTTTGGTAGAGATCAGATAGAATAATTCCGTCTCTGGCATAACATTTGAAAGACGTATACACACAAAATATATGGGGTGACGAATTAAGGAAATGCGTGGTTTGTCCTCTAGAAACGGTCAAACTTCACTAAATTTTAGGAAAAATTAAAATTTCAAAATCATGTTTTTGTCGCTCCTGACTTTATTTTCTGTTCATTCTTCATGAAATTTTCACACGATATGTATTGTTATGTTTGAAAGGGCCTCACAATTCAAAAAATAAAAAGAATTGAAAAGGTCAAGGTCATATTACGATTATTGTGTTTTTATTCGGCCACAAATAGCTCCAAAACTAAAAATATTTCATTGAGAGTATATGAACAAAAGTTTTAGTTCTTCAAGAGCTCTTTCCAATGATACTTAGGATTTGAAGATCGGACTTGATTTGGTCATTATACGGCAGTCCAAAGTTTGATCCTTTTTTGGAATAATTGTAAATCAGGTTTTATGCTTCAAATTCTGATACATAAGAATAAAAAGTTTGACTTGTGCGACTAGTATACTTGATTGAACTATTTGCTGCTTTGCTAGGTATTTTAATCAATTTTCTTTCTCATTTTGCCGCTAGGGGGCGCTTGTTTTGAAACCATTATTTTGCTTATAACTCAAAAAGTTGAAGTCCGATTCGAATGCGGTTTTTTTGCATTCTGTTCCCTGTTGATAGCCTAATAGCATATGATAGAATTCGAGGGTCCGTGTGGCTGAAAGCTTTTGAGCTACGGAAGGTTGAATGTTCGAACCTTGCAAAAAAAAAAAATGAGGGTAGGTCTACGAAAAACCTATCCATTTTTGTTAGAGATCAGATAAAAGAATTCCGTCTCCGGCATACCATTTGAAAGACGTATACACACAAAATATATTGGGTGGCGAATTAAGGAAATGCGTGGTTTGTCCTCTAGAAACGGTCAAACTTCACTAAATTTTAGGAAAAATTAAAATTTCAAAAACATGTTTTTGTCGCTCCTGTCCGTGTGGTTGAAAGCTTTTGAGCTACGGAAGGTTGAATGTTCGAACCTCGCAAAAAAAAAACAAAAAAAAACTGTGCAAATGAGGGTAGGTCTACGAAAAACCACAGAGGGTATGGGATTTAATTTAAAAAAAAAAAATAATAAAAAAATAAAAAAAAAAATGTGCAAATGAGAGTCTTCAAAAACCTTTTCGTTCTTGTTCATTTTGAAACTTGTGGCTGAGTTGAAATAAAGTGTTCAAGTTGATTAGGTTAAAAGCGAAAACCGAGATACCGCTTGCGGTTCTAGTTTTTTTTTTTTTTATTTTTATTATTTTTCCAATTCCACCCATTTTTGTGTCCAGCCTAGCGGCCAGATGAGAAAAGCTACAGCTATGAAATTTTGTGCATGGAGTCATCTTTATCTGAACATGTGCCTAATTGGTCAAACTTTTCACATTTATTTCTGATTTAGCCACTAGGGGGCGCAAAGCATGTAATCACTGTTTTGCTAATAACTCAAAAATTTGAAACCTGATTTAGATGCGGTTTTTTACATAATGTTCCTTGTTAACAGCCCAATCAAATATGATGGATATCTTATCATCGAGTACTTGAAAAAAATTGTTCTAGGAGAGGTTGAATGTTCGAACCTTGGAAAAAAGTGGAAAAATGAGGGTAGGTCTACGAAAAACCTACCCACTTTTGTTAGAGATCAGATAGAATAATTCTGTTTGCTGCATACGATTTGCAAGACATATACGCACAAAATATATGGGGTGGCGAATTAAGGAAATGCGTGGTTTGTCCTCTAGAAACGGTCAAACTTCACTAAATTTTAGGAAAAATTAAAATTTCAAAAACATGTTTTTGTCGCTCCTGACTTTATTTTCTGTTCATTCTTCATGAAATTTTCACATGATATGTATTATTATGTTTGAAAGGGCCTCACAATTCAAAAAATAGAAAAGAATTGAAAAGGTCAAGGTCATATTACGATTATTGTGTTTTTATTCGGCCACAAATAGCTCCAAAACTAAAAATATTTCATTGAGAGTATATGAACAAAAGTTTTAGTTCTTAAAGAACTCTTTCCAGTGATGTTTAGTTTTTGAAGATCGGACTTGATTTGGTCATTTTACGGCAGTCCAAAGTTTGATCCTTTTTTGGAATAATTGTAAATCAGGTTTTATGCTTCAAATTCTGATACATAAGAATAAAAAGTTTGACTTGTGCGACTAGTATACTTGATTGAACTATTTGCTGCTTTGCTAGGTACCTAACAGTAAAATTTTAATCAATTTTCTTTCTCATTTTGCCGCTAGGGGGCGCTTTTCTTGAAATCATTCTTTTGCTTATAACTCAAAAAGTTGAAGTCCGATTCGAATGCGGTTTTTTGCATTCTGTTCCCTGTTGATAGCCTAATAACATATGATAGGATTCGAGGGTCCGTGTGGCTGAAAGCTTTTGAGCTACATAAGGTTGAATGTTCGAACCTTGCAAAAAACAAAACAAAAATAAAAAAAACTGTGCAAATGAGGGTAGGTCTACGAAAAACCTATCCGTTTTTGTTAGAGATCAGATAGAAGAATTCTGTCTCCGGCATACCATTTGAAAGACGTATACACACAAAATATATGGGGTGGCGAATTAAGGAAATGCGTGGTTTGTCCTCTAGAAACGGTTAAACTTCACTAAATTTTAGGAAAAATTAAAATTTCAAAAACATGTTTTTGTCGCTCCTGACTTTATTTTCTGTTCATTCTTCATGAAATTTTCACACGATATGTATTGTTATGTTTGAAAAGGCCTCACAATTCAAAAATATAAAAAAGAATTGAAAAGGTCAAGGTCATATTACGATTATTGTGTTTTTTATTCGGCCACCAATAGCTCCAAAACTAAAAATATTTCATTGAGAGTATATGAACAAAAGTTTTAGTTCTTAAAGAGCTCTTTCAAGGGATGTTTAGTTTTTGAAGATCGGGCTTGATTTGGTCATTATACGGCAGTCCAAAATTTGATCCTTTTTTGGAATAATTGTAAATCAGTTTTTATGCTTCAAATTCTGATACATAAGAATAAAAAGTTTGACTTGTGCGACTAGTATACTTGATTGAACTATTTGCTGCTTTGCGAAGTACCTAACAGAAAATTTTAATCAATTTTCTTTCTCATTTTGCCGCTAGGGGGCGCTTTTCTTGAAATCATTCTTTTGCTGATAATTCAAAACGTTGAAGTCCGATTCGAATGCGGTTTTTTGAATTCTGTTCCCTGTTGATAGCCTAATAACATATGATAGGATTCGAGGGTCCGTGTGGCTGAAAGCTTTTGAGCTACGGAAGGTTGAATGTTCGAACCTCGCAGAACAAAAAAATAAATAAATAAAACTGTGCAAATGAGGGTAGGTCTACAAAAAACCTATCCGTTTTTGTTAGAGACTTGATGACTTAATGTTTTGTTTATTCGTCATGAAATTTTTACACGTTATGGTTTTTAAGTTTGAAAGGGCCTCACAATTAAAAAGTTAACAAAACATTGAAAAGGTCAAGGTCATATTATGATAAGTGTGTTTTTATTCGGCCACAAAGTGCTCCAAATCTAAAAAATATTTCATTGAGAGTATATGAACAAAAGTTTTAGTTCTAAATAGTTCTTTCGTATAATGTTTAGTTTTTGAAGATCGGACTTGATCTGTTCATTTTACGGCAGTCCAAAGTTTGATCCTTTTTTGGAATAATTGTTAATCAGTTTTTATGCTTGAAATTGTGATATATAAGAAAAAGAATGTGTTCGACTAGTGCGACTTATATACTTGTTTGAACTATTTGCTGTTTTTGCAATTTTGTTTCTCATTTTGCCGCTAGAGGGCGTTTTGCTTAAAATCACTCTTTTGCTTATAACTCAAAACGTTAAAGTCTGATTGAAATGCGGTTTTCAGCATTTTGTTCCTTGTTGACAGCACCAAAAATGTGATGGATTTCAAAGGATAGGTTATGGGAAAATATTTGCGCTAGAAGAGTTTGAATGTTCTAACATTGCAAAAAAAAAAAATAAATAAATAAAAAAAAAATGTGCTAATGAGAGTAGGTCTTCAAAAAACCTTTTCGTTCTGTTTCATATTGAAAATTGTGGCTGAGTTGAAATAAAGTGTTCAAGTTGATTAGGTTAAAAGCGAAAACCGAGATACCGCTTGCGGTTCTAGTTATTATTATTTTTCTAACCCTTTTTTGTGAACGGCATATCACCATGATAGAAAAAAGCCACAATTATGAAATTTTTACCAGTTCTTTATATTTATCTGAACTTGATCCTAACGTTGAGAAAATTTTCATTTTTGTCTTATTTTTGCCGCTAGGGGGCGCTTTGAAAAAAATCAACAAATGCTAATAACTCTGTTATTTGAGGTCCGATTCAGATGTGGTTTTTTGCATTGTGTTCCTTGTCAAAAGCCTAATCAAAGGTTTAAAAACTGCGTATATAAAATTTTTCAGAAGGTTGAATGTTCGAACCTCGTAAAAAAAAAATGAGGGTAGGTCTACGAAAAAAGTGCCCATTTTTATTGGAATTGAGATAAAAGAATTTTGTTTGTTGCATATGATTTGCAAGACATATACGCACAAAATATATGGGGTGGCGAATTCGGGAAATGCATGGTTTGTCCACAGTACGCGGTCAAACTTAACCAATATTTTCGAAAAATCAACATTTTCAAAGCATGACTGTTAAGATTTTTTGCAGCTCCTGACTTTATTTTTAGTTCAATTTCTATGAAATGTTCACATTTTATGTAAAACTATGTTCTTAAGTGTCACATAATATAAAACGTAAAAATGTATTGTAAAGGTCAAGGTCATATTAGGATAATTGTATATCAATTCGGCTTGAAATAGCTCAAAATCAAAAAACAATTCATAAACAATATATGAACAAAAGATTTAGTTTTAGAAAAGTTTTTTCTAATGATGTTTAGATTTTGAAGATCGGACTTGATTTGGTCATTTTACGGCAGTCCAAAGTTTGATCCTTTTTTGGAATAATTGTAAATCAGTTTTTATGCTTCAAAATGTGATGTATTAGAAATAGAATGTTCGACTAGTGCGATTTGTATACTTAATTGAACTATTTGCCGCATTGCTTGGTACCTAATGGTAAAATTTTAATCAATTTTGTTTCTCATTTTGCCGCTAGGGGGCGCATAGCATGAAAGCACTTTTCTATTTATAATTCAAAATGTTGAAGTCTGATCCATATGCGGTTTGTTGCATTGTGTTCCTTGTTGATAGCCTAATAAAGTATGATAGTTTCTAGGTATGAGTGGATGAGTGGCTAAAACTTATTGAGCTACTAACGGAAGGTTGAAAGTTCGAACCTCACAAAAAACTGTGCAGATGAGGGTAGGTCTACGTAAAAACCTGTCCATTTCTGTTAGAGATCAGATAAAAGAATTCTGTTTGCTGCAAATGATTTGCAAGACATATACGCACAAAATATATGGGGTGGCGAAATTAAGAAATGCATGGTTTGTCCTCTAGAAATGGTCAAACTTCACTAAATTTTAGGAAAAATTAAAATTTCAAAAACATGTTTTTGTCGCTCCTGACTTTATTTTTTGTTAATTCTTCATGATATTTTCACATGTAATGTATTGTTATGTCTGAAAGGGCCTCACAATTAAAAAGTTAAAATGAAATTGAAAAGGTCAAGGTCATATTACGATAATTGTGTTTTTATTCGGCTCCAAATAGCTCCAAAACAAAAAATATTTTATTGAAAGTATAAACAAAAGTTTTAGTTCTTGAATAGCTCTTTCCAGTGATGTTTAGTTTTTGAAGATCGGACTTGATTTGGTCATTTTACGGCAGTCAAAAGTTTGATCCTATTTAGAACAATTGTAAATCAGTTTTTATGCTTCAAATTGTGATATATAAGGAATAGAATGTTCGACTAGTGCGACTTGTATGCTTCATTGAACCATTTGCTGCATTTCTAGGTACCTAATAGTAAAATTGCATTCTGTTCCTTGGTGACATCAATTTGAAACAACACTAAAATATTTATGCGATGTTTCATGAAAATGATAGTAATTCAATGCAACATTAGTTCGTTATAATGTTAAGTGGCATATCGCATTGTCGCGTGTCATTTTGTACTGTTGTGTGTCGTTTGCAATTGTTGTTTATCGAGTACAATTGTCGTATGTCACCCTCATAAAGCAACACACACATATAATGTTGCAGTACCCGAAGTCTGTAAAAAAAGTTTTCAAGTTAGCGACTAAATTACAGACAGGTAATACTTAAAAGTATTCTTCTTGGTAAAAAGTCTGCTTAAACATTGCGACAAAAATGTTTGAAAGATCACTGTATTCAACAGTATTCAAAAAGCCATTGAACGAAGAAATATGTTTTTCGAAACATGTGACTCGTGAACTGAATGGAATTGCTTTTGCGAAAACCGATGATATCGCAATAGCGATTCTAGTTAGGTTTTCGCATCGCTTGCGAAAACCTATTGTTCTTCTTCTGTTTTATTTTTATTAGGTTTTCGCATCGCAGTGCGAAAACCTATTGTTCTTCTTCTGTTTCTTTTTTTATTTTTTATTTTTCTAACCCTTTTTTGTGAACGGTATAGCTCCGAGGTGAGAAAAGCCACATCTATGAAACTTTTATCAGTAATAACCACGTACTTGAAGATGATCCTAACGTCGAGAAAATTTTCATTTTTGTTTTGATTTTCCCGCCAGGGGGCGTTTTATATGAAAATGTTTAATAAGCAATATCTCAATTATTTGAGGTCCGATTCAAATGCGGTTTTTTGCATAATGTTCCTTGTTCATAGCCCAATAAAACATGATAGGTTCCAAAAATTTGCGTATAAAAAACTTTCGTGCTACAGGAGGTTGAATGTTCGAATCTCGCAAAAACTGTGAAATAAGGGTAGGTCTACCAAAAACCTACCCATTTTATTCAGAGATGAGGTAGGAGAATTTTGTTTGTTGCATATGATTCGCAAGACATATACACACAAAATATATGGGGTGGCGAATTTGGGAAATGCATGGTTTGTCCACAGTACGCGGTCAAACTTAACCAATATTTTCGAAAAATCAACATTTTAAAAGCATGACTTTTAAGGTTATTTGCAGCTCCTGACTTTATTTTTTGTTCAATCTTCATAATTTTTTCACTGTTTATGCATTTTTATTATACAAATAAAACCATAGAAGAAAAAAACAGCGAAGATATACAAAGGTCAAGGTCATACCCAATTATTGTTATTTTTATCGGCATAAAATAGTTCTCAATCTAAAAATATTTTATAGAAAGTATATGAACAAAAGTTTTAGTTTGTGAAGAGATCTTTCCATTGGTGTTTAGTTTTTGAAGATCGGACTTCATTTGATCAATTTACAACAGTCCAAATTTTGATCCTTTTATCAAACAATTGTAAATGCGTATGTTTCCTCTTTTTTGCAGCTCCTGACTTTATATTTTGTTCAATCTTCATCATGTTTTCACTGTTTATGCATTTAAATAATACAAATAAACTCATAGTAAATAACGATGAAAACATGCAAAGGTCAAGGTCATAATGCCGATTGTTGTTATTTTTATCGGCACAAAATAGCTTCAAATCTAAAAATATTTTATAGAAAGTATATGAACAAAAGTTTTAGTTTGTGAAGAGATCTTTCCATTGGTGTTTAGTTTTTGAAGATCGGACTTCATTTGATCAATTTACAACAGTCCAAAGTTTGATCCTTTTATCAAACAATTGTATATCCATATGTTTCCTCTTTTTTGCTGCTCCTGACTTTATATTTTGTTCAATCTTCATCATGTTTTCACTGTTTATGCATTTAAATAATACAAATAAACTCATAGTAAATTATGATGAAAATATGCAAAGGTCAAGGTCATAATGCCGATTATTGTTTTTTTATCGGCACAAAATAGCTTCAAATCTAAAAATATTTTATAGAAAGTATATGAACAAAAGTTTTAGTTCCTGAAGAGATCGTTCTAATGATGTTTAGTTTTTGAAGATCGGACTTCATTTGATCAATTTACAACAGTCTAAAGTTTGATCCTTTATCGAAAAATCGTAAATCAGTATGTTACCTCAAAATTTTCTTATTTTAGGTGGAATATTTCGTGATTTCGTGTCTTTGTCCAAAGTCGAAATAACAACAATATGGCACGTTTTCTTTCTTTCGCCTTTTTGGGGCCAAGAAACAAAGACACATGATTGCGTTATTTCCTCTTTCACCTTTCAGGGCTAGTACACGAAAATAAGAAATGGCAGATATCAGCCATCTTAATTTACTGCATTTCTAAGAACTAAATTGTAATATGTAAATAAATTTTGTTTATCATATTCCGCTAGGGGACACTTTGCTTTATATCTGGGAAGAAAGTCCGGAGAGCGTATGTCAAACCCCCGGCGTCATTTTCGTCGTTGTCGTCCGTGAACAAACCGTTAACCTGGCTTATATCTTTTTAACTATAAAAGATAGAGCTTAGATAGTTCACATGTGAACAGCTCATGGCAAGACATCTCATCTGGAACCATGACTTTTGACCTTGTGACTTTGACCTTGGAGTTTGACCTACGTTTTTAAAAAAATTTAACCTGGCGTATATATTTTGGACTCTTGGAGATAGAGCTTAGATATTTCACATGTTGACACCTCATGGCAAGACCCTCTCATTTGGGACCATGACTTTTGACCTTGTCACCTTGACCTTGGAGTTTGACCTACTTTTTAAAAAATAATCTGGCCTATATTTTTTAAACTCTAAGAGATATAGCTCAGATATTTCACATGTGGACACAACATTGCAAGATCCTCTCATTTAGGGGACATGACTTTTGACCTTTAGACCATGACCTTGGAGATTGCCCTATTTTTCAAAAACTTAAACCTGGCCTGTATCTTTTGAATTCTAAGAGATAGAGCTTAGATATTTCACATGTGGACAGCCCATTACAAGACCTCTCATTTGGAACCATGACTTTTGACCTTGTGAACTGAACTTGACCTTGGAGTTTGACCTACTTTTCAAAAACTTTAATCTTAGACAAAAAGTGTTGTTACGACAAGCTATGTTGTCTTCTGACAACTCTTGTTGTTATAACTAAGAAAGTTGATATTCTTGTTGAAAGCCTGGTAAAATTTGATAAATCTAAGGAGCAAAAAGCTGATTTTTTCTACTTGCTATAGAAGGTTGAATGTTCGAACCTTGCATAAACTTTGCAGACTTTTGTGGGTATATGAAAAACATTTCACTTGCAATCATATTCAAACTTTGTAACAAATTTTGTACCGAAATCCGATTAAAGCTTATATCTTTGAATAAATCAGAGATTATGCCCCTTTTAACATAAAAACAGCAATTTTGTACTCTTAAGTATTTTTTTTTCTAACCCTTTTTGTGAACGGCATAGCTCCGAGGTGAGAAAAGCCATATCTATGAAACTTTAATCAGTAATATCCACGTATTTGACAATGATTCTAACGTCGAGATAATTTTCATTTTTGTTTTGATTTTCCCGCCAGGGGGCGTTTTATATGAAAATGTTTAATAAGCAATACCTCAATTATTTTAGGTCCGATTCAAATGCGGTTTTTTGCATTATGTTCCTTGTAAAAAGCCCAATAAAACATGATAGGTTTAAAAATTTGCGTATATAAAACTTTCATGCTACGAAAAGTTGAAAGTTCGAACCTCGCAAAAAACGGTGAAAATGAGGGTAGGTCTACGAAAAACCTATCCATTTTTTTTATGGATGCGATAGAAGAATTTTATTTGTTGCATATGATTCACAAGACATATACGCACAAAATATACGGGGTGGCGATTTTGAGAAATGCAAAGTTTGTCCTCCAGAAACGGTCAAACTTCACTAATACTTGGGACAATTTAAGATTCTTAAATTTGTTTTTTGTCGCTCCTGACTTTATTTTTTGTTCATTCTCCATGAAATTCTCACAGGTTATGTAGTTTTATGTGCTTAAGTGTCTTAAAATAAAAAAGTTAAAAGAAATGCAAAGGTCAAGGTCATATTAGGATCATTGTATTCTTATACGGCCCCAAATAGCTCTAAAACTAAATATATTTCATTGTTAATATGTGAACAAAAGATTTAGGTCTTGAAGAGCTCTTTCCAATGATGTTTAGTTTTTGAAGATCGGACTTGATTTGGGCATTTTATTGCAATTCAAACTGATTCTTTTTGGAATAACTGTAAATTTGTTTTCAAACTTTGAATTTAGTTTAAATATCAACTGTGTAGTACAGCTGTAAAAGCAGACTGATTTATAGAATTTACCAATGCAGTACACATCTCTTTGAAGAGTATACACATTGTATAGGCAAATTACAAAGCTCATGACTGATAACTGTCACTTTTATCATTTTTATTACATATTTAGTCTTTGTCTCCTCCTGCGTGCGTGCTCTCTGTCTCTCTCTCTCTCTTCTCTCATAGATGTAAAATATAAATCATGTAATCTATTATAAGCAGCATAATTTCTAATGAATGAAACTATCACAATTTAGAAAATGCTTAAAATATGGGATTTCAGACTGCGAAGTCAGTTGTATTGAACTCATTCAGTACTGTTTTAAAAACTAGGGCATTTTACGTAATCACAACAACAAATTCGAAACATTCAGCCTAGATTCACGGATATGTAGACAAACATTAAAAATGTCTACAGGTGATACATTTATTACATAAGTAATTTCTAATTATATGTGTTTGGTGCGACTATGCCAGCATTTTGCGGCCCTGCACGACACATGAAGAAGATGCTGTCTGCATTACATGTATCATACTATGTAAGAAATTCATATCAGTAACCTGAAAAAGACCGGCGACTGGCGACGACCGGAGGCCATCATTTAGTATAGGATCTGGTACATCGGAGACCGGACGAGACCGTCTACCTGTTATATCTATTTAGGACTTATTTAATCCAAATCAGAACTTACATACACACACAATGATGTAACATATAATAGGGTTGATGGGAGATATACCTAAACCATTTACATAACAATTATCACACTATCTGAATATGAGGGTGGGTCTACGAAAAACCTATCCATTTTTTAGCTCACCTGAGCACATAGTGCTCAAGTGAGCTTTTGTGATACCCCTTCGTCCGTCGTCCAGCATCCGTCGTCAACAATTTGCTTTAAACGACATCTCCTCTGAAACCACTGGACAGAATTTGATTAAACTTGGGAGGAATGATCCTTGGGTGAACCTCCACAGAAGTTGCTAAAATAAACTTGATTCATGCAGAACTCTGGCTGTCATGGCAACGGAAAGAAAAAAATATGAAAACTTTAAAAATCATCTCCTCTAAAACTACTGGCCAGATTTTTGAATATTTTGGTACAGATGTTCCTTGGGTGAAGCTCTACCAAAGTTGCTAAAATTATTTGGATCTGCCTAAAAACATGGCCGCCAGGACGGGGCTAATTTGCCTTATATGTATATAGTGAAAACTTAAAAACCAACGGAAAGAAAAT
>CM037783.1:58514741-58564741 GCA_021229015.1 Solen grandis
ACATAAAATTCGCTGGCTATTTGATGCCAAACATGAAAGGGTTTGAACAACTAAACAATATCGTATCATTCGACACGAGTATGAAAAAAAAGTCTGATACTGGGTGAACAAATGAAACTGCATGGTAAAACATGAACATTTATTGTAATCAGATAATATGGTAAAACATGAACTTTTATTGTAATCAGATAATATGGTAAAACATGAACATTTATTGTAATCAGATAATATGGTAAAACATGAACATTTATTGTAATCAGATAATATGGTAAACATGAACATTTATTGTAATCAGATAATATGGTTAAACATGAACATTTATTGTAATCAGATAATATGAATAAAACACGTTGGCTAATAAATAGGAAAGTCCGGCAAAACCTCATTTTGTATCATTCCAGACAACCAGTTTTAATATGTTCAGTAAACTATGACCACTCATGTCAGATTCTCTGTGTACAGTATAGTACTACACGCATTCTAAGCAAGTTGAATTTAACCTCATTTTTTGTAATCACTGTTTTGAGAACAATACGTCTATCATTTATAGACAAAGCTATATATACATTGACAACAAGCTTTTTTCTTGATTGTAAGACACTTCTACATGACAAAAAATATTAAAAAAAGAAAAAAAACACATCAATTTCTGCCAAGCTAAAAATACTGAAAATGATTTCATGGAAATTTCAATTGTTTCCGGGCCAATATCCGGGAAAACATAGCAGTGTCTGGCTCCCCTTAAATAATAACTGTTTTTTATGAATAAAAATGCACTTTTTAAAAAACCGTCCCTAAAAGCATTCTATTAAGATAGCTACTATCAATTTGCATGATACATGGAAAGAATAGCGCGTTTTTCTTCTTTTTGGTTCATGTCAATATCGACAAAATTATAAAGCTGGAAAGAAGAAACGTTAATGAATTTGAAAAAGCATAACAAAGGGAATATCAATTATTTGCGCTATGATTTCCATTAAAAATGTGTAGTCATGCTTACTTTATTTGGAATGAGCGAATATGTTTTTCAAATATATATTTGACATTTGATAACAATAATTATTATATTATAATAACTTTTACATACCAGACCTCTTTTCATATAAAAATCAATTAGCTTTACAAACGACATATCACAGATATAGATAACACAATAAAAAATAAAAAATTTTAAGAAAAGGTTAAAATTTTCGCAAAAATTACATCAAGCAATCATCATTAAAATTTAATGATAAACTTAACCAGAGTCCTAGAAAATTACAATAAATGCAAAATGTAGATATATGCCTAATTATAATTTAAACAGATAAAATATAACATAATAAAATAATTATAAGGTGCTGAGCCGCCGTCATTTTATGACTAAAAGTCAAATGATGTAATAGTGAATAAAAGTCGTTTAATAGAATATTTACTAAAATCAATATAAAATATTATCCATTAGTTATTGATTAGGGCTAAGACTAAAGGAAACTCTCTATGATTAAGAAGGCCTTAGGTAGAGGTGGACTAAACGCGAATAGTTAAATGTATTCTTATTTTGTTAAAGCTTTTTTTTTAAAAAAAATATTTTCAGAAAGATTTCAATAAAACATGTTCTTAAATGTCAAAAAGAGCAATGAAAATATTAAACTAAAATCCACAAAAAATCAAAGCTAATTGCTTAACCTGTGCTAATGTTAAGTCTTAATTTGCAATTTGCTTGTAAATTTTCATAACAGATAATTCAACATTTGACATCAAAGAAGTAAGTGTAGTATAGCCATCATCGTTTTGAAGAAAGTTTTCATATACTAACCTTCATCGGGATGGTTACACCCACTATGAACTTTACTACAACTAGTATTATTTATTTTTCTGAAGATCTGAAGAAAACTCAATATAATTTTCCCCAAATTGTCCAAATGCCTATTTACGGATTTTCATCTTTGATATAGAAAATGTTCGGCATAAGTGATAGACTTACATTAATATACGAATGCAATGGAATCTAACGTTGAAGTCGTACTAAATGTATTGCCAATCAGAAGTTTTGATGATTCAAAATTATCAGCGATTTATTGCAATAGGGCGCATTCTCAATTTCATTTTTACCATGTACAGTACAGAGTGACCTATTTGACAAAATCAAGTGTTTTAACAATTTAAGGATGACTTCTAAATCGGATAGAATCTATAAAGACATTTTTTTTTCCAAAATAGAAGCCTACGTTCGCTTCGGCCTGGTATTGTCTATAGAAATGTCAAATATACTCTTACATACTCGTATTGTTTTGATGTGTCTAGTATTCATAGAACTGTATTTAAGCTTAGAGTTTGGATCCAAGGCAAACGGTGCATTGATAAAGTTTCCGATATCCATCAAGATGTTTTCAAACTGTTTTGGGATTTCCTAAAAAAAAAAACTGTCAGCATGGTGACGGTATGATATTCATACTGTAAGAGCAATATCAAGTTTAAACACTTTATACTCATGTAGTTCAGAGAGTGGGTAATTAATGCTTTCAGATTTACAGTTACATGAACGATTTGCAGCCTTGATACGAAAAACAAATAAACGATATGTGCAGTCAGGGAAACTTGGTGACAATACCGTGATTAGAAACGTTCAGAGTACACGTTTTTATCTCTATCATGAAACATTCTGAGATATAATGACAACGGTAGAGAATATATTTTACATTTTGTTCGACAGGGACCAATATCTGAATAGATGTCAAGTAGATTGCTTACGTAAACGTTTGTATTTTACATTTATATGTGCTATTTATTCAATTTCCACAAGATAAGAAACAATTACCAGGCAAACATTTAGGGCATTGTATTTGAAAACTGTAGTGTAAATTGCAAGGAAAGTTTTTTGTTTTCGATATAACATCCATATTTTTATATGTTATACAAGCAATTGCCATATTAATGGTATATTATCCGAAAAAAATGTACATGCATAATCATAATTCAGAAATTGGGATATTATAATTCATAAAGCCTTGTCATGAAAGAATATATATTTTTCCGTACAAAAAGAGATTGTTAGCCATTTTTTCATCGATATTTATTCAATAAAGATAAAGACTATTGTTGTTGTGTTGGAACTTACTGCCGCTGCAACTTTACTTCAGTCATCAGCTACCTTCATCTAATGACAGGTTGAGGGATACCTCTAGTTCACCGAGACAACACCTGTCATAAGCTAGCTGAACATCGTTTTCACACGAAAACGCCAAGGCGCTTTTGCTATTGTGTTTAACTCTATTTTCTGATTTGGCACGATACCGAAGGAATATTTTGGTCAATATGTCTGTGTTTGAAAATTTTTCGGCAATATTGACATGAAACCGATCAATTTCCGTGATATTCTTTGTTCGTTTCCGTGAATTATTACGATCCAAATGGTAGTGTGGTTTGCAATGCTTTATACTTCAAATAGGTCCGGATGGCCCAATGGTAAGTTCAGCGGTCTTGTAATCACTCATTAGCAGGTTCCAATCCCTGACGTGGACAAATATTTTGTGAGAGTGGATAGATTAATAAAATATTATTTTGAATTTAATTGTTTCGAAGACGTTTATTATTATTTTTTATTATTTAACTAATTGTTCAATCCTATATTCAGTCGAGCTTTGGCTATACCAGCTAACATATTCACCATAAGTGCTTAGTATGATTTATATGCGGTACATTTTAAACACAGCGGTAAAAAAATCTTTAAAAAAAGAAAATATATATGGTCTAAGCTAGATTCGAATCCAAATCCTTTAGCTTCGAATTCTAGCACATTATCATTGAGGCTAACAGGGCGTGTGATACACATGTGATGTACGTGTTGTACCATACTTTAAAGTCTTTTTTACTTTATAAAATATATTTTACTTCAGAAATCGGCAATTACCGAAGAAAGGTCAGTGAATATTTATAAGTCTCAGACAATACCACTGTCGCTTTCAGCTTTACGATTGGTTGTCGAATCAACAAGCTTGTCGTTATACACTGTAGATTTCCGACTGCAGCCGGTCCTTGGAATCTTAAATGTGCTGTAAAAAAGTCATCAAAGCCAGTTGTCTGGCCCTGTGTTCTCAAAAACGACTTGAGAACGATCTCAGGCTTATACTATGGTATCTGCTCAATCTGGAGGTTAAGCCAGAGATTTATATTTGAGCGGTGTTCTCGAAAATATTTTCTCGCTCAAAAGTCATGCAACCACTTAATTTTGAGCAACACATAGTGTCCTAAAACACTATCCCGAGCATTTTGTGTCCTAAAACACTATCCCGAGAATGTTGTGTCCTAAAACACTATCCCGAGAATTTTGTGTCCTAAAACACTATCCCGAGCATTTTGTGTCCTAAAACACTATCCCGAGAATGTTGTGTCCTAAAACACTATCCCGAGAATTTTGTGTACCAAAACACTATCCCGAGCATTTTGTGTCCTAAAACACTATCCCGAACGTTTTGTGTCCTAAAACACTACCCTGAGCATTTTGAGTTTGCCGAGACTGTGCTTGAAATACGTATTGAACACCGCTCATTGATGAATCTAACTTTAATCATTCTTAAGTCTTAGTTGAATAGGATTATTCAAAATACACGAGAACATGAGACCTAGAATAAAAACATCATCATCAAGTTGGTCGGAATAACCTGCAAGCGTACAATGGTTATTTTTTTCACAACCAACAAAGATTGGTTAAAACGTTATACGTCGATGTGTTTTCTTTGATTTTTTATCATTTTTGTCATCATTTTTTTTTTTTTCTTTTTTTTTTTTTTGTCCTGTAGAAACATTTATCAGAAGTGTATGCATGTCGAGTATTTACTGTATTTTCTGCTTACGTCATACCCAATACCAAGATGATCAATTTTTCGCTCATGAACATCGCAAATTTACTAAGACGATATCTTTAAAATTAATTCACATATGACTAAATTTATGACAGAAGCATGAGATAAATATCCTGTGATAAATTATATCACGGACTTTTCTAGGTCTTCTCAAGTTAGAGAAACACCTGGTGCCGGTTTCCATGGAAACAAGTCTGATGTACGTATCATTTTACATCACGCAATATGCATCTGGGAAAATATTTTCGAAGCTACATTGAATTTACAATGTGGAATTTTCTACCTGAATTTATTTTAATTTTAAACCGATTAAACCGCCTGCCACACCGTCTTTCAAAAATGTTATCAGAAAAGAGATAGGAATGGATATCTTTCGCAGATGAATTCATTTTGATTAAGCCTTTCAAACTTTACTTAATGTTAGTAATGATATCAAGCAATACGTTTTAACATGGCGTATTGATCATTTTATACTAAAAGAACTGGTGAGGGGAATTAGATTAAGTTGTAAACATCTGCTTCCCTATCAAAGCAAAAATAAATGAATACTTATAATGATGATCTTATAAACAGAATATACATGAAATGAAAAAAAAATCATTTTCCTGCATATAAAGTTAATACCCCTGTCACCGAGACTGGCGTCCTCACTGCGTTTTTACAACGACCCAGTAGAATCACCACGGAAGCCATGGGGTCGTCAAGAGAACGGCCGAAAGATGTAACAGGGACATCCATGACGTATAAGGTCGCTGGTCGAGAGCGACTGTTTTGAGCAGAATCAAAGTAAACGCCAGGGTTTAGTGTCCTTATGATGTCCTGGCTCAGAACGCAATGCGATCGCCTTGGAATTGCTATTGTCGCAGAAAGAACGGGAAAGGAACGCGAAGAACGCCGTAGGGACGTCGTATAGACGATTCATGATCCTTTCGGGAAACCTACGGATACCCTACTGCTTTCTTACTAAATCTATGAGTTTTTAATCGCGTTCTTACCGCGGTATCAGCGCGATTTTATTATTGTTTAGAATCCCTACTTTAGTCCTCGACCTAAAGACGTCCTCCATGCGTCCTTTAAACGTTCATGGAATTTCCTCGGGATTCCCACAACGTACATGGCGTTTTCATTTTTTTCTCCAAGTTTGCACTATATGTCTTGCTCGTCCCTGATATTATTATGGTTTTCATTGGTGATTAATAACTATAAAATCCATTTTTTAATTAACCTTCATTAGTAATCTCTCTAATGCATCAGGCCTGTACGTATAATTTACTACTGGTACAAGTACACAAGATCATTGTCCAGCAACAACAGACAAATGACAATCAAATAGCTTTACGCCTGATTAGAAAAAGGTGTAAGGTTCTGTGAGCCTCGGTGAGCGAATGGTTTCGGCGTTGCAGCCCCGACAGCCCTACTCCGCCCATGGCTCTTTTGTCCTCGGCATAAAGTTTTCGAATTACAGTCGAACCTGCTAACAAAGGCCACCCAAGGGAAATTACAATTTTGGCCTTTGTTAGCAGGTGGCCTTTGTTAGCAGGTGTCATGTTTTGTCTGATGATCTCTCTCTCTTTCTCTCTCTCTTTAAGTTCCAATTATGTGCAGAAAGTTATTTATAGGAGGATATACATATTTTAAATAACAAATGTGAAAACATAATAATGTTTAATAATTGATTTCATAAATGAATAACATTTTGAACAACAAACATGTATTTGTCTTGTGTAAGATTTTCACAGCGTTGTTTTGTTACCATGGAGCTTGAAGACAGAAGAATGAATAGGCAGATACGAAACAGAATGAAAGCTTAAGAATGCGTATATGTGTTCTTTTGTTGTAGAATATACGTAATAATCATAGAATAATGTGTATTTGTAATGTGAGAATCGATTCTGATCAACCTTCAATCAATAAAGCAAGTGTTTCTGTGTTAAAACCAACTTTCTCATAACGCGAAAACATGTTACACTCTTTACTATGTCTGGCGATAAAATCCGAGTAATCCACAATTTGAGCGTCGGCTATTATACGGTCCTCAATACCTCGTGTATTTTTAACAGAGATACAGATAATGTGCTTTTTTTTTCTCTCTCTAAACTCTTTGAAAACAAAACAAACCAAAAAATTATTTATAATTAATGACAAGACCGCATCTTAAACACGCTTGAAGCACCGCACTTTACACTCAATCATTGTTATCATTTTCCCGGATTAAAAATGAGGAAGACATCTTGCTAATCAATGCCAATTAAGGTCATCCACACCTGACAAACACCACCTGTACGAACAGTAATGGTCACTATGGAAACCATCCTCGCCACCCTCGATGATTACGGTATTGTTTCAAATCTATTGTTCGGCTCTCACCTAACGGTGTTAGCCGTTACGCAACTTCCTGATGGGGCGCGTCAGTGGCGCGTGGCCGTTCGTACCAGTGTGGGGTACCAAATGGGGTCAAATATGGTGGCCGTTGGTCATAGTAAGCAGTTGGTCGCTGATAGCAGGTGTAATATAGAACGAAATTGGTCGGGGGGAATTTGAAGTGGCCGTTGTTAGCAGTTGGTCGCTGCTAGCAGGTGGCCGTTGGACCAGGTTCGACTGTAGATTGCCTTCGATAAAAATGCGCGTCTAGACACCTTTAGAGCAGACTCGCGAATGAAAATGTCCCCAAAACTGAAGCGTTTCATAAACACAGCGCGGATGTTGTATTATCACCGATGGATCGCCATAGTCGCTGCAGTCGCTGTAGAGTCGTCGTATACAACTCAGAACCGCAGTTAAGTAACCATGGTGTCGCCGATGTGACGCCAAATGATCGCAGTGTAAACGTAATAAAAACGCCATTAATTAGAGAAGCTATTATTCGAGCACATTGCCTAATCCCACCATTATTCCAGAATTTCATTCAACACCGCTAGTCCTTGGGTATTCTTAACTTTATTGTAATTTGAATTTCCTTCAGTGCAACTTACCATAACTTATTTGGGTTTCCGTGTCATTTTTATCGGGTTTATCTTTATTTTATTTGATTTACTCATTTCTCAGAAGAAATTTTGTAAAGCTGTCCCTTTTCTTAAAAGCTTGTGGTTATAATTTACGAAATATTTTTATATCCTTGCACTGAAATGATGGGATTAGTTTAGTATATTGGCATGTATAAAAGGAAACAATAACCCCAATACATCTGCACACAGCAATATCAAGTGAATCTTCCACGGATATATAAAGACAAAAGGTAGAAAGCAAGATATCGAGACTGACATGTAATTGTAAACGCCGATGAATGGTTTGACCCTTACACTGCCTTTGCGATAAGTGCAGCAAGCAATCCCAAATACATTTAAATGGTACAGTCCAATATAAAGAAAGGACAAGTCCATTTAGCATGGTAAGGGTTATTAACAAAACTTTTGTCTCATTTACAATTTATATATAATGCAACGAAAAAAAAAATCCTCATGATTACAGTTTGCTACATGGTACTGATATAGTTCCCTTGCTTGGTGCTCAGTATAAAAGTGTGGTTCCAGGATTGGTTGGGCCCGTGTCAGGGTGGTGTGACTTGGCGTGGTAGGTAACCCGGGATTAATTATCAGATAGTCCGGGATACTTCCTCCGATGTTTCACTTTTAGAGTGTATAAAATGCACAATATCTTTATGATATTAAAATTAAATTTCAACACATATATCCAATGAATTATAACTTTTTGGTATTTTCGTATAAGTTAAAGACGATATTTGACATCATATATGTAGAAATCGCACTGACAGACCTCTGAACAAGATGAATGTTGGAACTAGAATCCTTTCTTCTTATCAAAATCAAAATCAACAGATATTAGAACAAAATACAGAATTAAGAGATATGTCAGTCACGCCTCAGTGGGCGGAGTTTCTTGCAAGCCGTAAATGCCGTATGATTGATATAAAGGGCATTAAATAGAGATAGAAACAAAAAGAGGAAAGAAAAAAATAGAGTTGCATCGCAAATCATTGGCTGAATAATTTACCGCTTCAATATGGTATTATGCAACATATATAAAAACGTTTACAATATTGACAAAACAAATCCGTTTATCAATCAATTATTTGTTGTTGTTGCTCTTCTTAACTCGTTCAAATAGCAAAATATGCATGACTATACTTTTGTGATTTCAAATCAGTGACAACAAGTTTACTTCTTCTGAAAATTGAATACATATTCATACTAAGTGGGATAATTGATTTTTGCTTTCTGAACCCTTGAAATATACGGTTTATCGTTGTAATAACTCTAGAAAAAAATATCCATTCAATCTGTCAATGGACATGGCATCTCATTCAGTTAAACGTGTTCCTCAATCTAACATACACTCCACAGAATTGGATAGAGAAAATGGAGATGTAAAGTCACTTTAATATTCAGGTTGTAAGTGAAAGCTTGATAATCGATGTGTTCTTTTAAGGATAAGAATTGAAAAGATATACATGATTTTAAAGATATTAAAGTTGTATTTGTATTATACGGTAAGACGTATAATGGATAAGCAAAATGAGAACTTTGTTTGAATATGTATTGAAAAGGGAATTAAAGGTTTTCCAGTAATTACATTGAGACGAAATTTATCCAGTGGTTTACCCGAACGAATATAAAATTATCGTTTTGTTTGTAAAACCACACGTGAGCATTTTGACATTTGCCAAAGTCATAAATGGAAAATGTGGGCTTAGATTTTTACAGCAAAAAATGAATAAGTTGATTTCTTCTACGCCATTTAAAAAGAGAAATCAAAAAGGACTGCGTCCGAATTGGAAAACTGATGATTCTCCTTTCATCTCCCTCCTTGAAATATTTCTATATGTATGTTAAATCGGGTTAAAAGAATACTTTTAAAATGTAGTTGTAGTAAATTTGCTACTGTGAAATCATTAAGTTTCGTGGGACACTAATTTTTGTCGATTTCGTGATGGGTTTTATCCACGATTATTAATTCCCACGAAAACATTATCTCTTATACCGACCACACGTTTTCTAGAACATAGATCCACAAATAAATGTACACAAGAAATTACCTTAGGGATATAATCAACAAAATTTAATGTCAACGAAAATTAAAGAATGTACAGTATTCGTTAAGTATTTGTATTTTATTCATTATCATTGTATCAAGTTTTATTTTCTGCTTGTTCAGTACTCTGATATTCATATAGTAATTTTGTCATCGAAGTGTCTTCGTGATCAATATTACTAACCAAAAATATATATTTTATATTTTATTGAACTGCTAACATGCTTTTATTAACCAAGAATATATATTTTATAATTTATTGAACTGCTAACATGCTTTTATTCAATTGTATCAGTTATGCAGGCAGATACATCGCTGTTAAGACTGACTCAGCTTTCAATGTAAGACCAAGTCCATGAAATGAGAAAGCATATTTGATTTTGTTAACTGACTAATCACTCTACACCATCTTAGCTCGTCAACGTTAAAATTAATTGTTTTTCTGTTTTGTGAAAGTCATTTGGAAAATACTGATTACTTGTTAAATTTATGTAATAATAGTTCTTAATTTTCAAAAAAGGATTAAATGTTTGCACAAGCAAAAGAACATGCAATGTCACTAAAGGGCTTCGTAAAATCTTAATTATTAGATAAATTATTTAAACAGTAAACGCTTACAGCACAAAAATGACTGTTTGTAAAAACATAAATATATAGTATACTGAAAATTTTTAATCGTTTGCCAAATCGTACCATTCGACACAAATATGAAATGCGTGTGTAAGCAAGTTAAATCTAATCTTTGTATTTGCAATCACTTTTCTGGGGAAAAATGTCCATATTTTACAGACACTGCAATAAATACATTTACAACAAACATCTCTCCTAATGATGAGGAACATCTACAATTGTGCCAAATATAATTACCGTGTGTAATATAATGATAAAGTTATGCGGCAAGGCTCAGTTAGTTTTGGCTGACCCTCGTACATGCCAAAAAACAGCAATATCTTCAAAGCTAACAATACTAAAATCCACAGGAAATGTCCAGATTGATTCCAGGGCTGCACCATCAGGGTCCGCACAATATCCGGGAAAACATCTTAGACCGTGTCTGGCTACACCACTGCTCTTTCATTATTCAAGGAAACATGTTATTCACCGCCATGTTTTATGACTGAAACATGCACTTTCTGCAGATATTGAATGTCAAAACTGTAATAATGTCCGTCTCTCGAAGTATTCTATCAATATAGCTTTTATCAATTTGCATGATACATGGAAAGAATAGCGAGTTTTGCTTCTTTTTGCTGCGTGTCAATATCGACAAAATTATAATGTTGGAAAGAAGAAACATGTTTATGAATTTGCAAAAGCATAACAAAAGGGATATTTATTATATGAGCTATGTTTTCCATTGCAAATTTTGCATTCATGCTCTCGAGATTTTATATGTGCTGATATATTTATTACAAATATTTAATATTTTATTGATTAAAGTATATTGGGATTATTTTATAAACTAGATTTTTTTTAGCGATCTTCTCATATAAAAATATATATTTTCAAAGGCGCAATGCATACTATATGGACAATCAATACAACATAAAAATAAAACAGATTGAATATCATTACTCTATCAGTATTAAAGTAAAGGATAAAGGTTATAAGAATCCTAGTAAATACGGTTAAAATGAATTCCCAGTCCTAATCATAATTTTAAACGAATAAAATACAAATAAAAAAACAATATCAGCAATAAAATAAAATTATGCAATTAACTAGGATCCTAGACAATGATTAATTTAGATAAGCTGTGTTTGAAATTAAAAAGTAAGACTCTGTGGGATGTAAAAGTTGGACTAAAAGTCAGTGGTTTGTAATTAATCTCAAGAGGGTGAGACTCTATTGCTGACTTAATGTCAGTGGTTTGTGATTAATCTCAAGAGGGTGAGACTCTATTGCTGACTAAATGTCAGTGGTTTGTGATTAATCTCAAGAGGGTGAGACTCTATTGCTGACTAAATGTCAGTGGTTTGTGATTAATCTCAAGAGGGTGAGACTCTATTGCTGATTAAATGTCAGTGGTTTGTGATTAATCTCAAGAGGGCGAGACTCTATTGTTAACTAAATGTCAGTGGTTTGTGATTAATCTCAAGAGGGTGAGACTCTATTGCTGACTAAATGTCAGTGGTTTGTGATGAATCTCAAGAGGGTGAGACTCTATTGCTGACTAAAAGTCGGTGGTTTGTGATTAATCTCAAGAGGTTGAGACTCTATTGCTGACTAAATGTCAGTGGTTTGTGATTAATCTCAAGAGGGTGAGACTCTATTGCTGACTAAATGTCAGTGGTTTGTGATGAATCTCAAGAGGGTGAGACTCTATTGCTGACTAAATGTCAGTGGTTTGTGATGAATCTCAAGAGGGTGAGACTCTATTGCTGACTAAATGTCAGTGGTTTGTGATTAATCTCAAGAGGGTGAGACTCTGTTGCTGTCTAAATGTCAGTGGTTTGTGATTAATCTCAAGAGGGTAAGACTCTGTTGCTGTCTAAATGTCGGTGGTTTGTGATTAATCTCAAGAGGGTGAGACTCTATTGCTGACTAAAAGTCAGTGGTTTGTGTTTAATCTCAAGAGGGTGAGACTCTATTGCTGACTAAAAGTCGGTGGTTTGTGATTAATCTCAAGAGTGTGAGACTCTATTGCTGACTAAATATCAGTGGTTTGTGATTAATCTCAAGAGGGTGAGACTCTATTGGTGACTTTATGTCAGTGGTTTGTGATTAATCTCAAGAGGGTGAGACTCTATTGCTGACTAAATATCAGTGGTTTGTGATTAATCTCAAGAGGGTGAGACTCTATTGTTAACTAAATGTCAGTGGTTTGTGATGAATCTCAAGAGGGTGAGACTCTATTGTGGACTTTATGTCAGTGGTTTGTGATTAATCTCAAGAGGGTGAGACTCTATTGCTGACTAAATGTCAGTGGTTTGTGATTAATCTCAAGAGGGTGAGACTCTATTGCTGACTAAATGTCAGTGGTTTGTGATTAATCTCAAGAGGGTGAGACTCTATTGCTGACTAAATATCAGTGGTTTGTGATTAATCTCAAGAGGGTGAGACTCTATTGCTGACTAAACGTCGGTGGTTTGTGATTAATCCCAAGAGGATGAGACTCTATTGCTGACTAAAAGTCAGTGGTTTGTGTTTAATCTCAAGAGGGTGAGACTCTATTGCTGACTAAAAGTCAGTGGTTTGTGATTAATCTCAAGAGGGTGAGACTCTATTGCTGACTAAATGTCAGTGGTTTGTGATTAATCTCAAGAGGGCGAGACTCTATTGCTGACTAAATATCAGTGGTTTGTGATTAATCTCAAGAGGATGAGACTCTATTGCTGACTAAAAGTCAGTGGTTTGTGATGAATCTCAAGAGGGTGAGACTCTATTGCTGACTTAATGTCAGTGGTTTGTGATTAATCTCAAGAGGGTGAGACTCTATTGCTGACTAAATGTCAGTGGTTTGTGATTTATCTCAAGAGGGTGAGACTCTATTGCTGACTAAATGTCTAGGTAAAGTGAGTCAGTATGTGGGTCAGTAAGACACTAGACGTCAAATGCAGAGTGACTGAAAGTCGATGGAGCTTTATGTCTCGCTTTATGACTTAATGTCAGTTATGAAGTGTTTATCACGCGCTTTGGACTATCTCCAGGTGGTTTAAAAAGTCGTATTATTGTCTAATTTTGTTCAGGCGTTTTAAAATATTTTCAAAAATAAAGAGGATATTAATGTTATCTCAGAAAAATCAGGAAGAACAATGACTTTATATTAACTGAAATCTACAAAGAAAACATTCGGAACCAATTTGTTTAACTTACAGGCGATGTGGTTATGTACATAATTGCACTTATCGCTTCAAGCGCAAAGTAGAATTATAGTTTCATAACGGGTAATTCAACATTTAATGTTAAAGAAATAAATATAGTAATCATCGTTTTGCCGAAAATATTCATATACCAAACGTGGTCAGTATAAATACAACCATTGTGCATTTTACTACTAATAATTGTATGGTCTGACCCTTTCTTTCCCAAAACTGCTAAAATTCCTATTTAGGGATTTTCATATTATGAGGAATGCTTTGGTATAATGAGCTAGACGTAGTTAAACTAAGACTACAATAAAATCTTACACGAAGTACAACACATATTGTTTTGGTGTGTTTTGTAAGAACCATGTTTATGTTTAGGGTTTATTTCCGAGACAAATATTGCACTTTGATACATATTTCGCAATGATAAAGTCTCCGATATCCATCAAGATGTTTCCCAAATGTTTTGGGATTGGCTGAAAAAAGACTAATAGCATAGTGACAATAAAATATTTATACTGTAAAATATTCGAACAGTGTCAGTTTTGAAAACTTTATACTCATACTCATTTCAGACAGTAGATAGTTAATGCTTTTTCAGATCATCGGATACGTAAACGATCTAGAATTTTTCTACAAGAAATGTTTCAGATAATATCAAACAAAGTATTAGTGCAGTCATTGAAACCTCAGTATTGACTGTGTGGTGACAACACTCGTATAAGATATGTTCATTGATGTTTGATTTTAATTTATAGTACACGTTGCAATTTTTATTGTGAAACAGTTGAAGACATAATGGCAACGGTTGAGTACATATTTGAATTATTTTTGACATGGACCAATATCTGATTGGTTTTCAAGTATATTGCTAACGCATATGTTTGCATTTAACATTTATATGTGCAATATATTCAATTTTCATAGTAAACGTGACGATGGAAAATATATAGAGCATTATATTTAAATTGGAGTGAATATTGCAATGAAAGGTACTTGTTTTCCATATTTCAAAATTGCACATCTATATTTAGAATTATTTGAGAAGCATATAATTTATTTTATGGTACATGTATACTATCTGAAAAAAATATTTCTTCATAAATTACAACATTGGAAAATAATCATAGATGATATTAATCTGTAGAGCATTTAAAAGAAAAAAATATATACATTTGTATATATTCGCGCAAAATATTAAATTAATCATTTTTTTAGAGATATCTATTGAATAAACAGACATTTGACTTTTGTTCTTTTAGTGTTGAAACTGAAAGAGACATTAGACTATTGTTCCTGTTGTGTTGGAAAAAACTATCACTGATAAAGTATTCCACTCAGATAGCTACCTTTCTCTAATTACAGGTGGAGGAAGACCCCGAGCGCACCGAGACACCCAGGTAGAACCACCTAGCTAGACGGCTTTCCGTGTGATTTTTGCTATTGTGTTTTAACTCTATTCTCTAGACTGACATGGTACTCATGGAATACTCAAAGGACTCCCACTTGCAGACGGCCCTTGTGATCTTATATATGATGAAAAAAGACAGCAAAGTCGGAAACATTGAGTCGATACACGACAACTGTTTGACTGGAATATCCCGTGAGAATTCTTTATATAACTCAGAGTCTTAAAACCCACCTCATGTACAAAACTTCAAAATTTCATTTCATTTTTTTTCTTTTTCACGGGAAAATCGTCATTCTTACTATATGTAGGACATAAAACATGCACAAATCCGTTGCTGAAATAAGCCTTACTACATATAAACCTTTTAAACCAACAAAGACTGGTCGAGAAAAATTACATCGATGCATATTAGTTTCATTAGAATAAACAATAAGCCATATTGCGAACTCGATGCTAAGTCAGCAAACCCGGAACAAATCTTTACAGGACGAATGCCCTACACTACAGACTAGGCTACCCGGTCGCTTACATACATTCTCCCAAAGTGTTGGTACTGTGAAATATACACATAATGTGTACTTACTGCATTTGAATGTTTGTAAATTATTGTCTTCTGGATTATTGTCTTCTGGAAATGTTCTGGTTAACGTTATACCCAATACCAATAATGTTTCGCTTATGAACATCTCAGTGGTATAAATAGAATAACTGACATGTCTAAGTCATCTTAAGCAAGCGCGTCACCTGATGTCAGTCTCCATAGAAACGAGTCTGATGTGCGTATTATTTTACATCATGCAATATGCATCTTGGTAAAGCTTTTCAAGGCCACAAAGAATTTAGATTGTGTCGTTTCTAACTCCAGTTACTACCTGACAATAGTTAGATTTTAAACCAACCATTTCATCTGTCATCAATATCTTTCACAAATTGTATTCTGGAAATGTTAGAGATGAGAATGGAGGTCTATCACAGATTGTTCCATTTTGATGAAGCATTTAACACGGGCGTTTTATCTTATACTCAACGACACTGCGAGACTTAAAACCTGCTTTCCTCTCCACGAAACAAAATATTAAAAAATACATATAAATGAATCAACAATCTTAAAAAAAATGATATTTTCCTCATCCTGAATTTTATATGAATATGTCCCGGTATCATTGAAGAAAACATGCACGTCCCTTCAAATTCATTCCTCAATTAAATAATATAACTGAGATTCCTAATGTTTTTTACAAGTTTTATGAGTGTAAACTGGTTCGATATTTCAGGCAGAGTATTTTCATGTTAACTTTGATTAATTTAGTGAGAGAAGATTAACGATTTGTCCCAAACCAACGTAAATCAGATATATCAATACAATGTACTAGCAGTTGTTAGGAAATCCGTTCAAGAACATGTCTTCCTTTCGAAACAAACACTTATAAAAGAATAAAAAAATGAGCTCAAATTGTATAGTATTTGAGACAAACAAACTACTGCAGTTTGTGGTACTTAATATTGTTTTACATTTCTTATTCACATCTGATTTGTCGTCTAAACGAAATTATGTAATTAATCCGTGCAACAAGATACTATTTCTTTATGTATGTGCTAAAATTAAAACCAAGCCGCTCTTAGTCAACTGATTATATATGTCTGTAGAATTGTATTTTTCTTTATCTAAAATAACTGTTTTTAAAAGGAGCTGTTAACATACGGACGAGAAAAAACATCAACTGTTTATACGTGTATAAATTTCAGTCTTGGCAGCCAATAAGAACCATGAGCGACAATCTTCTTCATGCGGCTGATGGTGTTTTGGAAAAAAAACTTATTCACGGTACACAGCCAATATTGTGGTGTTTTAGTTATACCTGGTTAGAGGGAAATGGTATCTTATTGCAGCTATTATTCATTATTTTTATACTACATTTACTTCAGTTACTTTATCATAATTTTCATGTATTTTTTAAAGTGTTACATTTAGGACAAAATGACAAAAGACGTTCTTTTCTTCTTGTATTGTAAAAACGCATTTGTGACAAGCATGACAAGGAGACAACAGTTTGTTGTATTCATTAACTAGTCGAAACGAACGATGTGTGATGTAATCAAAAAAGTCCTGAACAGAAAATATCATGCTTAAATATGGATATAGATTAAAACAACAAATATTGATATATGGATTTATTAACATGTAAACTATAGCATACTTCCTATATATATGTATATACAATGTTAACGTACATCAAACTATACAGTTTACAAAAAAGAAATATACGGGATGCTACAAACGTCATTCTTCAATTATTAAAGACATCTCTCTGGCCCTCCTATATAAATCTCAACGACAGGACAATATACAAATGCCAATAGCTATAACAAAACATTGTACCAAACTTAACAACCGATAACTATGGAGAATACTCCATGAAATAATAAATAACAATTAAGAGGTAACACTATCAAAACCACTGTTTTATGTTAATTTTTATGTTAATATGTAAAAAATATTTTGTAACAGTGTGATAATCGGCATATCTGGAAAAAATACAAAGAAACTACGTGTGTGCGTGTTTTCTTTTTAATAATTTTAATCTTTAATATATTTCAAAATAACATAATAAAACTTCCGGTACAAGGCAAAAATTACACGACGCCATGCAAACTCTTTTTTTTTTTCTCACTAAAACAGAAGACGCTTAAAATTAGTAACATTGAGGAACCGTTAATAGATCTATCTGCTTAGCAAGAAGACTAGGGAGATGAGAATAGGGATAAAAGAGGTACAACACAAGTAAATTCTATCCGCTCGTTCTGCCTCAAGAAACAGTTTGCAATGACAGGACCTACGTAAACAAACAAATGATATAAACCCCTCAAGAAAGTACAATTGATGAACAAATAATATGGAATGGTACTGAAAGATAGATGTAGCAGATTCCGACAGTTTGTTTTTTTCTGCTTTAATCAGGGAAACGGAATAAAAGTATTAACTTTTTATAAATGAACGAATATCGTCGGATACCCACGGCTACTGATTACGCTACTCTCCATTCATCACCCGTGTTTTTTTCCAATGCAGTTTTATCGTTTGAAAGCCGATACATTATTTCGATTGGATAAAGAATAAGTAATCGGAAGGATCGTATCGTAATTTATAATATCATTTGCTGAATCGAAAGTAACGTTACGAATAATCCGCAGGTGTCTGACATTGACGAAGGACATAGTCTGCGTGTTCATACAGATACTGGCCCATACTCCATTATATAACACATTAATTCAACCGATTTGTGTATACAATGTTCCACACTTGCTTGGGATTAAATGCAATGTGACTAACACGGATTTTTTTTAATTATGAATACATTTGATACCTTTTTTAATTTCGACAATTAACCGTAATAGGTTGAAAAATGGATTAAAATGACTTTTTGGTAAAAAAAAATATGATTTAACGTAAAACCATTTTGTATATGCATCATTTGTAATATTCAACGAGGCTACACTTCGCATAGAAAAGTTCTAAAGTTTAACCCAGTTTTTATGATTTTGTAAATGAATTGTCAGTGTGTTGCCTTTAATAAAAAATTAATTTTTAAAGGTCACTAGACAATAATACATGTACTTTCATATCATAAACCACACTTTATAATACAAGCACATTCAGTCTTATTATATAACCATATATTTAAATCATGTTAGAAAGAGACAATAAAAATGTTTAGATATGTCTTTAAAACCAAAAAGTAGATTAAACAATGATGCACGTAGTATGGCACATCTTAGAAAAACAATCCTTTATATGCTTCAGGGTTTGAAGTCCTTATAGATAAATTAGTAAGAACTTATTCAACGGCGACTGGTGTTCTAGAAGTGGTTACTGGTGTAAAAACATATATTATCACAAAGAATTAATCCCGAATTCTCATCCTGTTTTCGAGTGAGAGACATTATTTTCGGCAAGTTAGTTTCCATTAATGATCTATATAAAATTTCAAAATCTTCAATGTCAATTTCAATCAAACCAGAAAGTCAATAGCCCATGTGCAAAGAAAGCAACATAACAGACAGTAAACTTACATATATTGCTAACAACTTATTAATACACACGTGTAAAATATTGCAAAATATCAAACAGATAGTTGATCTTTTAAATGAAATCCAGAGAGATGGGAAAAAATAGTAAAATCAATACTTATGTAATAAAATATTCTTTCGGTGTAGGTATAATCAATTTGCTCAATGCTAATAAGGCTTACATCCATCTTAAACAATGTTTAAGTAAAACATTTATAAATAAAAATTTGAGGGCTATTAAATTTATGGAAGCAATTGATTCATTCATGATCAAGCCCAGGGAGACTATACAATGGATCCCAGATTTTTAAAAATCGAAACATAATAACATAATTAAGTTATAGTACCAACAATAAAAGTCATTTTAACTTAAAAGTAAATGAACGAGTAAATTAAAAAAGGAACTAGCAGTACAATATAATTATATTATTGTTCCTCAGTTTCAAGGCTTTATCAATAAATAATGCGAGCTTCCATAGTCTCTTACGGTAAATCAATTTAACTAATTCATACAAACCTAGGTGTTTCCAATAATTAAATCATTATACAAAAATCATTCTTACAAAAAAATCGTCTTCTATTGTATTACAAGTCGTATATAAAATGTTCATTTACAGGTAACTATGCTGATTCCTGTGAGAAGTTGTGGCGTATACATCCTAAATCATTTTATTTGTAATTATCAAATTAGGGATAGGATCTGAATATTGCAATATGTTTGTTAAAAATGCTTTAGTGGATTCATTCGGTCTGCTGTTACAATTTTGTAATATAATGGCCTCTTATTTGTTGATTAACAATATGTAAAACATTTTTGGACCAAAAATCATTTGAGAAAAAAACTATAAAAAACAACTAATAAACCTACTAATGATAGTAAATCTCTTGAAAGGGAACATAAAAATACTCTAATAATTTATTTATTTATCTATTTCTTTATTTTGACATATGTTTCAATTTACATTATCTGTATGTAATATTTTTTACCCGAGGTTTAATGATATCATACAGTTTTAAGTTTTGCAAGGACATCCTTTCCTAATATTCATATACCAAGTCGTTTTGTTTCGTTTTCTTTATACATTATAGACGTTTACGAAATTTTAGTGAAGACTCTATATAGCCATGTCATAATCGATACCCTAAATTTCACTCCCATAATAAATTATTTCCTCAACTTATTCATCAAACAATTTGTTTTATTGATATATTAGAGTAAGATTTTTAAGCTAGAAAATTATCTTAAATGATTGTACAGATAAAGAATTTTGAGCTTAGAAATAAATCCCCAAGTTGTAAAAATAATGCATAATAATAACAAATTTAGTAAATAGTCAGCCCTTTCTAAACATCAACATCTTGTTTTTTGCATGGACTGACTTTAAATTTAAATGGTCAAACTATTGTAAGACATTAAGGTTTCATATTTTACAAAAAGTATGTACAACATGTATGCTTGCTTTTAAATCATGGTTCTTATTTAGCAAACAGGGCAATATCAACTCAGTATAATATTAGGAACAGTTCGAATATAAGAACATCAGTTTCATGCCTCGATATATAAGTAAGAGTTTTCATCCCATTCACACAACCTATTTTTACTAAATATTATTAGCTGATATATGGTGTAAAATATATCATTAGAATTATAAAATAAGTTAAGGTACTGCTCGAAAGTACATGTACTAAGTGAGGTATCCATGCGATATTCATACTATTAATATTAAATTAGATATACCCAATAAACATAGAATAAAGTTTGTTTGCAAATCACGTAATCCACCACGACAAATTCTATATTTCCATCTCATGTACATATGTTTACTGACCTATATTTATTATTGTTACCTACACGCACTTTAATATCCTCATTCCTGCCTGGTAATATCACACCGTTGCCTTTATCCATGAAACACGAGGGACCAAAACATGTATATATGCTGTTCTTAATTACCTTTAGAGCGTAATTAAAAACAAAATCACGTTTGTCAGTTGTATAAAGATTTAAGTCACCACATAACAATAGATTAAAATATGTTCATTCCCAGACTGGCCTAGAGGTGACTTATTCCACGCATAGGGAAATATGTTCTAAATTGATGGGCGCATTTACTATGGCTTTAGTAAATAGAAAAAAAAATTCTTAACGATAAAGTCTCATGAAGAACCTTAATACTATTTATATATTTAAATATGTCGAAAGCACTCCCTAATAAATGTTTTTACAAAATTCGTATTTTAGTAAAAGTGACATTGACCCATCGGACCCCAAACAGCTTATAGAACCTATAACGTAAATTCCAAAATTGATTAGGATATCTCATTCCTCGTAAATTCACCTTTGGGGACAACCTTTTTTGGTAAGTGACCTTGACCCATCAGACCCCAAAATCACATTAAAGCATTAAAGTTTTATTTTTACACAAGGTATACATGTCCAAATTTCGTTAAGGATATGTCATTTATGACGAAGGTTTTTTTAAGGTTTTTTTTTTGTTTTTTTTTTTGGAGACGAACTTACCAACACAGTGATTTCAATATAACCCCTCAAACATTCGTTTGCGGGTGTAAAATAAGACAATATGATGTAACTTTAATACGCATAGGGATTATTATACCATACCAGTTACTATTGTCAGGAAATGTATAACATAAAAATGAATACAGCACATTCTAACCCTTGTTTACAATCTTTTTCTTTCACATAAATGATGGTATCACAACCAGAATCACATTACTCAAATAAGAGAGAGAGGGGGAGGAGATCAATGGCAGTTTAGTTATTATTCTGATGTGCGTGTAATTCTTTAACACTGTATTATACACCCAGTGATAATAATCTGTGTTTGCACCGGAAGTGCGTGTACCGGTTCGATCAACGAGGTCATTGCCCCGTTTGCTTCACACATGTGTTTCTTCTTTATGTTAAGGTATGTAATAACAAGCTTTGATGACGTTAATACGTATCTGGTTGTATGTTATTTTTCTGTGATTAAAGGAGGACATTTAACATAAGGCATATATTTCCAACAATGTATTTGCGAAGTAACTTAAGTATTCAAATTTTAAAACATTTTTTTTAAACAAACGTTCTCTCAGACACTGTTTTTTTTTTTGTTTGTTTTTTTAGTTTTAAAAAAGTAAAGAAAAGAAGACTTAATCAGAAGTTTTCTTAAATAAGACAGTTAAATCGTACCATTCATTACTTGCGAGTCTTGTTTAAGTTTTGTCATATTTAGGTGATGCATCAAAATATGCTAAAAAAAATCCTTGTAGAAATCATATTAAGACCTATATTTTGTTGCTCTTATTGTTGTTTTATCCTGTGTGTGGGTGCTTTTTTTTCTTATGTAAGAAAAAAAAGTCATATCTGACATGCATTTGGTTTCAATCATCTGATGTAATGAGTGCTTGTAAAATATTTTTGATAATCCAAGTTAATAGTTATAACTCTCCATATAAACTTTTCTTAACTCCAGTCACTGACCAAAGAACATTTTGGCTGACATATCCGGAGCTGTGTATCTAACAGTAAGATCCTTGTATGACAACACCTTTAGTTTGTCAGGTTTTTATGCATAGTTATAAATGAAAGTGTGCCTGAATCCTTCTTGTATAACTATGTAACCTGTTGACCAATGTTTGCAATTATTTTTACGCTCATGCGGACTATGAATCTTTAATTTGATATCAAATATATGTATGTGTAAACCCTGCTGTTTTCTAAACCCTATGCAAACTTTCCTTTATAACTTAAGATATAATGTAGTGAAATCTTTCTCCGTTTATATGTATACCTGTATAAGAACAAAACTTACATAGCTGGTTTGGAATGTTGGAACCATTTGATTTTGGCAATAAAAATGACATTTTTGTCACAAATAATCATCTGAAAAAATAAATACACAATATTCATATATCTAACGGAAGTGAATACTGTCATAAGTGCGTTGGACACTACACAAATCGGAGGAATTACAAACAATGCTTTATATATTACATCTAATTTGTAACACTGTAACAGATAACATAGGGATAGTTACATCATGACTTTTTCTCTATACATCTACATTTGGTCTGTCTATAAGACATCGTTCACACATACCCACAAATCACAATTCATATTTAGGCCTAATGTAATATCTTAATATTTATCCGACACCGATAATGAATGTCCCATTTCCTTCACATATATATGGTATATAATATAAAGATTTGTATCCTACCATTTCTATTTGTGACCACCGACTAACATGTCCAGTTTCTTCTCAATCCTCGTTATTTTCTGTTCTATGTCAAGAATCTTAGTCTGAACATTAGTTTGTTCTGCTTGCATATGTTCTACAACTTCAAAAACATCATTCACTGACTTAGAAACTTCGATAATGCCAACTGAGTTTTCTCCAATTGACATCTTTTCGTTCTTAGCCTCTCTCATTGTGTAGATAGCCTGAAGCAACTTGCCGTAAACATGCGTGCGGTGTCGCCCTCCAGTAATACCCTGGCGTTTCATTCGCCAAAGCGCCAACGCATGTTTGATGACGTCAGAAGCCGCGTGTTTTCGCACCTTGTCAAGCTGAATACGTGATACGAAATTATGAACATATTTTTCTGGTCTGGTTTGCTCAAGCTTCTGTGCCAAAACAGCAACAAGTAGGGCGGTTGTTCCGACACCCATCAGGCCGGTGATGACGCAGACAAAGCGCCCACAATACGTATTGGGCGTGAAATCTCCATAACCAATCGTTAAAAAAGTAATGGCTATCAACCACATGGACGTCAAGAAGCTGCTTTCATCGGACCCTGGGTAGTAATATATTTCACACGTACGTAAAGACCAACTATCAACAATCAGGATAAACAACATCAACGAAACCAACATGGTTCCGGGCATTGTGGACATCAGGGCCTTAAAAACAAAAGCAGTATTAATCTTCACTTTGTTTAGGGCGCCAAGACTCTGGGTTGAAGTGTCGGTCAGGAGACGATGGTGAACAACTGTAAATTTGCCAACTATGTACAGTCGACCTAGCATCAATATGGAGAATATAGCGTCCAGAGACACCATTCTATACTTGCCATCCACACCGTAGGCTGGGACTCGTATATCGCCAGGTATCGGGTGTATGACACATATGACTAGCTCCAGCATGATTTTAAGGTAAGTCCACGGGAAGTGCATGGCCAGCCTCCAGTCTTCCCAGCTGTTGTCTGTCATCTGAATGAGGATACCAATCCCGTGGTAACACAAGATGGCGAGCAGCAAGATGATTGTTGTTATACTTATCACAGTTTTGATGATGATAGACCCCGCGGACGATTTAGTGACTACGCCCCTGATGAACAATTCAGTCTCTATCAACATGAGCACGATTCCCAACATTGCCATTGCGAACTCGATGTTGACAACCATTCGCCGGCGATTAATCAGATGTTTCCGGCGACCTAGCTTGTAGCCAATGTTGTCAAATGGGGTGTTGACCCCGAATGCCGACGACACTGGACTTGCGATGGACGAGACGCTGGTGTTATCGTCCTCAACATATTTGTTGTACTTTCCATTGGCTCTATTCACCAACGGAATCCCAGGGTCTTCAACAACTGTGCTTCCGCTCATCTTGTGCTGAAATTATAAAATACACTTTAAGTTTCATATATTAATAAGCTACATTTTGCCAGGCCAGGTTATAGTGTGTCTTACTTTGAAAACAAAATGAATAAAATAGTGTAACGCAATATATAAAGTAAACAAATTATACTTCTATATTTCTATATAACAGACACATCGGATATAATATTAAAATAGTATTTGACATAACTTCAAATGTTCTTTCAATCATCCAGCGGGTTTATATGCAGATATAAATAGATTTTAATGGTTGTCGTCATGGATGTGCTGGATATAAATAAAAAATAAAGTTTGGCAATTCATGTTAATTCGTTAGAATTTTTATGGAAAACAATTCATCATAATAACTGGTATTTTGCTTTATCTTATGTATATCTGATTTTTTTTAAGGATATTTTCTTATTTCAGTATTTTAGAATCATGAACAAAGAATGTTTTCACGTAGATGCGCATAAACAGTGCGATGGAGAGAGAGAGAGGGGGGGGGGTGTCCTGACCTACAGAGTAAGTGTGTATGCCTTTGTATGCTTCAAACAGCTTTTCTTTTTTACTTGAACACATATCAGCTACCGGTCATTTCCCTTTCCCTGTTTTCCTGACTGATTCCGACAAAGTTCAAAGTAATCGGTTTTAAAGGCAGCCAACTGCGTTTGGCTTAAGTTACAAAGACGCTTCAAATGAAGTATATGGTTTGCGCATGCAACGCAACTATTGGAAACAAAGCTAATCTCTTTTACACTTTTTATTTCCCAGCTAATGTAAGAATTAGTGATCAGATAACGATACAACAGACAAAACGGGGAAATGCGTCATGGTCCACGAAAACAAAGGAGTGGGCGGCCACATTCTGATTTATGCGGCTGCTTTGTAGACAAATGTAAAATATTATCTACAACCAGTAATAGATTGAAACGAACTATGGTGTTGTAGGTGTAGTTCCATGCGGTATTGAAGGATAATTATATGGGGAGTTTCAATTGGCGTCCCAGAAGTGAAGTAAATGGGATCAGGATTTATAAGTTTTGATGTAGTTTTGTTACATGAAAATATATGGGCACTTTTTAAACATACCAATTAATATGGTATTTTTCTTCATTTATGAAATTGGTTTTTATTTCGTATGGAGGGATTAAATTTATAAAATTTATTGATCTATGATAAAACACCCTTAAATATAACCTTGTGTACTGAAGAGTTACAAAGCTGTCAGCAAAAAGCTCCTCCTCCTATACTTCTAACCAGACACTCTTTGGGGCGATTCTAAAGGGGGAGTAAACTGTGTGCAAGTTTAATTAGCAATACAATATTTTATTCAAACAGAGCAAATTAAACAGAGTCGCAATAAGATAAAACCTCTATATTTGAGGCTTCTAGTATTTTATCAAGATAACACAATTTCATCTGAATATAGGCACCACTCTCATTTATGGCCAATACATTGAGATTTTTTGTATTTAATCGGTATGGCTAAAAATAAAATGTTCATCATGTTTTTATTTGTAGTTTCTGTGTGATGATGAATAAGTAAGATTTTTGAGATTCAGGTATGTATACTAGCACTATACATAAATGGTAAGCAATAAATATGTTAAACTATATACAAATCAAGTACAGAAGAAAAGGGAAAGGGAAGAAGCAGGAAGAGCCAATGTTGTAAACTTCCTCAATTGCATTGGAATGTTATTGAGTAAAAAATATCGTTCATTTTTTTCAACAGACCGTAATGCATTTCTGTCTCCAAAGTCATAAAACGCATTACAGATATAGGCATTTAACCTTCCATTCCTAAACGAACCGTTTCTGGAAAGGAAAAAGGTACTGGTATGATTAGATCACTAGATAGTTGTCTTCTGTCTAATTAGATAGGAACCCAGGCATAGGAACAAAGAAATCTGTATTCCGGACAGCATTCATAGAACACTGCGTTACTTCATAAGGAAAATGCGATCTGACAAGTAGGAAATTGCTGAGAGCATTGTCCGATATATGGCCCTTGTCTGGTGTGTTTGATTGCTTTATATACGTTCATACCCTGCTTGAAGCATAGTGTAAATATGCTTAGCTACCACAAAATACGAGCTATTCTAAAGCATTTCAATGAATTGGAACCTTACCTAGCTAGACTTTGGCATGAATTAATACGTTTACAGCTGATCATTAGAATGAAGAAAGTTGTGCTACGGATTTCGAGACATTCATTTGTAAGAATTGGCGATATAACTCCACTAACAAGATTTACAGTCACTAATAATCTCATATTAGATATTGCATTGTTTCAATGCACGATATTGTTCCTTGTGAAACGCCAGTTTTCTCTTTCAAACACTATGTTGATGGCACAGATTTGTGACTGTTTATCTATTTGGATATATGTTGTTGTTGTTGTTGTTTTCCCCCATAAAGAGTTAAATGTAATCTGGTTAAATCCTACTGCCCCTAGTTCGAAAACTCCGAAAAAACAACAACAGGTGAATGGGATTTAAATGAGATTATGGAATCAGCATACGCTGCCTCACAATATCACCATAAAAAGAGATATGCAGTCTGAGAGACATACATATTTGGTTTGTGGTTTGATCAGCAATAAACTTAAGAAAAACTCAGTATATTCATAATTGATATGAGTTGTTTTACACTTCTCGCGTTATCTCGCGGTCACATGATCGTAACTTAACGAAAACTTCGCTTGACTTGTTCTTTACCTGTATCAGAGTTGCGGATCTCTGTTATGATGTGAAGGTTAATTATAGAGGTATTGGAGAATGTTGCCATTTATAAGGTGAATACCTGCAACCTTACCAGATGGTGAGAGACGGAGAAGTGAGGTTTAAAATGTCTAGTTTGCAAAGAGAAAAATGTGTGGGATTTACATAATTTTGAGCTAAGATTAAGGTTTTAGGTTTGATTATCATTTAGTCTTTTCGTTGTATGTTTAGGGTGTTGAAGCTCTCTTCTGCATTGAATTTAGTTTCCTGGGTTCCGTTTAAGTTTTAAACTAAAAAATTTTTTTTCATTCGATATAAGAAGGAGTTTCTTTGATGTATTTACAGTATAATTTAAATAATTTATCTGGTATTGCGATAAATGGGGTTTGGAAGTTAACGTTGATAAAACAAAAAGTATGGTCTTTAGAAAACGCGCTAACTTAAGAGAAAATGAAAAGTGGTTGTACAAGAATAATAACATTGAAGTTGTGAACGATTTTAATTACTTAGGTACAGTTTTTAATTACACGGGGTCATTTGTTCTAAACAATCAGTTTATATATGGTAAAGCACTTAAAGCAATGAACATTCTTTTGGTTAATATCAGAAAGTATGAACCGAATGTTAAAACATGTTTACAATTATTTGATGCCTTTGTCGGCTCCATTCTAAATTATCGTTCTCAAGTGTGGGGATATACTAAGTCAAAATTACTTGAAAACATACATTTAAAGTTTTGGAAATATATTTTAGGTGTGCGAAAGAATTACTGCAACGATGCAATATATGGGGAATTGGGTAGGTTTCCTTTATATGTTAACAGATATGTTAATGTTGTTAAATATTGGTTAAAGGTACAGAGCTCAGAAAATATCATTATCAAAAACATATATCAAAAGGTTATTGAAGACTGCAATAAAGGTAGTAAAAATTGGGCTAGTAATGTTAAGGAATTGTTATATGAATATGGTTTAATGTACGCATGGGATCAACCAAATACTATTGAAAATCAAGGTACTTTTTATCCGACTTTAAGCGGAGAGTTACAGACAATTTTATCCAAAAATGGACTAGAAGTATTCAAAATAATTGTAAACTGATATTATACAAAAATATAAAATTACACTTTGGAATGGAAGATTATCTGATTTTTCTTACAAGGCAAAATAGATCAATTTTAACAAAACTCAGGATTTCAGCACACTTTTTAAGAGTGGAAACGGGAAGAAATGCTAGAGAAAGATTAGAAAGAAACCTAAGAATATGTATCTTTAGCGATAAAAATGAAGTTGAAGATGAGCATCATTTTATTTTAGAATGTCCAATGTATACTGAAATTAGGAAAAAACTTATAAAGAAATATTATATCACTAGACCAAGTATGTATAAATTAGTACAGCTGTTTAAAGCATCTAAAACAAACATTGTTAATTTAAGTAAATATATACATGAAGCATACAAAGTAAGAAAATCTGTCCAATTTGCTTAATTTTTCTCCATCCTCTTATTGGATTTTTTTGTTGGAACTGTCTTAGAATTCGGAATGTTTCAAGGCGTGTGTTATTTATGTTGCGATGATTATGTTATACTTATCTGTCATGTGAATTAATATATCTGCATTGTATTGTTGTTATTGAAATGATGATGAACTGTATACAGTTTAAGTCAATAAAACATCTATCTATCTATCTATCTATCTATCAAAGCTCCATCATCATCAATAGAACGGTTTTTAGTGTGCTCATCTCAAGATATCAATCCTTTGTAGTGGCCTGTGTTAACACACAAGCACGGTCATAAAGTAAAAAGTTTACGTTTTGATTTTCTTGTCTAACTCTCATGACAAAAGAAAATTTAAATATATAAAACTTCTACAGTCTAAACCATATACTATAACTACCTGACAATAATAATATATTATCTTTATTTATTTATCTTTTATAAATCACACTTCTAAGACATTGGTGGGAAATACCGTTTTAATTGTCACACCATTAAACAAAAAAAAAAGTTTATTACTATGAACTTTTATGGTATTGCAATATTTGCATGTGTCTTTTTTTTATGAAACATCAGCGATTTTAAAAGAACGGCTATAAAAATCAATACGGTAAACAATTGCACGACGTCTACTTAATGTGTCTCTTTTCTGCCTGATATACCATAAAGATTACTGAAGTCGTAAAAGTCTTCTCAATCTTGGAAGCATCATCTAATGCTCCCCTTATCTTCATTCCGTTCCCGTTAGAGAGATCCTCCGGTAGCAGGAGCACCAGACTGAATCAATGTTTATAATAACTAGGATATGTCATATGTGATACGGAGACTCGAAAGAACATGCATAGACTGTAACGAAATGGCAATCTACGTGCTTCCATCAACCATATAAATATTTCTTTTTGCCCATTTTGCCATAGACCGGCTGGCTATATGATTTAAGATATTCTTTTGTTTTGTTACATTCAGCCTAGTAAGTTGTTCTATTGTGAAATCCTATTTACATTTCTGAACTGGTTTAAGTGTATGCCTTTTGAACAATTTCTAATATTCATATACGATATTATAATAAGTAATATGTAATTAATTAAAACAATAATGTTAGCATTTTTGCATTAATCTGTGTGTGTGTGTGTGTGTGTGTGTGTGTGTGTGTGTGTGATTTTATACTTAATAGACGGACCAGCATAATTTGGTTCCAAAACAGTTCGGCATACTGAGACTATACCTTTAATATTTAACCGTGTTTATTCAACTAATACAACAGTCACAGAATATTTCCTTTTTTACGATATTCCGAAAGAAAAAATCATGTTTCGCCTACATGAATCAATTTTGTTCCAAAAATACGCCGCGAGTTTTCAATAAATATTTGTCTGCTGCCATCCACCGGTGTGAGCCATTCCCATGCCAGCAAATATAAAGCATTTGATTTCTATGCAGAAAACAAACTGTTTGCTAATTGGAAGTGGCATGGAATCCCTTAGGGGTTATTTGCAGGTTGATTTTGCGATTGTTTAGGGGAACGCAGAATTCTAACTTGCATTAACTGTCACGCATTGCGTTATGTATGTTTTTTATTGACATTTTGATGGTGCAGGATAAAAACATTGTTCCTCATCGAAAGCAAATTTAAGATGATGTAATGATTGAACTGTTCAATGATAAAATTTTAATGTGTTAAATATTTGCACTGATGTGAGATAAAAAAAAAAATCTGAAAATATCACATATTCACATGATAATCATGCCTGCCATGAGAACTTCCGTTTCCGTTCTTGTGTGGGTCGGGTGTGTTTTTCTTTCTTTTTTCTTTTTTTTAAATGTCACCCCACCAAAAATGATCATAAATACATGCTATAATGTAACCATGGTATTTTGGAACAGATGGAAATACTAATTTAATTATTATTGAACGATTGCACATTTGTATCAGATTAAAGTATGTTTAAATATGTGTGAAGTTTTTTAAAAAATTTAAAATGACTCTGACTTTAAAAAAACATTTATAAATACACTCATGTTCTCTCTAATTACACTTATTTCTCTTAAATTTACACTTATGTTCCTTAAAAAAGACTGAAAATACGTTTATGTTCCCTCAAAAGCGTTTTCCTTTAAAATTACACTTATGTTCGCTTTAAAGAATGAAGATACACTTATGTTCGCTTTAAATAATGTTCCTTAGTTTATTTTTTATAGTTATGTCTTAGTTTATTTCAGATCTCCATTTCAGAAGAGAGGATTTTTTTCTTAAATTTAATTCAATATCATACCAAAAAATGTGTCTCAGATTACCAAAATATGCTGAAATTCATTTTACCCAGTAACTTCTTTTTTCATCTTACTATATTTCAGATCTTAATTTTTAAAAGGGAGCTTTTATTTTCTTTTTTTATATAATTCAATATCATACCAGAAAATGTTTATCAAATTACCAATATATGCTGAAACTCATTTTACCCAGTCAAATCACAGTCGTTATTGTACGTTTTAAGTTTATAACATACATATTGAAATCGTTTACAACATCTGACGTAGACAGAAAAATATAACCCATTGCTCGATGCGTATGTTATAAGTTATTGTAAAATTGAAATCCACGAAGTTTCCCCCTTTTTATATTACAGGTATTCATGACTTAGTTTGTGTTTCCTTGCTCTTCAGTTGTAGACATGGGGGGTGGGGGGCATGTGTCCCTCATGATGATCTGCTTCGAGAAGTATAAAATCTTTTTTTTAGCGTGCACCAGGCAAGAATCGGTATTCTGATAAGGGATTCCAATTAAGCGATGTGTCTGAACATTTGAATATTTCTGATATATTTGCATATCCCCTATGTCGTCTGACTTGGCAGACAATATAAGCTCAAAATGTTTGAAAATTATGGAAAATGACTGTTGAAGCAGCTTTAATCATGAAATACACAGAGACGCTCCTATTTTGTAATTTCGCGATGTTTAAAGCTGTCTGAACGAAGTCTAAAAGCAAGAAGATTATCGGTAATATCATGTTATTGTACACGTAGGAGACTGGTACAGGACTAATTATAAGACATCGCATGGTGCCCCCGGTTCTTTGATTCCGGTCATAAACACGTTTGCCTTGTATACCAGCGATGACCAAACGTATACTAAAGAATAACAATTTTACGCAGCATTTTTTTTTTTTCATATTTAATAAATAGCTTATCAATTTGGGTTACATATCGTCCCAGTGGCCGAGATCTTGAGATCAATTCCCGATCGCAACAAACTGATAATAAAAACTTTTTTATATTCATTTATGTTATGACAAATCTGGATATCAAAGAATATAAAAACGCCGATTTACCTATTTTATGATTTCGCCGTTATTACTAATTGGTCATTTTTTAATTATTACATTGCTGATTTGCATCACGAGTCTAGCGTTCGTAAGTGTAATAGGTTTATTAAGTGTTAAAGTAATGTGGAAAGAAAGGAAAAAGAACAGATCGGTCTGAATGAAAACGTATGGCCAGGCAATTAAGATGTATGATAAAAAAGCTAAATATTTTGTTAACATCTGAAAAAGTTATTTTAACAGTATTTAAACTTTGAATTTCAGAAATGAATGTATTTTACCAAATATAATGTAAGTTCAACGATATTAGCACTCTGGTATGGCTGTACTAATAGCTTTTAAACGTCCCCAGGAGACGTGCCTATTAAAAGAACCCTCACTGAAACAGTAGAAGACCAGCTATTATCAGAATCTGTATCGCCCAATTTAATAGTCCTGGCATTTCAAATAAACAGATTTCGATGTCAATTTGGAAAATTAATTACCCAGAATCCCACCTGGTTGCAGTAGCCCCCTCAAGTAATTTCCAGCCTACCACACAATACAGTCTAATCAACGATCCTAGTCCTGGTACTTATTGATTCCACCAGATTCTTCCCATGATCATTTTCTCCTAATATGGCAAACCCTGCCGCCCCGTATAAGTCAGTTTATTCGATAAAACGTTCTGCGGTCAGAAATTTTGGGGTCCATAATTCTGAGAAAGATTCAATAAAGGATAAGTACTTTCCTTTTCTAGAAGTTAAAATAATCTATACCATTGTAGGTCATTTATATAAGTGCATTTTATGTGAATGGAATGGGTTATTTTCCAAAAGGATTTTATGTTATTTGAATTTCAGATATTCTGAAAGCGTCGTAAATTGAATTTACTGCAAGATGTATTTTCTTAAGCATAGATTTTATGCATAAGATCTTTCTTATGAATATATTATATTACAAGAAAATAAACATTAATTTTAAGACACTGTATGCATATTTGATTGTTAAATCAATATAGACACTGGAAGTACCTGAAAGTTACATGAAACAACGGTATTAATATATCGGTTTGTTTGTTTGTTTTGTTGGGTTTAACGTCCCATCGACAGTTTTCAGTCATTTGGAGACTGTTCTTGAGACAATTATAGTGTCATCATACTGCAGTATCACGCCGTAGACATTTGGCATGATACCACACTCCCCACCCAGTCACATTATCCTGACATCGAGCCAAACAGTCCTGGAACTGTGCGTTATATATGCTTTAACGCCAAGCAGAGAGATCTACCATTACCAAGCAGAGAGATCTACCATTACCATTTTTAATGATTTTCGTATGTCGCTGTCGGGGATCGAACCCACAACCTCCTGCTCCCGATCAATAAGGCAATTTGAAATTGAAAACACAAATGTGGAATCGAATACTGAAACTGCAGAGAGAGAGAGAGAGAGAGAGAGAGGGGGGGGGATCACATTATCCGGATATGATAATGCAATTCTTTCATTTCTTTTTGTGGCACACGCTGGATGACTCAATATTTTTTATATTTCTATACGTTTACCATAACATTTTTTACATTGTTGAGAGATTTTTATTAGATTATGCCTTGCCAATAGTCTGGGAAAAAATAAAATAATGGTAATCCTGTCGACGCCAAGAAACACACACCCGTGTCATGACAGAGGCGTTAGGTTTAGTAAGAAGTCCGACATTCAAGAAAGCAACACACACATTGCTATCTGACACCACGACTATTTAATTGCTTGACTTATATCTCTATCACTGGTAAGAATTATTCAAATAACCAAACCAGAGATCCAGTAAATAAGAGACTGGTGACAGCCAGATACACTGTATTTGCATATTTGTCTGGAAGCAAATATAAACCGGCAATGGTCACGTGATATATTGGAGAGACCCTTAAATCATCCTTGTTTATTCGTTATAATGCTAATATATATAATATTTCTAAATGTCTATATAAAAATAAGTGAGAATTAGAATAATCACAGTATTCATTTTCAAGATGAATCTTCCCCCCCCCCCCCTCTCCTTTTTTCCTTTTCGTTTGTCCAATTGCTGTATTCACTAGATTGTTTTCTATCATTGATAACAGCCAAATATGTATTTTGCAATTCATGTTACACGAAAGATTGTCCTAATAAGCAGTATGCTTCCGATCTGATTCCTTAATTGAATTATTGAAATCTCGACTTTATATATGCTGGATAATACTATGTATTTATATATATTTTCCCAGTAACTGCATTCCTTAAACAGTGAGCTTATTTTTTTTTCTTGTTTCCTGTGGGGACCTACAATTGTGAGTCTTAGCCCTTTCGTCAGCGCTAAATTAAGAACTGAACTATATTTTACAAGTAAGAATATAGGATAATTCAATATAAAGATCATTCATTGTAAATCAGTGTTGATAATATTGATTGTAATATCTTAAACTCTTACAAAGCCCTTAAATGACATTAGGGATTCCGCTAGTTTTATTGTCTCAAGGTACCCAGTTATCGTGGTATAGCACATTTTTTGTCAAAGACAAATTTTTTCTGTAAAAATTCTATCAACATTACACTTCTTCTGCCAAATAATGGATGCTTTTAAAATTTCTGATTCTTTATTTAGATTTTCTGGGGTATTTTTCGAGGTAGAGGTAGCAAACTGGTAAATTCATATCGTATTTACAAAATATTAAAATGAATTCCGGTTAAGCCATGTAACACCATCCAAAGTTTACAAACCTGATTTGTTTTGAAGTGATCAGAGTTGTGAGTATAGTTTGAACTATTCTAGGCCCTGAACATGTCTGATTTTGGATTACAATGATAATAGGTATCCACCTATAATAGGGTCCCACAGTATACCTTAACGAGATGTATATATAATATCCGATTGTATTGACGACCTCCTTGTATAGTTCTTTATATGTACAATTTCCGGCGATGATACATTCAAAGACACAGATCTTATGCTAACCGTGATATCACGGCAATTTTTGCCATAAAATCACTAAGACAACGATTGGAGAAGGTTAGACAGGTTCATTTTTCGACAAGGATATCAGAACGTATTGGTGGCATGTATGATAGCTTTTATCCAGTGACAAAAAAACGTCTTCTAATTCAATTTTCCTGAAAATTGATATTGTTAAGCCGGATATTATATATCAAATCATAAGCAATGCGGATATTGCAATGTTTAGTATCGGAGAGTTAAAACACCAAAATCGCAATCTTATAAGACTAATTTGGATGCAACTGATATAGTGTACATTACAGTAACATAAGAGCTCGTGAAGTGTGACATCAGAAAACCGCACCTATATTTTTGTGACGTTTAGATGCAAAACGAATGATTATTTTCAGGGTAACAACAAAGCTTTGCCTGACAAGCTCTTAATATATCTCGGCACTGACCTTCGGCACTGTTATATCAGCATTCTTCCAAAGAAATGGTCAGTGCCACTAGTATATATACCGTTTTATTATTCTAAAATTTTTTTTTTCCTTTTATTTCCTTCTTTACAATCATGATAAGTATTTCATATATCGGTAAAGTTCATTGTCTGGCTATCTTTTTATAAACCACATCTGATTGCAAGTAACACACATGATGGTTTTACTGTTGCAACTTCCCAGTATATTGTAAATCATATTGTAACAATGCACGAGTAAAACGTGTTCAGATTGAGACTTGCTCTCAGTTTGGTATAATTAGGATTAGCCAATATTTATTTAATAGCGTTCTGGTTTATCCGGCTACAGCAAAAAATATACTCGTACATTAAGTCTGCACGGACTTTTCTAGGGTAAGCAATGATGTTAAAAGGCGCACTGATTTTGTCTGGATAGCGCAGTGGTAACGCACCTCGCTTTTCACCAATGTGTCCCGAGTTCGATTCCTGGTCACGTACGTGAGAGGTTACAGTGATCGCCCGTCTAGACACGAGGGTTTTCTCCTGGCTCTCCGGTTTCCTCCCACAATAATGACCACATACGCCGTCATCAGAACCATCAAGAGTGATTAATATGTAAGTTGTGAGAACTTGTTTCGTAATCGATGTAAAATAAATAAAGTTTTAACTTTTAATCCAACAAAAAATATACTCGTTCTTTTAATGTATTCGGATTTTCTGGAATAAGCCATGGTGTCAAATGGCGTTAATGGTAGTGGGCTAATCTACCATAAATCAGGGGACCATTATAATTCCAACCACTAATTAGATACATATAGGTTGATTAGCCGAGAATTTCACCAGTTGAGCTCTACAGCCTGCCATCTCCTTATTCTACAGTAGTATAGTCGGCCTCAACTAACGTGTCAACAGATTCCTCTAACCTACTCGAGACATGTCTGCTTGTCCAATTACCACAGAAACTCGATTCGTGTCTCTCTCACTTTGCTTTTCTTAATAAACTCTCACTTAGGGGATTATTTATCGTAGACGGACGTACTTTGTGGTTGCACCAGTGGTCATAATCGTCGGATAAAGTTCTTATTTAAGTATAAAGGTCTAATGTATGGGAAGCTGCTTTGCTTAAGTCGTGTGTCATCTTAATGCTGCTGTTGTTGGTCCCGCTGCCACCTAGAAAAATGTCTTAGTTGATAAGGGATTTTCTTGCCTGACCAAGATCAAAAAGACAGCAATTTCCACTTTAACGCAGAATTACGTAAAATACCGGAAAATGGGAAAATGAGTTTAAGATAAGATAAAGGGGTTTTGACGAAGTTGGTACAGTAGGATCACTATAGCATTTTGCAAATTAACACTTCCGTGCTTATATTTTGATATGATCAGATTTATGAAGGTCACAGGACAGACACATTTGCTCTGTGCACTTTCTCTCCATTTCTGACATGATGATTTATCAAAATCCAACAATGGATTCAAGAGATACAAAGTGAACAAAGCGAACATGATCTGTGACAGATAGACGGATAGCAAACTCAACCGAAAATATAGGCACCCCTCCATACCACTACTGATATGGGGATGCCATTAAAGATATTACGTGTCTTACACAGGCCTGTCATTTCGAAACACCGTTACTCCTAAATACACCAGTTTTCCGGACATTTATTTTTCAAAATTGTATGATAGACATAGACCGTGTTTGCGTCCCCCTACTCCCCACAAAAAATGATCCCCATAAAACTACGAGTTTGCTTTCTATGCGAATCTAAATAACTTCCATATGGAAGTCTGTGGGTGCATACAACGTTAAACTGCATCATAGCAATCTCTTACCACGCCTGATAAACTTCTCTCAATCACTTGTCAGCCGAGCAGCAAAATCAGGGAGATGGGTTTCAGTTCACTGGCTCCAGACATCTACCGACCACTACTTTTATTACAACCTCTAAACTAACACACACAAAAAATAAATAAATAAAAAGCTGGATCATTGAGAGTCATCTAATGTAGGTGACCACAACGTCGCGATGCAGTCTTAGAATTCTCACTGGACTTGGAGACACAATTTGTTAAATGATTAATGCAGGGAAAATATTGCGTGGCTATTTTATCTGTTATTGTAAATGTTACTGCTAGATGTTATGAGAAAACTATACAAAACGTATGCTACCACAATGGGTTTGATAGAGAGTTTTATCGATTTGGGGCAAGTACTGTTAACACTAAACAGATAAATTTGTGCATTAGATGCAGGTAGTGCTGCACATTGCCTTATCGTACTGATTGATTTTAATTCTATTTTGCCTTTCCTGTAACATAATCATTGTGGTATAAAACATCGAGGCTATATATATCCTTCATCAAATGGTGAAATCAAACAGTGTATCCTATTACCAGATGTCCTAACATTATTAAGTTTACACAAGAGATTTACAGGTTAAAGATTAAAAGAATAATGTAATGGAAATCCAAACAATGATATCAGGGATATGACGTAGAAACAGCAAAATAATCAAAAACATGCTTCCAGACATAATGTTTGCATAAACCTAGTGGCACAACTGTACTTTGCCTTGTAAAAGAAGTATACAGACAGTATCAAGCTATCTCAAATGACCATTTCACTCCGAAATGAGACGTAAACCTACGTAAATCAGCTAACACTTCCCGAATACCTGATCCACATATTGGCGTAAAATTTCACACAGTGTTCAATGAGAAATAAACATACATTTGAGGTTTTTCCCAGTCCCTGATTGGTCAATTTAAATCAGCGAATTATTCCGGGTATTGCCGATTCTCTAATGAAATAGTCTATGCATACATGTATAATGAAATCGTTTTACTATATTAAAAGAGGAACATACAACATTGCGTATTAATTAAATGACAATTTCGTAAATATTCAAACGTCAGTTACAAATTATAATAATTTAACTTGATTTAATTATGCGAATTTATTTGTTTACAGTTTCCAGCTATTGTGACGTAACGAACGGTCATGTTCAAAAAAATTGATTTAATCTCTATAATCATGCATATTCAAACCAATAACATAATTTTACAGTTTCTCCTTCTTTATCGTCCAGTGAAATGCATATACGAGTATTTTGTTCAAAATTGGAAAAATACCAAGCATAAAATGAACCGTAAGGTCTTGATATGGAGAAAATGAATGTATGGTGCCTACGAGACCAAAGAGCATTATGGGCGGAGTTTGTTTCGATGGCGACTGATTACGTCACGTATGTTATCCATGTAGCCTTATAACAAAAACACTTTCAATTATAGTAAACATATTAAATGATGATAATTTGAGATTTCATGACTTAACTAATGGATCAGTAAAGATATATCTTATAACAGTTAATTCTTTTTTTAAATAGATACTTAGATTTTTTTTTACAATAATAATATATAATTTTGGTTGCTTCCTTTTTCAATTATGAGGCTCTGGTCAAATTTTAAACTTATTCCATACTGACGTCAACGATAACATATTCTAGTTTATCACGTACGCCATACAGCTTAGACTTTGATCTCACATTATGGAACCACTTCCGGTTTGATTGAGAGTTTCACTTGTTTTTTAAGTGCGGTTCAGAGTCAGTATCGCTGGACGTTTTCTTTTTTCTGTAAGTGTTTGTTCCATATTTCTGAATTATTTGAAAATAAAATAAAATAATCTTCCATATTCTCATTAATTTAATGACTTTTTTTCGGATTTGATATATGAAAATATATATTTTACAACTAAACATACACAAGTTTATGGAAATTTGGCCGATGGCACTCTTGGTCTACATGGACGTTTTAGAAATCTCTGAACCAAACGGCCTACAGCCGAGGATAATTAGCTAAATGACATTCATCATTGCTTAGAAGAAATATTTAGACCCACTGTTTGTAAATAATACTTGCACATGTTTTTTAAGATATTCTTAAATGGCTTTGCTTTATGTAAAGGTGTTTAGGGAGTCACAGTGTTCGTTTTAGAGATTAAGTTTGTGACAAAACATCACAGCTTGCTAAAATTTGTTGAAAAAAAATCAATGCATTAAAAATTGGAAGGATTGCATTCAAAATACTTTGATAGCATATAAAATAATAATTTCAGAATATGTTATCATGATTTGTAAGTTATAATGTGTTTTATAAATTACAGGTGAAAATACTGTCAATCATGCATGTAAAATATACGCTACGAGCAAATATAGTCATTTTGTCTGGACCAAAATACACGTCTATACAAGAACTACCCAAAGGCTATAAAATTCTATGTATATTTTTCTTGATAAATAAATTAAACAGACAGCTTTCTTTAGATTTTTCAGGTTCAATTCTCTAAAATAAATATCTGTACGTTCCATACATTTCACAGATTGATAAAACTCTGTGTGTGTGTGTGTGTGTGTGTGTGTGGTTTAGATTTGAGAATGAGATTTTACCATTTCCGGTCGCAGTTTTCAAAGGGGTCTGACCTAAGTGTTGTATTAACAAAATATAAGTTCCACAGACACACGCATTTATCCATATGCGTTCCATAAAGAGCATAAATTACAAACATTCTACTTGTAAATGAAAACTGTGTCCAAATTGTTTATAAATCAAGACGACGACATTTATCGGATGAAGTTTTCATTTAACATCCCGCCGACAGTATTTCAGTCATCTGAAGACACAGATATAATGCTGCCATACTGCAATATCACGCCGTTGACATGTGGCATGATACCACACCCAGTCTCAATATCCTGACACCAGGCCAACCAGTCGTGGAACTACCCTTATATGCTGAGCGCCAAGCAAGGGAGCTATACCAGTACTAATTCTTGCAACTTAAATTGGTCACGGCCTGGGATCGAGTTTTACAAACAAGTGTCACGGATATCCCACCCCAGACGGTCTAAGTCTACATTTATAAATGTGTCAGTCGCTGTTGCTCCTGTAACGCACATCCCTTACAAGTATCGAGAAAGAAACTAATGCAGAATGACCTTTACCTTAAGAGGACACATAAATGTTAAGTTACACTGTAATGCAAATGTCAATTCTACGACGGACCCATAAGTACCATCCTTCCGTTCATTTCTTTTTCTCAGCGCAGAACTGTCAGTAACCTTTCACCTGTCACAATCGAATCAGTCTTCCAAGGAAAGGGTTCATTCCAGCCTTATTTGATTTTGCTCACAGTCAATCTACAACTGCCGACCGCCAAGGAAGTTTTCCAAATACATTTAGACCACTAATTGAATTCTTATGGCTACCATGTCAGTTGTGGATGTCATGTGACCATACTCATATTTCCTCCAACCACGGAAAGCGCTCAGATGACAGTGATGGCTGCCGTTAGGAGAACGGTCGCAGCGCGAGACAGACAGGCTGGTATTAAAGACATGTGCTTGTGTGTAGCCTGGTTACCAACCGTCTTTAATCTTCCCTCAACGTTCTGCAGATAACGTGCCAAGAAACGCTACAATATAAACGTGATGGATTCTAAACCTGAAATGTCATGCTTGCGGGTCGCGTGGGCCGACTGAGCACTACTCAAGAATTGTTTCATCGTGTCGATAAATGATGCAAAGGTAAAGTAATTAAGACGTAGGCGATTGCCAATAATGTCCAATTCAATCCTGAAAAAAAAAGTCACAAGAATACAATCGTTGGATGCTTAACGGTGTGCCGATGTTCTAAATCGTCGAGGAAGCATCTATATTGTATTGATAAATACAACGACTTAGTTATCATGTGAGAAAGTTATTTAGATAATCACTGAGATAAAAATTCATATCACCCAAAATTGAAGTAATATAGGTCTACCGGGACTACTTTTGTACTTGGGTGCATATATATGAATATGTAGCATATATATGTATCAAATCACAATGAGATGTATACCACATCAACTCAAAACAAAAAAAATATAACTCTATATATCAAACCATGGCACCTTCGTCGCTGAGCACAATGCTAAACCTGTACATTCTTTCTTAATTTTTAGTTTAGTGTTAGTTACGCGGATGTTTCATGGCAAACCTTGACCACAGAGGATCCTATGAAATACAAAAAATCACGGTATATATACCACTAATAATGACTGTTTCCCTAAACAATACCAGGAAAGGCATTTCCTTCCTGTTCCCGCTCGATGTAGGAGAGCACTAACGGAAAATACAACAGCGTGATTAAATGACTAAATGAAGTACGTGGAAGCCGAGGAAACTACTTTCCCGATATTCTTCGCTTGAGATGTCGATGACGGTCCTGTATAATGAGCATTTGATGTACAGAAAATGGCTAAATTATAACCCTACATGACTCAGACGGCTGATGAAGGTGACATGTCCAGACCATACATGGTAAATTTGCAAACTTGCTTTTTTCTTCAGGGTGTAGGATAAAAGTTATACCACAGTTTCTCTTTGATCCCAAATTATTCTTGTGTGTGTTGTTTAAATGAATGCGTCTTGAGAAAGTTGAGATAAAAGCTACAAATTCAATCATTAGTGATGCAAATATTAACACAACATTGCTGAAAAGGTACGAAACAAACACCTTCTATAGCTGGCTTTTTGACATTTAGAATTGGATTATCAAACACCAAATACGTGTGTTTGCGTATTACTTGATTAATAAAAATACGAGATATTCTTTTGCCGAATTAATTATTCATTAGTTCTTAAATCATTAAATATTGGAGCGAACTGGGAATACTATCACCTAAACATCTTGTCCATCGACCTGAAGCTTTTAGAGCTTATTAATTTTGTTTATTCAACTAATGTTGATCACACCTTTGGGGACTGGCTGGACTTTATTCATTTCAGAACCAAATATGGCCCTTCACACGAAAAATGTACAATCATTATTTAAAACTCTTATACTCAGAATAAATGGTCCTAAGCAAACACCGACTTCTGTAATTACATCCCTGTCACAGATGAAGGACGGGGAAACTTTCGGAGAGTATCCATGTATTTAACCTTTTATGTATCTACTTTTAAGTAGCGCCAGGTATAGATTTATCTGTTTTGTTAACAGGAAGACGTTATCGGCGAGATTTGATTTTGCGAAATTACTGGCTCGGTACCATATCTGACAGTGAGGAGATGATGATACACGGCATGGTTTGGACGAAAATTGCATTTACTTTTTAATTTTAGCTGAATTGACTGGATAAATCCAGTCTCTTGATAATGGGATGCCGGGAGGGTATTTTGGAACAGTTTCCGCCGTTCTAGTCAAACCCATAAACGATTCTATAACGACGTTAGAAGACAAAGCACAATATCCGGTGCATAACTCAGTTATATTAGAATGTATCTTACCCATTTTATGACAACCAGAGTTACTTCAATGCATCAATTTAGTATAGAAATCTGGAGACCCAACACGTCCATGATCAATTATTTACGTGTTTCCCTTCTGTTAATCATGTTTTGATTCGTTTTTCCCTCTGAAGAATCCATTAACGCCAAAATAGTTAAATTTGATATTAATAGGAAATTTTAAGCAAAATAATGTTGAAAAAACACGTACATAAGAAAATAAATGGGATCCTTCGCCATTTAGAAAATATACATCTGCATATAGGTATTTCGCTAGGTGTAAGAACCATTTATTGTCTTTCAAATGATTTTCCTGTAATTATCCTCTGAAAAGATAAAACTCACTGAATGTCTAATTACCTCTACAATGAACACAGTCTTAAACTATTTTGCATCATCTTTCCTAGATTGTACCGGAGAGGTTTGCTGAATTGAGATTCATCTTCCGATATGGTTTCTAGTACATTATTTAGTTGTTGTTGTTTTTTTGTTGTTGTTTTTTTTGTTTTTGTTTTTTGTTTTGTTTTGTTGTTTTGTTGGTTTTCTTGTTGTTGTTTTGTTTATTGGGGAAATCGCCAACAATATTTGGAGACTATGACAGATATGGGAGCCACACCTGAACCATTTTTACAACTTCCGGACATCTCGTTGTGTCAGTACGTGCCGAGTACAAATCCAATAAGGCCGATCATTGGATTTCAGATTGCGGTATGAGATTCTTTCTTTACCTTTGTAATTTCTATCCCCGAGGTAGACGTTATAATTTGAAGTTCTTATAAACTACATGTAAAAGTTTAGAAATATATTAACTTCGGAACGAGGGGTCTTCAAAAGATATCGTAGTTTACATTTTTTCAAACATTTACATGTGCAATAACTACACAATTCATGTTGACATGTATGAAGTTATGTTCTGTCTGTGTCATTTGTATATTTAAATCATTACATATTTAATTATAAAAAAAAAAATTCTTTTCATAACTTTGATATCTGGCACGTGTCATGACTAATTAGTTTATTGCAATTTCAATGCTGACACCTTTAATGGCTTCATTGATTATACCTTTGGTCATCTAGCGGCATGATAAGTTTTGTTAATCCGCTTTGTCACTTTTATGGCTTTCTAGTTACTCCGCCCACTGAGGCATGATTAATTGACACATTGTTTATTCTGTAAATTGTTTTAATAATTGTTGATTTTGAATAAGAAAGGGGATTCTATTTTTAACCACCGTCCTGTGCAGAAGTCTGTCAGGACAATCTTAACGTATTTTATGTCAAATATCGTGCTTAAATTATACAGAATACTGTATCTAACTAGTTGATTGGATATATCTGTGTTGAAATATAGTTATTTAACAACACAGAGACTTGTGTATTTTATACACCCTACAAAGTGTAACTACGGAAGAAAAGTTATTACGGACTACCGGATCTCATAACTTTCCTATTTTCACCGCGTTACCACCATCATTTCATTATCTAGAATTTCAGGTTTCAAAATTGTCGCTTTTGCAACAAATACACAGTTTGCTTTTATTCTTTAAAAGCGTCGTCATACCCTGCTGAGAACAAACAAAATCACCGTTTCCATAGTTTTCAAATCTTAAACTACTCAACAAACTAGCTTAAGAAAAATCAAAAGTAATAATAAAATCCGCCAAGTAGTTCTTTGCTCGTTTAAAAAAATAAATGTACACAAGATTAAACCAACATGTGCACAGTCCATTATCTGCACAAATGTACAGTTAGTATCAAAATAACGGTTGATTTATGGTCTACATGAGCATGAGTACACCTGAATGATGGTATTTTAATGTACTAAGACTGTGCTGAATGGTCGATTGGTTACAAAGCATATATTAGTCCGGCCACCGTGTGGTTAAAGCGTCCGCTCCGGTTGTAGGTTCGATCCCCAGCCGCGACATACCAAACTCGTGATAAAAGTTACTGGTATAGCTCCCTTGCTTGGCGCACAACATATATAAAGGGTAGTTCCAGGACCGATTAGCCCAGTGTCAAGATAATGTGACTGGGTGTGGTATCATGCCACATGTCTTCTGCATGATACACTATTTTTCGTCTCCAGTAGACATAATCTCCAAATGACGAAAATACTGTCAATAAACTCTTGAACTTGAACTGTTGGCGGCACGTTAAATCCAACGAAACAAACAATTTTGACCGACAAGTGTGTTTTATTCAACCCTAAATATGCAGATGCAACGGAGAGGTAATTGACCATGCGAAGTTAAATATGTCCATCACGCCACAGTAGGCCGGTGTGAATCAGAAGAGATTGGTTATCTCACACCCAGACAATTAGGAATTAAATTTCATTCTACAATTAAGTCTGGGGTGCTGTGATTCTTTCTGATGGCGGGTTATCCTGGCCATATCAAATTAAAAGCAACACGAGCGGCCAGAAATTGACATAAACCCATTATTGAACTATTGAATATCATATTGTATACATGTACACATGTCTGGCTTAAAAACAGAACTTGTCAATTTATCTTGTGTACACCTAGTTACATAATTAAATGTAAATGCTCAAATGTAGTACATTACATTACTAGTTTCTGTTTCATGTAATTAAACACATTCAGATATAAAGAAGATTAAATTGCTAAAAAATACGGGTATAAAAACAGAATGTAAAATACAGCTTAAAGTGTTTGTATTCAACCGAAAATAAGTTCAGTCAGACTAATATAAATTAAAGCGGTACTTTGGTATATATTTTTGTCCTTTGTCTTTAAAGAAAAAAATAGTTATTTTAACATGTTTCAAATCGATTCATCTTCATCGGTCACTAATGAAAAACAATATTAACGTTTATCCCTAATTTAAGAAAAAACGTTAATAATTACGAAGTTATACATTTTCTGACAAACGACTTAACTATAATTAAAGTTTTGTTAGTATAAACATATACAAACTGTGTTGTACATCATAGATATTCTATCACAGAAAAACATTAAAAACATTTTAATTTTCATGGATCACTAATTTTCATGGATTTCGTGAAGGTGTAACAGCCCAGATTTTCCCCCCAGTCAGTTTTGAAACTGACTAGTCAGGTTTTTCCCCACCCAGTCAGTTTTTCCCCCCTCTATTTTAAAGGTTTTAGAGGTGAGGAAGTTCTGGGCTAGTCAGTTTTTCCCCCCTGTCTTATATACTGCGTGTGATTGTGGGGAAATTCTGGACCAGTCAGTTTTTTCCCCCTATCTAATATTTTTACAGGAGATGATGGGGAAATTCTTGACCAGTCAGTTTTTTATATTTAGTTTTTTTTATATATCAAATATACTGTGCATAAAGGTGGAGAAATTCTGGACTAGTCAGTTTTTTTCTCCCCTGTCATATAGATTAAGCATGAAGTCGGGAAAATTCTGGCCTAGTCAGTTCCCCCCCCCCCCCCTGTCATTTAGATTGTGGTGATGGTGGGGAAATTCTGGACCAGTCAGTCCCCCCCCCCCCCCTGTCAGGTAGATTGTGCATAAAGGTGGGGAAATTCTGGCCTAGTCAGATTATTCCCCCCTGTCATGTAGATTGTAGATTGAGCATGAAGTCGGGAAAATCCTGTCCTAGTCAGTCCCCCCCCCCCCCCCCTGTCATGTAGATTGAGCATGAAGTCGGGAAAATCCTGTCCTAGTCAGTCCCCCCCCCTGTCATGTAGATTGAGCATGAAGTCGGGAAATTCCTGTCCTAGTCAGCCCCCCCCCCCCCCTGTCATGTAGATTGAGCATGAAGTCGGGAAAATCCTGTCCTAGTCAGTCCCTCCCCCCCCCCCTGTCATGTAGATTGAGCATGAAGTCGGGAAAATCCTGTCCTAGTCAGTCCCCCCCCCCTGTCATGTAGATTGAGCATGAAGTCGGGAAAATCCTGTCCTAGTCAGTCCCCCCCCCCTGTCATGTAGATTGAGCATGAAGTCGGGAAAATCCTGTCCTAGTCAGTCCCCCCCCCCCCCCCCCCCTGTCATGTAGATTATGCATGAAGTCGGGAAAATCCTGTCCTAGTCAGTCCCCCCCCCCCTGTCATGTAGATTGAGCATGAAGTCGGGAAAATCCTGTCCTAGTCAGTCCCCCCCCCCCTGTCATGTAGATTGAGGTGATGGTCTGGCCTGTCATTTTTTTTTTTTTTCCTGACTGATCAAGAATTTCCCCACCATCTCACACAATAAATTGGATAGGGGGGAAATACTAACAATCTAAATGACAGGGGGAAAAAACTGACTAGGCCAGAATTTCCCCACCATCATGCACAATATATTGGATAGGGGGAAAAAACTGACTGGTCCAGAATTTCCCCAACATCACGAACAATATTGATAGGGGGAAAAAACTGACTGGTCCAAAATTTCCCCAACATCACGAACAATATTTTGGATAGGGGGGAAAACTGACTGGTCCAGAATTTCCCCACAATCACGAACAATCTAAATGACAGGGAGGATAAAACCGACTGGTCAAGAATTTCCCCACCATCTTGCGTAAAAATATTAGATAGGGGGAAAAACTGACTGGTCAAGAATTCCCCACATCAATACAATCTAAATGACGGGGGGGGGACTGACTAGGCCAGAATTTCCCCACCATCTCGCACAATATACTGGATCAGAATTTCTCCACTTCAGAAATCTTAAAAAAAAAGAAGGGGGGGGGAATACTGACTGGGTGGGGAAAAACCGCAACAGCTTTTATTTTTCTAACGCGACTTAAACTTTAAATAAGAAGTGTGCTAATGCGGTTCACAAAGATCATTTATATTCAAGAGAAGAATTCCTGTGTGACAAGTGTAAGCAGATTGTCACAAGATCCAGTATAGCTTTATGCCATGATGCCTGACACTAAACTGTGACAAGATCCAGTATAGCTTTATGCCATGATGCCTGACACTAAACTGTCACAAGGAGGCTGTTAGGCAATCCTACTAAAACGCAATCAGGAAAAGCTTCTTTAAAGTCTGCATTTTCCACGTGCAATTTATTGCATTTCTGTCTATAAACCAGTCATGCGGTCGGGTTAGACACTTCTTGCTGCTGTGTTTTCTGGTCACAAATAATGTTTGTTTCTAATGCATTTTGACTTCAAAGTAAAAACCGTTTGACAGAAGAGCTCCGTTCGCCCACAAGATAAAAACTTTATAATATAACCATACTGTCCAATTAAATGCATTTTGACGTTAATTGTAAACTACGTGTATTTTCCATTAACATATTTCAAAATATAATCGAGCCTTTGTGTTCATACGAATAATTTTTACAAAAATATTCTACAAAATATTTAATCTCACGAAATATTATAAAAAGACAGACAAGGTTTGCAACCCTTAAATTTCCATCTCAAAAAAGCAGTTGCATATGCCAAGAAATAGAAATATTGGAAATGATTCCGACTTAATGACACAATTACTTGGCAAATTGCAATTTCCATTCCAAATGTTTGCATGATTTCTGGGCATTATGGCAGTTTAGTACATAAAAGATGCTGAAGTAACATTAAATCACTACAGAGCTTGAAATAAACTGCCTTGTCTCGAATTGCATATTTAAGAAAAGCGTTTTGTTGAGTCATATAAGATTATCATTTTGTGCTGCACTAATCAGATTTGTGGAAAACCTACTGTTGCTACACGTCTTTCATAAGATTATTCCTCTTAATTTTTCCTTTTTAATTCGGTTCGAAAGATTTCTCCTGTAAAACAGTCAAGCAAACATAGTTTTATGCAATACTCACCACCGCATTTACCACGATCTGTTTTAAACGCATACGTCTGTCCATGTATCTGTCCATCGCTCGTACAGCGGCAAAAGATGGGCCAGAAATAGTCGTCAAAGAGAATATAGAACAAACTGTTGAAATAATTTCTAAACGTCATAAGAGTTCAGCACCATTTGAAATATCACATCAACTCCCAACCACAACTAACTACATTCAGCTTCTGTAAGGTGGCACGGTTACAGACGTCAGTGTGGGGAAACCATCGGTTTCTTCACAGATTGAAAATAACACTCCGTTTCTGCCAATTACTGTTTTGTTCTGTACAAATAAGCTTAAGATTTTCCCCGCAAGGCACCGTTCTACATTAATGGCTCCTTAATCCATGTTCTGCACTAGGAAATGATTGCTTTAGTTTAGCTTAATGAAGTCATCCTAGGCCGGGAATTTCTCCCAAATGGTCCGGAAAGACAAGCACTTTGCCCAAGTCTCATCAACTTGTTTTACCAATAGTTCCATAATGGAACACCGACGATGACGGCACCTCTTAAACATTGGCTGTAAAACTCTCCAGCGACAAACATCTGTATTGCACGATGCCTTGATTCCTACTGGATCAGGTGCCAATCTTTTATGATTATTTTATAAATATTTCCTTTTGATGAGTATATCTTGAAGAAGAAAATAACAAAATATTATATTGAATCCATGAATTATCACAAAATTGCTTCATGTAATGTTAGTTTAAATTTACAATCTCCTTTTAAAAAAATTGATTAGCTTCTGTTTATCTTTGAGTGGAGTTTTATTTCAGATAAACACAAAACAAAACGGTTAAATCGCTAGAAATAATTTCACGTCATTATTTTCTCTCACAAAAACAACGAATACTGCATTATTTACTCGTCTCAGACAACGACTATAGACAAATATATAATTCTGTACATCCCGATGTAAGAAAGTTCCAAACATCCATACAGGGCCTTGTATCTGAAGCCAGTTATTTCCAGCCTCACACTGGCAGCTTAAATAGTCTAGTATCGCTTTTTATATCGAAACTGACAACTTACTCAAGATCCATATCTGCTTGCGGTTTGTTAAGGTGTAAAAATAGACCAATTTCATTAAGGAAAACATTATAACCTCTATAATTATGACGTCATTGGGCAACACACCCCGATATATATTATAATGCCTTGTTGTT
>CM037783.1:58564841-58614841 GCA_021229015.1 Solen grandis
ACGCGTGTAAGCGACAGGTGTCACTTGGGTAAGTGTGAAAACTGACAGACACTTCGTTTGAACGCGTCATTAATCAGTTGTTAATTAGCAAATCGGACCACATACATACTTCGCTCCAATGCAGGGTTTTCCCTGACGCACAAATCATGCGTCTCAGACGCATTATCTGAACGTTGGACCCCCAAAATAAAATATTGTGCGTCTGCCTGGACGCAATCTCAATTTAGCGTTTGTCCATTTTTGTGTCGCCTGCATAGCATGGCAGACACATAGGGATCACTTTGTCCGTCGTCCGTCGTCGTCGGCGTCCAAAATAAAATATTGTGCGTCTGCCTGGCGTACAACTTTCTTGTCCGGAGCATAACTCGAAAGTATTTGAGTATCACCTTGAAACTTAAACATGGATAGATCACATTGAGGTGGAGTGCAGTGCCAAGAATGATAACTCTGACTTCGTATTTTCTGAGTTATTACCTTTGTTGATTCTGAGATTTTATTTTGTCGACCATAACTCAAAAAGTATTGAGGTATCACCTTGAACTTAAAACATGGATTAGATCACATTGAGGTGGAGTGCAGTGCCAAGAATGATAACTCTGACTTTCGTATTTTCTGAGTTATTACCCTTTGTTGATTCTGAGATTTTATTTTTGTCGGACCATAACTCAAAAAGTATTGAGGTATCACCTTGAAACTTAAAACGTGGATAGATCACATTGAGGTGGGTGCAGTGCCAAGAATGATAAACTCTGACTTTCATATTTTCTGAGTTATTGCCCTTTGTTGATTTTCAGTCTTAATTTTGTCCAGGCATAACTCAAAAGTATTTGAGGTGCTGACTTAAAACTTTATAGAAAGATAGATCTCATTGAAGAGGAGTGCAGTTCACATAAATGATAACTCTCACTTTCTTTTCCTGAGTTATTGTCCTTTGTTGATTCTCAGTCTTTATTTTGTCAGGGCATAACATAAAAAGTATTTGAGATATTGCTTTGAAACTTCATAGATGGAAAGATCTCATGGATTTGTAGTGCAGTGCATAAGATTGATAACTCTGTTTTATTTCTGAGTTATTTCCCTTTGTTGATTTTCAGACTTAATTTTTGTTGGGCATAACTCGAAAGTATTTGAGGTGTTGACTTGAAACTTCATAGATCTCAATGGTCTGAGTGCAGTGCACATGAATGATAACTCTGTTTCTCTTTTTCCTTGAGTTATTGCCTTTGTTGATACTCAGACTTCATTTTTGTCTGGAGCATAACACGAAAGTATTTGAGGTATTACTTTGAAACCTCACAGGTGGAAAGATCTCATGGAGTGCATTGTGCAAGATGATAACTGTTTTATTTTTGGAGTAATTTCCCTTTGTTTATTTTTTTGGATTTAATTCTTGGTGTTGTGCATAACTTGTAAAGTGTTGCTTAAACTTTTAGTAGATAGATCTCATTGGTCTGAGTGCAGTACACAAGAATGATAACTCAATAATGATAATGATGACACAAACTTGCAACATATGGATAATTAACGTCATAAGTGCTTAATGACGTCATAATTTTTCTTACAGTTAATGTTTTGAATTCATAGTCATTCTGACACTCCTCTGATGAAGACTGTATAGTCGAAAGTGCTTGGGAAAATTATTACATATTGCACTGTTTGAATATTTTATTGGCCCCCCCCCCCCCCAAAAAAAAAAAAAATAATATATATATATATATATGTGTGTGTGTGTGTGTTATTTTGTACCTCACAAAATAGATTATGCTTTATCAATAATTTGTCAAAAGATCGATTTTCTAGTCAATTCTTTCATCAAACATGCTTAAATGCAGGCGACACAAGTGTTCCGAGGAACACCCACATCTAGTTTCTTTAAAAGATATGGATATTTTAAATTTAAAAAAAAAAAAAACATGGGGGAAAAAAAACGTCAGGAGATTTTCAGAGCAGCGAGGTAAACAGACTGTAAGAGGGATAACTTCAAGGGGAATTCCCCAGTAGACTGGTACTGAGTTATGACACTGTAAAAAATTACAGACTGTGTCTCAAATATTAACATCCAAACGCGCTGCTAAAAATCGATAATTAGTCACAGTTGCAGTCGTCGCTTAGGTAAACAACCATGGCTCAAAGCAAACTGACGAACTTCTTTATGTCATCTGCGAAAACTGCTGACGAAAACAAAACTGATTCTGATTCTGATGGCGCTGAGTCTAGTCCTAAAAGTGAACGTATTAAACATTCAAAATCATTTCAATCTGCTTGGCTAAAGCAGTTTTCTTGGTTAGAATTTACTGATGACCGAATGCACTGCAACCCGTGTATCAAAACAGGCCAAGACAATCCATTCGTAAAGGGATGTGTAAATTTTCGCAAATCAACGCTTGAGAGGCATGAAAAGTCATGGCCTTTTTTTAAGCTAATTATCCATAGCATCATAATAATTATAACAGTACCCAGGTCTTAACTTCATGCACAATTCTCAACACTGCCCCCTTTAAAGCTAATAGTTTAACTTAATACATGAAGCTCAGTCAGGCAACACTTGTATACACTTATACTATAGTTAGTACCTTTCACTATTCTACATCAATATTATTTTGGACCCCCAAAATTTGATTTGGACCCCCTAAAAAGAAATCAGGGGGTCCAAGAGACCCCCATTTGCAACTTGGAAGGGAAAACCCTGCCAATGCATCTTTCGTTCCACCCTATTCGTTCCATTGCATCTTTTTTACATTGAATAAAGAACAAATATTGCCGGGACCTGGCAATTACTTCGCATTACACCGTCATTTCGCTCCATCGCATTTCGTTCCATCGTGAATAGACTGTACATCTACATTTACCATTTCAGCTCAAATTTTGGATATACATTAATTATGTGTAGATGTGCTTGTCATAATCTCTATGCGCATCTTCTGAAGAAAGAATTCTGGCCTCTGATTGGACTTTCAAAATCTTATACAGATGTTGTATGAAAAAGCCACATGGTGGGGGTATTCATCACCTTTAGTGATAGTTCTAGTTTATTTTATTCATGGTGCATCACTGCTTTCCAGTTTGAGAAAAATAATAATCATTCTATCTAGATATGGATGTTAATTAGTTCTTGTTTAGGATTTATAGAGCTCCAGATAAGAGACCAAATTTTGAAATTACAAATTTATTTTCAATTGAATATCATCTATTTTAGAATTGTCTTTGAATACACTATGTAAATTATTGATACAAACTTAATTTAAAACCAGGGAGTATTTTAGCATTTGGAGAAGTCGCTGCATGGATACGATGAAAGGTTTACATTTTTGCTCCAACAATAAACAGTAATACAATAATATACAAAAAAAAAAAAAAAGAAAAAAAAAAAAAAAATAGAATTAGTCTAGCTAAATCTTCAGTACTTGTTTGTCAGTATTGAGACAAATAAAAAAGGTGATGTTTCAAGCAGGTTTATCCAAAAGTGTTGACAAGCAACAGTTCACCAAGGAAAAGTATTTTGATATTAACATATTTCTGTATTTTGTTTTGCCATTATCCACATTGAACATTCAGAGGGATTTAGTTAGACCTGGTTGTACAAACTGATCTTAAATGTCACAAAACTGTTTTTAAGTCCTCAAATGCATTAAGTTTACAGCGGAGGGGACTATAGGTTTGCCCTCCATTTGTCTGTCAATCTGGGAGTCTGGAAATCTGGATCCCGCGATAACTTTAAATCCATTAAAAATAATATTATGAAACTTGGTATATGAATAGATGGCAGTATGGAGATTCTGCAGGTCACTTTGTTTTTTTTTCTCCGACCAAAATTCTGGTTGCTATGGTAATGGAAAAATTATGTACCTCACTGGTAGGGGACTCATGTATTGCGTGCAATACCACCTACTTGTTTTTAGCTCACCTGAGCACAATGTGCTCAAGGTGAGCTTTTGTGATCACCCGTTGTCCGTCGTCATGCGTCATCAACAATTTGCTTTAAACGACATCTCCTCTGAAACCGCTGGACAGAATTTAATGAAACTTGGCAGGAATGTTCCTTGGGTGAGGCTCTACAAAAGTTGCTAAAATGAATTTGATCCATGAAGAACTCTGGTTGCCATTGCTACAAAAAGAAAAATAATTTGAAAACTTTAAAAATCATCTCCTTCAAAACTACTGGCCAGATTTCAAAATAATTTGGTACAGATGTCCCTTGGGTCAACCTCTACCAAAGTTGCTAAAATTATTCCAATCCGTAAAAAAACATGGCCGCCAGGGGCGGGGCTTATTTGCTTTATATGTATATAGGGAAAACTTCAAACAACATCTCCTCTGAACCACTGGACAGAATTTGATTAAACTTGGCAGGGATGAGCCTTGGGTCAACTTTCACAAAGATGCTAAAATAAACTTGATTCATGTAAACTCTGGTTGCCATGGCAACAAAAAGAAAAAATAATGAAAACTTTAAAAATCATCTTCTTCAAAACTACTGGCCAGATTTTAAAATAAATTGGTACAGATGTTCCTTGGGTCAACCTCTACCAAAGTTGCTAAAATTATTCCGATCCGTTAAAAAACATGGCCGCCAGGGGCGGGGCTTATTTGCCTTATATGTATATAGAGAAACTTTTAAACAACATCTCTTCTGAAACCACTGGACAGAATTTGATTAAACTTTGCATGGATGATCCTTTGGTCAACCTTCACAAAAATTGCTAAAATAAACTTGATCCATGTAGAACTCTGGTTGCCATGGCAACAAAAGAAAAAAAATGAAAACTTTAAAAATCATCTTCTTCAAAACTACTGGCCAGATTTTAAAATAAATTGGTACAGATGTTCCTTGGGTCAACCTCTACCAAAGTTGCTAAAAATTTTTCCGATCTGTAAAAAACATGGCCGCCAGGGGCGGGGCTTATTTGCTTTATATGTATATTGGGAAAACTTTAATCAACATTTCCTCTGGAACCACTGGACAGAATTTGATTACATTTGGCAGGAATGATCCTTAGGTCAACCTTCACAAAAGTTCCTAAAAAATTGGTACAGATGTTCCTTGGGTCAACCTATTTATCTCAGGTGAGCAATTTAGGGCTATCATGGGCCTCTTGTATCTAGTATCTTAAATCTTTGACCTGTGATTGTGAAGGTTGCAAAGAAAATGCAAATATTTACTTGAGTCTTGGTTGTTGTGTCAACTGCTATAAGCTTAGGTGACACATAGGGATCACTTCTCCATCATCTGTCTGTCTGTCACACTTTTTCTGTCATGCTTCTATCAGCAGATGATATCCAATACTGGAGAATTATGAACTTCTTAAAATTAGCTCCAAAACTTAGGAGTAATTTGTTATAATGGCTAAAAGTGGGGCCATTGGTGTCCCATATTGGACACATTTTATGCCCCCAAAGGGGGGCATATTGTAATGACACTGTCTGTCTGACCCACTTCATGTCCGCGCTGTAACTCCTACATGCATTAGTGGATTATGAAATTACCTGGTTGAAATGTCACATTGAGACTTATATTGTCCCAATTAAGACCCATGTTTGCATCTCAAAGTTTAAGGTCACAGTCTGGGGTCAATGGTCAAAAAGGGACGTCTGGGCTCTAACTCTATTATGCATGGATGGATTTTGAAAACTTGGCACAGTTGTTTTTCTAGAGAAAATGATGCGTCATGCACAAAGTCCAGGTCTGTAGCTCAAAGGTTAAGTCTGGGGTCAAATGTCAAAAAAGGAAACATTTTGTTAATGTGTTAGTGCTAACTCCATCATTCATGGATGGATTTTGAAATAACTCAGGATGAACGTTCCTCTAGAGAAAAACAATGTATCACGTGCTTAACCCAGGTCTGTATCTCAAAGGTCAAGGTCACAGTCTGGGATAAAAGGTCAAAAAGGGAAACATTTTGTTCTGACAGGGCTCTAACTCTATCATGCATGAATGGATTTTGAAATAACTCAGCACAAATGATCTTCTAGAGAAGATGATCTGTTTAGGTTCAAGGTCACATTTTGGGGTCAAATTTTAAAAAGGAAAACTGTGGTCAATAAGTCAGACATTTTGTTGTCATTTTTTGTCGTCTGGCTTCCATCATGCATGTATGCATTTTCAAATAACTTGGTAGGAATGTGTCACACGCCAGACCTAGGCATTTGTCATGTGCCAGATCCAGGCCTGTAGCTCAAAGATCAAGGTCACAAAAGCAGGCATATAGTAATTTGCACTGTTTGTCTGTAACTAACTAACTACAAGGATGGTCTCTTTTGCAATGCAATGGGTATACACTAGAGATACTCTGCCCAGATGACCTTATTCTCAGATTAAAGAGATACAAAAGTGAACCTTAGAAGTTTATGATGATACCTTAACCTTTTGATAACTGTCCTTGTCTTGCATGGATGCATTATGAAATAACTTGGCACAAATGACAGTGTGTTGGTCTGTAGCTCAGAGGTCAAGGTCACAATCACAGGTCAAAGGCTGAAAAGTGGCACATTTTTCTGTGCCTGGGCTCTTCATGTTGTTTTACATATAACGATTTTGAAATAACTTTGCACAAAAAGGTTTCCAGACATGTGGCACATGCAAGATCCACATCTGTAATAAGTCAAGGCCTCAATTAGTCAAAAAGAGATGATGGTCGTATCATACACATGGCCCAGGTTGTTTTCCTTTGGGGCCATTTATCATGGTGACTAACAGGTCTTGTTAGTGTTAAAACTAAGCATGAATTTATATAATGATGGACAGTGGAATGATGCATGTCCACAATTTTCTACAAAATTCAGACAGTATTCCATTTTTGTGGAGCCATATCACGGGTTTGGATAGGATTTTTCACAAGTTGACTTTATTTCATGTAATTTGGCTTATTAGGCGGGGGATATCAATTCATTGAATTTGCTTGTTGTCCCTGAAATGTCTGGAAACCACTTACAGATATTTAATCAGAATAGCCTGAAGAAGGCATACTTTATTGTAGCCTCTAGATTGAACTTATTTATTTATCTTCCACTGGGAAAACAAGTTCTTACAACTTATACAAATCCCACAGTAACAAAGTTCATCTCTGTGACTGGACTGGCCGTGTTTGGACAATGAGAAAAAGAAATACAAATCCCACTCAACGGTTTCTTGGTTGGACAACAGGGGTGTGGACTTTTGAATTTTTTCCACTTGCCCACGGACAAGTTGGACTGAAATTTCTACTTGCCCGAAGTTGAAGTTCACTTGCCCAAATAATTAGTGAAAAACAAGTATATGTTTTTATTTATCCAACATTTTTCTTGCAGTCATATTCTTGTCTCTGGGTGCTTTTTATTTACACTTTTCGCGTTCTTTGGATGTTTCAGGCAGCTTAGCACCACCTGAAACCTAATGACAAATATGTCTATTTCGTGCAGATGCACCTTTTTTACTGCCCATTATTTACTATAGTACCAGTCTGTTTCCTTGTAATGACCAGTTACTGATCTTGTATTATGTTAACAGTTGCTTTCAGCAAGAGGCCTCACAAAGGACATAGTGTGGTTCAAATTGGTGTCGAAATTGAATATTATGAACAACTTATATAAAAACTTACTAGTGTACCTTAAGTGCATTAGATTGAACCTCAAAACAACATATGCTTAAAATACTATGTACCTTAAGTGTATGAGATCTTACGCAATGATGTGTGTATTTTCTGTACCTTAAGTGTATGAGATCTTATGCAATGATGTGTGTATTTTCTGTACCTTAAGTGTATGAGATCTTATGCTATGATGTGTGTATTTTCTGTACCTTAAGTGTATGAGATCTTATGCAATGACGTGTGTATTTTCTGTACCTTAAGTGTATGAGATCTTAAGCAATGATGTGTGTATTTTCTGTACCTTAAGTGTATGAGATCTTAAGCAATGATGTGTGTATTTTCTGTACCTTAAGTGTATGAGATCTTATGCAATGATGTGTGTATTTTCTGTACCTTAAGTGTATGAGATCTTATGCAATGACGTGTGTATTTTCTGTACCTTAAGTGTATGAGATCTTATGCAATGATGTGTGTATGGGATCAGTGGTTGGTCTTCAAGGGGATTAGTGTTAATGAAGACGGTGTATTTACGCATTGTACACACATATTATTCAAATTTGCAAAGAAATTAAACGTTTGTGATCAATTAAAGATAGAAATTAGGCATTATTTTTTTCTGGCTCTGAAATTCACTTGCCCGCGGACAAATGCTATGGGAAAATCTACTAGTCCGCCGGCAGAAAGTCCCAAGTGGGACATAGTAATTCCACATCCCTGGACAAGTACTTCGCCATGTAAAATCCTTGCTCCAATGGGGTTAGAACCCACAGCCTTCTGAGGATTTGAAGTCATTTATGTTACACTGGACCATTGGGCTTTGTGACTGAGATTGTATAGACAGCCTCAATATAGGGGTGTTATAGTTCTTCCGGAATCTCTTGCTGTATTACACAATGTTTTACCATCAAGAAGTTAGATCTAAGTTACAGTCTGAACAATGTATGATGTTACCACCTGGTATCTTGGGTAGGGAAGGATAGGGAACAGTGTTGAACTTGGCTTTATCCTGGTTGCCAAGGTAACGTGTGGTAGAGGGTTTAACTGTATTAAATAATGATCATATATAATGTAAGTCGTTAATCTTTTGTGATTGACATTTATTCAATATTTTCAGTTAAAGGAATAACATATATCCATGGATGATAATCATATCTTTCAGTGTAGAAGATGTATCATGTCCATTGCAGGAAAAGTTTTCTAAAAAGATTTAAAAAAAACAACAACTGCCGCATCATGATATAAACTCGCCTTTCATGTCAAACCCCTGTGGATATTAAAGTCCCCCATTTTGGAATTTCAAAGATGCCAGAGAGAAAGAAAATCAAATTATAAGACAAGTGTTAGAATAGCATTAACCCTTTCCCTCATAGAGGATACCATGAAAAGACTTATGCGAACAGCATAAAACCAGATCAGCCTGTGAGTAACTCGCAGGCAGATCAGGTTTTATGCTGTTTGCTGCTCCTCAGTGGTCTGGTAATGAGAATTTTACAATTAAATTTGGTAAGGATTGAGTGTGGCTTTCTGCTTTCTGCAGATCAGGCTTTATGTGGTACCTATTGAGTGTGTTAAAATGAGTCTATATGAGGGAAAGGGTTAAGTAAATAGAACATTTCCATGTGGTCATGAAATACATATTTATACTTGTGGCCCACTATGATCATGCGCGAAAGGAAAATGATCATACAACAAAATCAACAATTTTCTTCCGTATCATTTATAGAAATCAGGGAAGTGGTGCTAATATGTAGTAGTTTTTCTCAGTTTGGTTTGATATATTATACTTGAGCTATGCTACATACTACTTACTGTGTGAAGGATGGGTATACTTATCTGAGACTGGTTCTGCCCTGGTTGGTGGTTAAGGAAGAGATGGATATTCTGTCGTGTTACAGTTGTACATAGACAATCTTCTTGTAGGATGGATTTGTTTAATTTTCTGTGTAGGTCCGTATCAGACACAAATAATCACCAAATGTTATCCAGTTTTCCAAATTGTTCATATAAAAGGGTAGGAACTGCTTTTATTCAACCTGATGAAGATCTTTTGTTGGTTGAAACTAGATAAGTTTTAATAAATTGTTTGAAATTACTGTTGTTTGGAGTTGTTGTTTGCATTTCTTGGCATTCTTACATATATGCTTACATATTGTCAAAAAAAAAGTCCAAAAAGTGAAAGAAAACAACAAAAAACAACACAAAACAAAAACAAACACAAAAACAACAACATAAACCAACAACTACTACAAACCTGGCAGTTTTTATTATGCATTATGATATACTTTCTGTTTGGAAAAAAACATGTTTATTGCACTATTAGCCTGTGTCAGAATGCCCTGATAATTCATATTATATTTCTTCCAATGTGCAGGTCTAGGATTGATTATTAAACCCTTCCATCTTCTTCTGTTTCTATATGCACTTGAATAGTTTTGTAGTCAGCCTGGGAGGTGCTTTCATGGTAAATAATTGACACTTATATCTTAATTACAGGCTTATGGAGATGGAAGTTGTCTGCATGGGATTGCACTTGACAGAGTCAGTACATTATGATATATGTAGTTGAAAGTTTCTCCTGACTTTGATGGAGGATACTCCATTGTTACTATGGCAACACAGATCTGTATTAATTCAGCAGCTTATTTGTAAGACAGATATTCAAAGACGACACAGGAATGCCATTATTTGTATCTATATTTCTAATGAGTGAGTGCTTATTAGCTCACCTGAGCACAACATGCTCAAGGTGAGCTATTAGGATCACCCTGCGTGTGTCGTGCGTCGTCCATCTCCTCTGAAACTGTTGGACAGAATTTGATTAAACTTGGCAGGGATAATCCTTGGGTGAACCTCCACAAAAGTTGCTAAAATAAACTTGATCCATGCTGAACTCTGGTTGCCATGGCAACAGAAAAAAAAATGAAAACTTTAAAAATCATCTCCTTCAAAACCACCAGCAAGATTTCAAAATGTTTTAGTACAGATGTTCCTTGGGTAACTGTCTACCAAGATTGATAAAATTATTCTGATCCGATAAAAAACATGGCTGCCAGGGGTGGGGCTAATTTGCCTTATATAGTGAGAACTTTAAACAACATCTCCTCTAAAATCGTTGACAAAATTTGATTAAACTTGACAGGGATGATCCTTGGGTGAACCTTCACAAAAGTTGCTAAAATAAACTTGATCCATGCTGAACTCTGGTTGCCATGGCAACAGGAAAAAAAAATATGAAAACTTTAAAAATCATCTTCCTTCAAAACCCACAGCAAGATTTTAAAATTTTTTAGTACAGATGTTCTTGGGTAACCGTCTACCAAGATTGATAAAATTATTCTGATCTGTAAAAAACATGGCTGCCAGGGGTGGCTAATTTGCCTTAAATAGTGAGAAACTTTGAAAACTTCTCTCAAAACTCGCTGACAAATTTGATTAAACTTGACAGGATGATCTATGGGTGAAACCTCACAAATTGTTTAAATATAACTTGGATCATGTAGAACTCTGGTTTGTGCATTTGGCAATCAGAAAAAAGAAAAAAGAAAACTTTGAAAATCATCTTCTTCAAAACTACTGGCAAGGTTTTAAAATGTTTAGTACAGATGTTCTTTGGGTAACCATCTACCAAGATTGATAAAATTATTCCGATCCGTAAAAATACATGGCCGCCAGGGGCTGGCCTAAATTTGCCTTAAATGTATGAAAAGTGAAAACTTTGAAAGACTTCTGCTCCAAAACTTCTGACCAGATTTTAAAATGTTTTGGCACAGATGTTCTATGGGTAAACCTCTACCAAGATTGCTCATTTAGAGCAGTGGTACTCAGGTGAGCAATATAGGGCCATCATGGCCCTCTTGTTGCTTTTTTTTGTTGTTGTTGGCAGTTATCAATGAAAATTAAATAATCAATAATGCTGAACAAAGCTTTATGCATATGTTTTTCTCTCTTTTTTTTCAGGCCCTGACTTATTTTCAGAAAGCAGAAGAGAGTGAGTATATCTAAGTCTTACATACATTTTCTATCCAATATCCCTGTCCTTTGTCACATTGTTAAAACTTAGTACCATTGTTTAGGTAGTTTACATGCCTGCAGATCTAAGATTGCTGGTTTGATTCCCATTTGGAGCATGAATTCTTTGTAAGCTTAAAAAATACAACTTTTACTAATCACTCTCTCTCAACCATTTCTGGGTTGGACCAGTACTTTTACTAATCACTCTCAACCATTTCTGGGTTGGACCAGTACTTTTACTAATCACTCTCAACCACTTTTACTAATCACTCTCTCTCAACCATTTCTGGGTTGGACCAGTACTTTTACTAATCACTCTCAACCATTTCTGGGTTGGACCAGTACTTTTACTAATCACTCTCAACCATTTCTGGGTTGGACCAGTACTTTTACTAATCACTCTCAACCATTTCTGGGTTGGACCAGTACTTTTACTAATCACTCTCAACCATTTCTGGGTTGGACCAGTACTTTTACTAATCACTCTCAACCATTTCTGGGTTGGACCAGTACTTTTACTAATCACTCTCAACCATTTCTGGGTTGGACCAGTACTTTTACTAATCACTCTCAACCATTTCTGGGTTGGACCAGTACTTTTACTAATCACTCTCAACCATTTCTGGGTTGGACCAGTACTTTTACTAATCACTCTCAACCATTTCTGGGTTGGACCAGTACTTTTACTAATCACTCTCAACCATTTCTGGGTTGGACCAGTACTTTTACTAATCACTCTCAACCATTTCTGGGTTGGACCAGTACTTTTACTAATCACTCTCAACCATTTCTGGGTTGGACCAGTACTTTTACTAATCACTCTCAACCATTTCTGGGTTGGACCAGTACTTTTACTAATCACTCTCAACCATTTCTGGGTTGGACCAGTACTTTTACTAATCACTCTCAACCATTTCTGGGTTGGACCAGTACTTTTACTAATCACTCTCAACCATTTCTGGGTTGGACCAGTACTTAGCATCTGGGTAGATCATGATAAATCACTGCCACCAACTGAGATCAAACTCATAGCTTTCGGTTCTGCAGTCTGGTATGTTACCACTGGACCATGGTGATTCCATATTAAGCTTTCTAGGTGCAAAGTACTGGTTCAACCCGGAAACCATGGAGAAAGATAGGTGTAAAGAAAGATAATTGATTGGTCATCAAATCCAGGTGAAAAGAAATAAGTTTAAACAAATCAGTAAATAGTTTCTGAGTCTACATAAAAATTTTTCGGTCAAATTGCAAGAAACACGTTTTACTGCTTTCTTTTTTGCAGCAAACAAGAAATATCATCTAAAACCTTTTAATTAAGTTAAACAAAAATAATTATAAACAAAAATAATAATTTTATATTTATTGCATAGTTTTACATCAAATGATTAAATCTGTGACAAGATTTGTTGTCTTTTCTAACAATGCAGGTTTTTTTTTTAAGTGGACGTCGGCGTTTAAGTGCCGGGGTTAAAATCACTGCGGGGAAGTGATTTTTCAAAGAAGATAGCCCAATGGGCAAGTTTATTTATGTAAATAACATCTTTCATTTTTTTTTTTTTCTTATTTTCTATAGTATATCAGGGGTAAAAGGCTTGTAAATTGTCTTTGATACATATTAGCTAAAATCCATCTTAATCTTACACATATTTAGTTTTAAACATTAACAAACACCAACTAACTGCAAGATAGGGCAGCCTGTTTTCACTGGGGGCGAGTAGATGTTCAAAGTAACTTGCCCCCTGGACAAGTGAAAGTCAAATTCTTAAGTAAACCCCTGCAATGAATGACCTTTGCCATGAATTCTACTTTTAGGTTCCACCATTTTATTCTTGCTTCCCTAATATGATTGCCCAAGTCAAGAAATGTCACACTTTTCTGTCTCGACCAGATATTTGATATCCATAAGGTCATGGATTAGTTCTAGAACTGGAAAATAAGAACCAATCACTCAAGAGTTATAACCCTTTGTTGTATGGAAAACTTGCTTTTTGTTAATTTGCTGTCTGCAGAAGCACATTTTCATCCTAAAATGTCTCTAGATAATATTGGACAATATGTCTGGTAAAGAAATTTGTTATATGGATTATTGTGCTTGTACGATGTCCTGCAGACAGTATTTCAGGAGATTGTCAACATAAAACAGATATAGTGATGCTCTACTCGCGTAACCATGCAGTAGACTATTGGCATGGTACCATACTCAGTCACATTCTGATGCCATGCCAACCAGTCCTGGAACTACTTTTATAAGATGAAAAAAATGCAGAGGATCTTTATCAGAACCAGTCACTTAGGCATATCTTACCTAGGGATACCTGTTTTTGATCCACACTTGTAATGTATAGCAATTTCCATTTGCATATAAATTTTAATAACTCCATATTTTTCTTAAATTTCATCCCCCTCCCCCCCCCCAAAAAAAAAAAAAGAAAAAGAAAAAAAAAAGAAGAGAAAAAAAAAACACCTTTAAAAAAAAAAGAGCAAAATTAATTGAAAGCAACAACAACAACAACAAATTCTTGAAAACAAAAACATATAAATTCATTTGAGAGAATGAAGCTTTTTTTCTCTCTTTTGAATGAGGGGTTGTTTTTGTAGGCTGGTTTGGCTTCTATAACACAAAAAGAAAATTTAAGTTGTCTTTCATTTGGTATATAGGGTCTTCCAATAACACACAGATGTATAATTATAAATGTCTGTATTTGACTATCATTTTGCATCAATCAAATATAAAGGGAGACTGTGTCCGTGTATCAGTTGTATGCATGATTTGTATCAAGTCCAAGAGCTCTCTGATGAAATTGATAAACATTCAATATAAACCCAGTCATAATATTGATTAATGAGGGGAAAATTCTAAACGGAAGTGTGTCATGTGTTTGATTTTATTACATGATGTCATTTTGGTAAAAAAAAAAAAATTAGTATAATAAGATATTTTTGTGTCGCCTGCATAGCATGGCAGACACATAGGGATCACTTTGTCCGTCGTCGTCGTCGTCGGCGTCGTCGGCGTCACACTTTCTTGTCCGGAGCATAACTCGAAAAGTATTTGAGGTATCACCTTGAAACTTAAAACATGGATAGATCGCATTGAGGTGGAGTGCAGTGCACAAGAATGATAACTCTGACTTTCGTATTTTCTGAGTTATTACCCTTTGTTGATTCTGAGATTTTATTTTTGTCCGGACCATAACTCAAAAAGTATTTGAGGTATCACCTTGAAACTTAAAACATGGATAGATCACATTGAGGTGGAGTGCAGTGCACAAGAATGATAACTCTGACTTTCGTATTTTCTGAGTTATTACCCTTTGTTGATTCTGAGATTTTATTTTTGTCCGGACCATAACTCAAAAAGTATTTGAGGTATCACCTTGAAACTTAAAACATGGATAGATCACATTGAGGTGGAGTGCAGTGCACAAGAATGATAACTCTGACTTTCATATTTTCTGAGTTATTGCCCTTTGTTGATTTTCAGTCTTAATTTTTGTCCAGGGCATAACTCAAAAAGTATTTGAGGTGCTGACTTAAAACTTTATAGATAGATAGATCTCATTGAAGAGGAGTGCAGTTCAATGATAACTACTTTCTTTTTCCTGAGTTATTGTCCTTTGTTGATTTCAGTCTTTATTTTTGGAGCATAACATAAAAAGTATTTGAGGTATTACTTTGAAACCTCACAGGTGGAAAGATCTCATGGAGTGCATTGTGCAAGAATGATAACTGTTGTATTTTTGGAATAATTTCCCTTTGTTTATTTTTTTGGATTTAATTCTTGTGTGGTGCATAACTTGTAAAGTGTTGCTTTAAACATTTATAGTAGATAGATCTCATTGGTCTGAGTGCAGTACACAAGAATGATAACTCAATAATGATAATGATGACTACAAACTTGCAACATATATATAATTAACGTCATAAGTGCTTAATGACGTCATAATTTTTCTTACAGTTAATGTTTTGAATTCATAGTCATTCTGACACTCCTCTGATGAAGACTGTATAGTCGAAAGTGCTCGGGAAAATTATTACATATTGCACTGTTTGAATCTTTTATTATCCCCCCCCCCCCCCCCCCCCCCCAAAAAAAAAAAAATATATATATATATATATATGTGTGTGTGTGTGTTATTTTGTACCTCACAAAATAGATTATGCTTTATCAATAATTTGTCAAAAGATCGATTTTCTAGTCAATTCTTTCATCAAACATGCTTAAATGCAGGCGACACAAGTGTTCCGAGGAACACCCACATCTAGTTGTATTTAGTGTTGGTATAATTTCATGATAATAGTTGCAGTGGCTGATATCTCATTACTTTATGACCCTCCCACCCCCTGTATATGGTCCATACATGCGGAAAATTTGTTACTATGATTTTTTTTTTGTTCAGTTTAATTTATTTCCATTTTGTCAGTGTCACAATGTTTTATAAAGGGTATACATTTTTGTTGAAATGACACTCATGCTCTGAACAAATTTTTTTAACGTCCACTAAGTATCGCTGGATGCTAGAATTTCACCTGTTGAATAGCCTTGCAACCAGAAACAATGATAATTGGGTGTAATTGGCTAAAAAATAAATGATGAATTATATAATCACAGCCTGATCCAAAAGTTCAGGTTATAAGTTGGGGGGGCACTTTATTAAAAAAATGTAGGCAGTATCAATGCAAGCGGTTTGCCGCTTAGCCAGAGCTGTGTGTAATGTCCCAGTTGGACTAGGGATCCGGGGGAACTCCCCTGTGATTTTTTTTTTTTTTAATTTAAAGCTGTAAAATAGTGCATTCTTGTGAGTTTTTGCGGGGTTGTATGATGTATAGTTGGGAATTTTAGAGGGGGCAAGTGAATCCGCCATTGATAATATGATTTCTCACATTCTGATCACCAATGATGTTAGGGCACCAGCCCAAATCATGCTATAGGCTCGGGCTGCTTGTGATTGGGCATTCTTTTTTTTAGTTTGATATTCCATGTGTATTGTATTTAAGTGATATTCAGCACTAAATTCACACTACCTGTGATCCTTGTGCTAGAAGTCACAAATATAAGTCATTGTCTTACAAGATCAGCCAAGACAGTAAAATATAATTTAATTAGTTTGTCTGTTTTTCAAAGAAAAAAAGTTGGGGTTGTCATCACTCTGGTATCGTCAGCGACGTCGTTGGCTTTTTTGGCATGAAATTTAACCTTGGCCATAACTTCTAAACTATAAAAGCTTCTGTTATCAAAGTTCACATACTTGTTCACTATTATAAGAGCTACATTCCCATGGTCACATCTGCCTTATAACTGGGTTTCAATCATGATTGCATCTGATAGTATGTCAAATCTCAAAATTCCTACAAATGCCATACGGATACAACAGTTAAAGTGGATGTAGAGCAGTCACAAGTGTCAAAATATCACAAGGCAGTTGCACTAGCAGGAAGTGATTCCATTGCGTTTCCTTTTGATTGTAGAGATTGCAGCGTGGTTGTAGAGTGATATGCAACTGGTTAATGTTTGGTCGCTGTCAGTTGCAAGCAGTCGCTAATCATTTTTGGACGCAGCCTGCTGCACACCAGTCAGATCAGTTGGCAACCAGTTGCAGCCAATTTCAATTAAAGTTAACCCACAGTTGCAAACTGGTTGCCGATGGTTTGCATACCACTGTTCTATCTCCCTATAACTAAAACAGTTTCAGAAAAGTCGGTCAGAACACAGGTGTGACCAAGGCATTATTTTAAGTTTTTAACAAAAATATACAGAACAGAACTCACTTTATTGAATATAACTTGAACAACATTTGTTCATTATTTTACAGAAACAAATAAATACACATTTACCAAGCAGCAATGGAAGAGTGATGACAACATGACAAAATATAAATAAATATTTGTATAAATATATTGTTTTCTTTATATATATTTCTAGTTCATCAACCGTAATATGTGAACGGTTTTTTAACCATATAATTATGTAGGTCTCTTAGACCACCTGTCACTGATTAATCTGATCATTAATCACTTGAGACAAACATAACTTCTAGCACCTTATGGCAAAACTATTGTTGTAGCAAATCAAATGTTGATCAGGTGTGAAGCCACATTGATAAGTTATGCATGGAGACCTTACATAACAATGAATAAGCTTCAAGGCCAGCATACTATGTTTTCTTGCTTAAAGGATGTTTTATGATTCACAGTTCAGGTAATGTACCTTGCAGCTGTTTACATAAATATTCAAATTAAATTATTGGATTAACCAATGGCTACTCTGGAATAGGATGTGAACAGCAGCTGATCTGGTTTATATTAGCATAATTATAGACCATTTGACTCCAAAAGGAGATGTTAACCTACATAAATCAACAAGCGCTCCCTGCACACCTAATCTACATGCTGGTGTAGAATTCCATACATTGTTCACAAGGAAATAAGCATACATTTTAGATTTTGTCCCAGTCACTGATTGGTCAATTTAAATCAGTGAATTATACCAGGTATTGCCAAACACCTGGTTAAATGGTCTACGATATCATATCTAGAGACCTAACTGGCTGAATGGTTAGTGAATTGGGGAGTACATAGAAATAACACTTGTCCAGTTCCGTCCTGTCCAATCCCTTCCACATAGAAATAACACTTGTCCAGTTCCGTCCTGTCCAATCCCTTCTACATAGAAATAACACTTGTCCAGTTCCGTCCTGTCCAATCCCTTCCACATAGAAATAACACTTGTCCAGTTCCATCCTGTCCAATCCCTTCCACATAGAAATAACACTTGTCCAGTTCCGTCCTGTCCAATCCCTTCCACATAGAAATAACACTTGTCCAGTTCCGTCCTGTCCAATCCCTTCCACATAGAAATAACACTTGTCCAGTTCCGTCCTGTCCAATCCCTTCCACATAGAAATAACACTTGTCCAGTTCCGTCCTGTCCAATCCCTTCCACATAGAAATAACACTTGTCCAGTTCCGTCCTGTCCAATCCCTTCTACATAGAAATAACACTTGTCCAGTTCCATCCTGTCCAATCCCTTCCACATAGAAATAACACTTGTCCAGTTCCGTCCTGTCCCATCCCTTCCACATAGAAATAACACTTGTCCAGTTCCGTCCTGTCCAATCCCTTCCACATAGAAATAACACTTGTCCAGTTCCGTCCTGTCCAATCCCTTCTACATAGAAATAATACTTGTCCAGTTCCGTCCTGTCCAATCCCTTCCACATAGAAATAACACTTGTCCAGTTCCGTCCTGTCCAATCCCTTCCACATAGAAATAACACTTGTCCAGTTCCGTCCTGTCCCATCCCTTCCACATAGAAATAACACTTGTCCAGTTCCGTCCTGTCCAATCCCTTCCACATAGAAATAACACTTGTCCAGTTCCGTCCTGTCCCATCCCTTCCACATAGAAATAACACTTGTCCAGTTCCGTCCTGTTCCATCCCTTCTACATAGAAATAACACTTGTCCAGTTCCGTCCTGTTCCATCCCTTCTACATAGAAATGACACTTGGCCAGTTCCATCCTGTCCCATCCCTTCCACATAGAAATAACACTTGTCCAGTTCCGTCCTGTTCCATCCCTTCCACATAGAAATAACACTTGTCCAGTTCCGTCCAGTCCCATCCCTTCCACATAGAAATAACACTTGTCCAGTTCTGTCCTGTCCCATCCCTTCCACATAGAAATAACACTTGTCCAGTTCCGTCCTGTCCCATCCCTTCCACATAGAAATAACACTTGTCCAGTTCCCTCCTGTCCCATCCCTTCCACATAGAAATAACACTTGTCCAGTTCCCTCCTGTCCCATCCCTTCCACATAGAAATAACACTTGTCCAGTTCCCTCCTGTCCCATCCCTTCCACATAGAAATAACGCTTGTCCAGTTCCGTCCTGTCCAATCCCTTCCACATAGAAATAACACTTGTCCAGTTCCGTCCTGTCCAATCCCTTCTACATAGAAATAACACTTGTCCAGTTCTGTCCTGTCCCATCCCTTCCACATAGAAATAACACTTGTCCAGTTCCCTCCTGTCCCATCCCTTCCACATAGAAATAACACTTGTCCAGTTCCGTCCTGTCCCATCTCTTCCTGTCCAGTCCTACACTCACATTACATGAAGTTTGGTAACTGCTATTGATAATACCTTCACACTTGGGATGATCATTTATCATGAAAAGACCAATCAGCAGACAAGGGCAGATAACTGTGTCAAAGGTTCTGTAAGAGTTATAGCCCTTCTTCTGTGTCAGAGCAGTATGTGGATGTATTAGTCGCCTTCAGTGATAGTTCTAGTTGACACTGATTTACTATCTTTGAGCTCCTCTCTGCTGTGGGTTCAAGTCTCAGAAAAATACTCTTCTGACTGAGCTACTGGACTGCTTACACAAACTCTCACCTATAAGGTAACTAATTAGGCCATTACAATTAGTACCCAACATTAAATAAACTGAAATACCATATAACCCTGATTCAATGTCCCTACAGCTTTGCACCTTCCCTCATTAACCTAGGGCTGCCAAAAAAAATAAAAATAAAATAAAAATAAAATGCTTATCCTCTAATCCAGTTGTGTAAAAGTGTTATTTTTTTTGTAGGACGTCCTCATCAGATGTCCAGTCAGGTTGACCTTATTTTTGTCTCACCTGCAGAAAGAATAGGTGACACAGGGATGGTTTGTCCGTCCATCACACTTTTTCCCGTCACGCTTCAGCAGGTGACACACGTGTTCCAGAGAACACTCTTATTTAATAACTTTTATGTCCTTCACTGGATTGCTTCAATAATTTGACAGCTGCTTAAGTGGATGGACCTCTTCATTATGCAGTTGACCTTGACCTTTGACCTACCTTTGATGAAAGAAAGCCTGAAGAAAAAAAAATGTGTCCATAATACCATCAGGACTTGTTATCTTATTTCACTCTAGGAACAAATGATTAGTCTGTTGTTGTTAGAACAAGGAGTAGATATATGTATGTAAAAATAGTACATGTATCTGCAATGGTTACCTGATTTCTCTCTACAAAATTGTGAGGATTTGGAAGGTGGCCTTTCTTTATAAGGGAGAGGCAGGGTAAAGTGGGATTATACGGTAGCCATATATATCTATGAATAAGTTTCTGTTTTAAGTTTAAATCTTTTGTTGGATAAAGAAATTAGACAATGTTTGTTCAGATGGTTTAGTTCAGGCACTGTAGCACTGGCTGATGGATCAGAATAGCTGTAGGGTGACTGACAGGCATTCAGTGATAGCGTGTGGATTAAAATTTCAAAGTCTGTCCCTTGTATCTAGTGTTGTTGTATGTTGTTTTAGATTTGAAAAGGTAACCCTTACCATACTAGATTTCTTAAGTGGACTTGTCCTTTCTGCATTTTGGACTGTACCATTAGTTGTTTTTGAGGGATGCTCACTGAAAATGTATTGACTGAATAGCAAACAGTTCAGACCATGATCAGATGTGCAGGCTGATCTTGGTTTTCACTGGTTGTAGAGGCAGTCACAAGTGCCCACAGCATTGAAAGAGTTAAGGGCTTAATCATCACGATAGGGCTAGGCTTTATGTGGTCCTAAAATCCAAAGGTTTCCAGACCAAATGCTTAAATGGAAAGAAAGAGAATTTTAAAGGTTATCATATAATTATGAGTGCTGATACCAAATCCGTTGTGGTTTAAAGTCAAACCTCTAGATCTTAACTCCAATTCTTCATTCTATGTAAACTCCCATCCTAATGTAGAAAGTTGTAGGTAAGGCAGGAATAATGATGATATTGATCATGGCTGTCCGTGTTTTGTCACAATTGTAGAATAGGAATGGAATGTAAATAGAGCCTGTATAGTGGGACAAACGATAACTGGACAGGCTGTCCCTTGGAGTAAAGTCCGTCATCTGTGGCTACCGTAAATCAATGGGCACCATAATGAAAGGATGTTTGTGTGTCACAGCTTGAAGTCTCTCTATATAACTTCTATTGGACATAGATGAGGGAAAAGGTCTGTATGAGGTCATAAAATAGTTAAATATGGCATCAGGATTCTGTAATACACGCTGTATTAAGATGTGAGGAAAGCATATAGATTAGTTAAGGTTGTTTACCAGTGTTGTTCACCTACGTTTTATTGCATTGACATTTGTGAATGTATTTAGCTTTATGCAGCATCTGTAGCAGGTCCGTGATATTCTCAGAATTTCTCTAGTAAGACATGGAGCCAGAAACTGCATCTAACCATATAACATACCACAAATCTGACAAGTATCCCTGCAGCTAATACCTGCAAAATTAGAAAATTAGCAAATTTTATTTTCTATAATTGAATAAAGACAATTACTTTTTAATAAGAACAGCCTCTCATTAACAAGGATAATTAAGGAACTATGGTTACACAGATAGAGGATAGAGGGTTTCACCTGTAGGGATGCTGTGCACATATGCATGTACACACATACCAAGTATACCAAGTATACATTCACACACTTCAACATAAATCAAAATTTTTATGCCCCAGCCATGATATGGCAACAGACATATAGTGTTACACTGCTCCATGTGTGTGTGTGTGTGTGTGTGTGTGTTAGTCTGTAAATTTGTTGTATATAGGCTTGTTTTGAATAGGCACAAATTATCCCTAGGACAAGACAATGTGTTGCAAGTAAGAACCTTCTTCTAGCTTAGAGGTCAAGGTCACAACACTTGGTTGACCTTAAAATTATGTTCCGACTGTAACTTTGTTGTGTATGGTCATATTTTGAAATAACTTGGCACAACTGACCCCTATATTAAAATGATGTGTTGCAAACAAAAACAAGGTCACTTGCTTCAAGGGCAAGGCCAAATCTGTTGATGAGCTTAAAATCTTGTAACATCCCTGTCAGGGCTGTAACTTTGTGTGTATGGTCATGTTCTGAAATAACTTGGCACAAGTGGTCCCTAGAATGAAAAACAAGAACCAGGTCAGTACCTTAAAAGGTCAAGGTCACAGTGCCAGTTGACTTTAAAATTGTGTGCGGGCTGTTACTTTGTTTTATATGGTCTTGTTTTGAAATGGATTGGCACAAATGATCCCTTAGACAAGACAGTTTGTAGCTTAAGACAAGGTCATAACTTGGTTGAGGTCAGGGTCACAACGTTCATATGACTTTAAAACCATTGTCTGATATATTTCCAGTTTTTCATCATTTTCACTGACAAACATATCAATCCAATAAAACAAAATGGTAGGGGCATCTGTTGAAGAAACAAATTAGCAGGTAATTGTAAGGGAATGATATTAAGTTGATGTGGGTGGAAACTGGCATTCCTTTGTATCTGAAAGTTCATAGAAATATTTTTTGATTCTTCAGTATGCAGACTCCTTCCTATGTTGTTTATGAGCAGTGATATTTATGATAAGTGTATGATTGACAGTTATCCTTTCTTTGCTATAACAGCTGGTCCATGCTTTGTAAGGACACAATAGAACATTACAGCTTTAGATCCACGTAACACACTTCCTGTATCCACAAACATTAGAGATAAACACAGGGGGTTGGGCGACATTCACAGAACCGGGATCTGTCAACTTGTGGCACTCCCATCATGGTGCCCTTGACCTGAGAAAAATCATTTTAAGTCCACGAAATCCATGCTTGATTTCCCTGTAATTGTTCACTATAGGTTTGCTTTGTAAAGCTTTGCAAAAAGATTTTTTTAGAACATGATGTAAGTCTTGAAGACACAGACACTAGAAGTAACTTTCTGACTGTTCCCTTTTTAAGAAGTAAGAGTTTGTGAATAATTTTTTATAGCACATGTGCTCAGGTTAAGCTATTAGGGTTGTTGAATGTCTGTCGTCCACAAATAGTTAGTTTGCTCTCTAGCATCTTCATTTCTCTAACTTTATGACAATGTTTATACCCATAATCTCTCAGCCAAGTTTGATTATGGCGGATTTTGCCCAGTCAGGTCATGAGTTATGGCCCTTTTAATATCAAAAAATGCCAGATTCACATTGTTTACTCTCAAATAGCTTCATTTCTTGAGCAATAATCTTCAAACTTTATGACAATGTTTATTGCCATTATGTCTTAGCTACGTTCGATTATGGCTGATATTGCCAAATTAGGCAGGAGTAATGACCCTTGTAATACCTTTGATGCTTGAAGATAAAAGGTGAAATATAATCTGATTATTTCACTCTGGCTTGAACATTGTTATTTCACTGTTTTGATGAGTTTCTTATGTGTAAGATGAAGTACAACAGCTGCGTTTCACTTGTAGTCATAGAAACAAAGATACCCTAAACATTCATTAAAAACTATGGGACAGAGAAATGTGCCAAACGAAAAAGAAAGAGCCATTTTAAGCTCACCAGAGCACAACATCACTCTCTGTCTGTCGTCAACAATTTGCTTTTTAAAATTTGCAATTTTAAAGACATCTCCCCTGAAACCATGGGGTAGCAATTAATAAAACTTGGCATGAACCTCCACAAAAATTACTAAAATAAACATTCAGATCTCTGGTTGCCATGGCAACCAACACCATTTTATATTAAAAACTTTAAAAATCATCTCCTGAAACCAGCGGTCAAAATTTAATTTCCTATCTCATAAATGGTCACCTCAAAGCCATCTACGATATTTGTTAAAATGAAGTTGACCCTTTTAAAAAATGAGGTCCCCACAATTAGGTTTGACAAGATTCCTTATTATACTCTCTACAGAAAATTCCAAAATTCTGAAACCAGTTGTCAGAATTTAATTTCATTTGGCACCAATGATCACCTAAGTTTTCTCTACCATATTTGTTAAAATATAGTTGATCCCTTGAAAAATGAGGCCCCAACAGCATTGGCCAGTTTCCTTATATACTCTATATAGAAAATGTAAAAAATATCTCTCTGAAAAAAATGGTCGAATTTAATATCATTTGACACAAATGATCAGCTAATTTTCTTAACCATATTTGCTAAAATGAAGTTGAGCCCTTAAAAAATGAAGCCCCCATGGCGTTGGCCATTATCCTTATTTGTAAATCTATTTATAAAATGTTGTAAATATCAAGGGAATTGTGTCAAAGTGTTTGATTTTGTTAAAAAATATATAAGTTTCTTTGAATAAATTGTAAAATAAAAGCAAAACCAGCAGTGTTGTTTGAGAACTACTAACCAAGTTGAAAGATACAAACATTCTAATATATAGACTGCTCTGTTGACACATGGACGAGATATCAACACAGGGCCCTTCTCATCTTGTAAAGTGATTTATGCAATAGATGACATAATATTTGTTCTCTTCTCAAACCAATACTTCTATACCTCTAAATCCAGTGCATAGAATTAAATTCTGTTTAAAACATATGATAAGCCCATAGTCCTATACTGTCATTACTTAAAAATTACCCCCCAAAAAATGAGTCCTGCAGACGGTTGGCAAAATTTCTTATTTAGTCTGTATAGTGAAATTGTTCGTATCTGAAATTTTAATCAAGTTTAGACTGAATTGTTTAATCATGCTGATGGTTCTCAGGTGAGCATTCTAGGGCCATGATGACCCTCTTGTTAATTAATGATTAGTACTCATTAGACTGATTATTCAAAGGGATGTTGTACTAGAATAAAGTCACTGAAATCTATAAATATACTCTGTGATTGTATTCACCTTACGGCTCAGTCAGGACATACAGAGATTGAAAAGTTGATGATGATGAAGAAGATTGGAGAGTTGATAACAATGTTCATCTCAAGCCTTTATGGAATTGATGAGACTGATCTTAATGTTATGCTGAAATAACTCTCTACCTCATGAATATTCATTTACAAATTAATGACTTGATGAATATGATTCAACTGATCATCAAATAGTATTGATGAAGACAATGGATTTTTATGTCCCCGGATCGATATGTCGGAGCATATTGCTTTTGGTTTGTCTGTAAGTTTGTCACAAAACTTTAAACTTGACCATAACATGGAAGTCCTTCCACCTTCAGCCTCCAAACTTCACAGGTGCATGCATCTTGATGAGCTCTAACCCACCAGGTGACCTTGACCTTCAAATGTCCTTGACCCCCATGGTCTAAGGCCCTCTCTGTGTGTATGGTGTTCATTCGAACACAGCTTGTTCTTATCCATGCAGAATTTGTAGAATCTGTGTCACAATATTGTATGAGTAAACAGAGGAGACCATGATCTGACAGCTCTTTTTAGAAATTGTCTCTTCTGGGCCAGCTCTGTTTGACAATTAGTCAAATTGAGTCTATATGAGGTAATGTGTGCAATTGTGATAGACCAACTTAAGATAATGTAGAATCATTACATGGACAAATTTTAATGGATTTTGTAGATCAGGTCTTATCCACAAATATTAATCCCCATGAAATTTATTTAATTACTAGTCCTCTTGCCTCGGTTGTGTTCAAAATTGCCTTAAACACACTATATCAGCGAAATTCAACATCAACAAAAAATAATGATTTTGCAGTATATTGAAGCAATAGTTACATTATCTATAAGCCAGACCTCAGAATATATCATTCTGATGATTCATGTGACATACTGTTGTTTTGTATATAGCCTAAAATAACCATTTGTGTATGCATATAAAATGGCTATTTAGTTAATTTGATTTGTAATATTTCTGTGTATTGATTTTTATCTGCTGTCTTGATGCAAGTTGTAATTTTCTTTTATTCGGGCTTTGAACCAACATGTCTGGCATGGATCCCCATTCACATTGTGTCATTTTATCCAGTTATATCATCAAGGTTGGTAAAAAGATGTCCTATGTAGCCAGCATAAATCCAGAATTTGAAGGCTTATCAGATTTGATATTGACATATTTGAGACGAGAAGGCAATAATATTTTTAGTGTTTTGACCTAGTTTCTGGATTTTCAATGTAAAACAAGATGTAACTTTTCAGTGGTATAACATGACATTAAAAAAGGCATCTGGTTTTCTGTGGTAGAACATGGCACAAAAAATATGACTTGCTTTTCAGTAGTCTAGCAATAAACAAATTAGTAAACCACTACATCTAGAAACATTCTTAATAACACCTTCATCCTCAGTTTTTCTGTGAGTCAGTAATGTGGTCATGGCCATTTTTAGCTCGACTATTCGAAGAAATGAGAGCTATTGTAGTCACCCTGGTGTCGGCGTCGGCGTTGGCATTGCAGCTTTTGGTTAAAGTTTTGCGTGCAAGTTACTATCAACCTTATATCTCAATAACCATTTATGGTATTGACTTGAAAGTTTATAAATATGTTAAGGGGCATCAGACAATCAAGGTAGATAACTCTTGACTGAATTTAACCCCTTTTTAACTTAGAATTTTGGTTTAAGTTTTGCATGCAATAGAAAATTTGGTTAAAGTTTTGCGTGCAAGCTACTATCTAGTTTGTATCTCAATAACCATTCATGGTATTGACTTGAAAGTTTATGAATATGTTGAGGGGCATCATACAACCAAGGTAGATAACTCTTTATGGAATATATTACAAATTATGGCCCCTTTTTAACTTAGAAATTTTGGTTAAAGTTTTGCATGCATGATACTCTCATGCTTATATCTCAGTATCAAGCATGCAATTGATTTGAAACATCTTTATTATGTTTAGGGGTATCATACTTTCATGGTAGATAACTCTTGATAGAATGTTACAAATTATTGCCCCTTTTTAACTTAGAAATTTTGGTTAAAGTTTTGCATGCAAGGTACTTTCATGCTAATATCTCAGTATCCAGGCATGGGATTGATTTGAAACATCTTTAATATGTTTAGGGGTATCATACTTTCATGGTAGACAACTTTTGGAATTACAAGTTATGGCCCCTTTCTTAATTAGAAATTTTGGTTAAAGTTTTGCATGAAGGTACTTTCATCTATTTAACTTTATGGAAATTTACAATTATGCCCTTTTTAACTTAGAAATTTTGGTTAAAGTTTTGCATGCAAGTTACTTTCATGCTTATATCTCAGTATCCAGGCATGGGATTGATTTGAAACATCTTTAATATGTTTAGGGGTATCATGCTATAAAGGAAGATAACATTTGATGGAATATATTAAAAATTATGACCCCCTTTTAACTTAGAATTATGGTTAAATTTTTGCATTCAAGCTACTATCCAGCTTATATCTCAGAAATTGCTTGTGGAATTGACTAGAAAGTTAAGGTGTGTCTTCAAGGGCATCAGAAAACAGGAGGATAACTTTTGGACTGATGCAAATTATGGCCCTTTTCTAACTTGGATTTTTGGTTTAAGTTTTGCATGCACAGTGTTATTGTGCTTATGTCTCAGTAACTAGGCATGGGATTGATTTTAGACATCATAAATATATTAAGGGGTATCAGACTATCAAGGTATATCATTTTTTACTATTACTATGAAGGGCAAGAATTTAAATAGATTTCATTTGATTTACCAACAAGCATTTTGAATAGTCGAGCATGCTGTCCTCTGACAGCTCTTGTAACTTAGAATTTTGTTAAATTTTTGCATTCAAGCTGCTATCCAGCTTATATCTCAGAAATTGCTCATGGAATTGACTAGAAAGTTAAGGAGGGTCTTCAAGGGCATCAGAAAACAGGAGGATAACTTTTGGACTGATGCAAATTATGGCCCTTTTCCAACTTGGATTTTTGGTTTAAGTTTTGCATGCACAGTGTTATTGTGCTTATGTCTTATTAACTAGGCATGGGATTGATTTTAGACATAAATATATTAAGGGGTATCAGACTATCAAAGTATATCATTTTTGACTATTATTATGTACAGGGAATGTGAAGGGCAAGAATTTTAAATAGATTTCATTTGATTTACCAACAAGCATTTTGAATAGTCGAGCGTGCTGTCCTCTGACAGCTCTTGTTCTATATTTGGTGAGGGAGTGGGCCCAGCGTAGTGGTATGGATAGTGTGAGTGGTGGTCCTGATTGATAGCAGATTTTACTGGAGTGGCAGTACCAGCTGAATCAGCATTAGTGTTTTCTGAGAATTGTCCCGGGGTGAGAGTGGGAGAGAGGGTCAGGCAAAGTGGGAAAATTGATATTGATTGTGGAAATTGAGCATAAATGTCCCCAAGGGGGCATTTCTCATGACTTATAAAATGAGCCGTAAATCAAACTGAGGAAGGAAGGGCTAAGACAGTAGTAGCTTGGTAAAAGAGACAGAGAAAGAGAGAGAGAGAGGAATTAGAAGAAATGAAAATAGAGATGTTCTGAGGAAGAAATTAAGCAAAAGAGAGAGGGAGAGGTGTTAATTTATAGATGATAATATTCAACTTTATAGCATAAATATTTAATATTTTTCAGTTGACCCAAACTTCTACAGCACTAACTTGTTAATGTTAGGCAAGACATATATGAAGCTGCAAGACCCCAAGCTGGCGTATTCCTACTTAAGGAAGTGTCATGAGCAGCCCGTGAAGACACCAGACGATCATAAGGTTTGTTAAATTTTAGTTGTTTCTTTTACATTGATTGTGTGCCAGCTGAGTCTGTTTACAGATTATACTGATTTTGGCTGATGGTTCCATGTTACTTATAATGAGATGAGAATGTTTTGAAAAAAGATGAACCTTTGGTCCTGTCCAGAGAGTATTCATCACAAAGTCTTAATAATCTATAACTTATCATTATACTTTCTGAACAACGAAGTTGTAAGTGGGGTATACCGAATTAAGCTTGTACATCCGTCCGTCCGACCGTCTGTCGTTCATTTGGATTTTCATGTGAGGAAGCCATCAAGCTGGCTTGCGGCAGGTCAGTGGTTCTACCCGGATGCCTCTGTGCATTCGGGGTCTTCCTCCACCTGTAATTAGCTGGACATTGCTATATGACTGAAATACTGTCGAAGCGACGGTAAACTCAAATAGTCAGGTCAAGTTTGTCTGTCAGTTTTTTTTTGTCTGGACCATAACTTCATAGATAGTTCTCATTGAGGGGGAGTGCAGTGACCAAGAACCATAACTCTCTGTTGTGTAATTTTGGAGTTATTGCCCTTTGTTAATTTTCATACTTGACTTTTGTCCAGACTGTAACTCAAAAAGTATGAAAAGGTATCAAGATAAAAGTTCATATGTGGATAGATTTCAATGAGGGGAAGTGCAGTGACCAAGATCTGTAACTCTCATGTGCATAATTTTGGAGTTATTTCCTTTTGTAAATTTTTATACTTAACTTTTGTCCGGACCATAACTCAAAAAGTATAAAGGTATTGAGATGGAACTTCATATGTGGATAGATCACATTGAAATGAAGTGCAGTGTCAAAGAACTGTAACCCTCATTCGCTTTAGCCAATACATTAACATGTCTCTGACCTACAAGTTACTTATATTAAAACCCCTGGGACAAAGCGGCATGTAGGGGGTATTTGCGCCATGACAGTGGCAGTTCTAGTTCATGTCCAATTTCATGCTGATAATACCATGACAAAATGGATGCTTTATTTTAGTCAATATACATGCCTCACCAATATATCTCTATTCCTGCTCGGCACAATATGTGGCCATACCAGTATTTTGCTATTTTAAGCTTGTCTGTTTTTCAAAGGAAAAAATACGAGCTATAGTTGTAACTCTGGTGTCCACATCGTAGTCGTTCGGTGTTGTCCGGAATCTTAACGTTGGCCATAACTTTTCCATATACAACTCTAATTTTTGTTGTGCATATTCATCTGGACAAGGCCTATCCAGACATATGCAAATTTTTCACCTATTGACCTTGACCTTTGACCTATTTTTGCTGTATTTTTGAAAACTTTAAAATGCCTGTCATTTCAGAACCGTTAGAAATAGGGCACTGATATTTCACATGTGAATTCCTTGTGGCAAGACCTTTCCATCAAAGTTTTTTGGACATTTGACCTTGACCTTTGAACTTTGACCTTTATTTGAAATGTTTAACAAAAACTCTTAAACGTTGGCTGTAACTTCTTTTCTATTTGACATACAACTTTTATTTTTGGTATGCATATTCATCTTTGCAAGGGCTATTCAGATATACCTCAACATTTCTTCTGTCAACCTTGACCATTGACCTATTTTTGCTGTAATTCAAAACTTTTAAAATGCATGTCATTTTAGAACCGTTACCAATAGGGCACTGATATTTCACATGTGAATTCCTTGTGGCAAGACCTTTCCATCAATATTACACTTTTGGACTTTTGACCTTGACCTTTGATCCTTGACCTATTTTTGAAATGTTTAACAAAAAGACGTTGGCCGTAACTTCTTTACTATTTGACATACAACTTTTTTTTTTGATATGCATATTCATCTTTGCAAGGGCTATTCAGATATACCTCAATATTTCATCATTTGACCTTGATCTTTGACCTATTTTTGCTGTAACTTCTGAAAACTTTAAAATGCATGTCATTTCACAACTGTTACCGACAGGGCACTGATATTTCACATGTAAATTCCTTGTGGCAAGACCTTTCCATCAATGTTACAATTTTGGACTTTGACCTTGACCTTTGACCTTTGATCTATTTTTGAAATCTCAACCATATGCATCCTTTAATGTCAAGGTCGCTGGAGTTGTTAGAAATACTCCTTGGTATTCACAGGCTACATCTATGTGTCCACTCTGTTTAAACTTCCATATCTATGGATTTAAACTTTACAAAAGTGTTTGTTATGGCACAAAAAATGGAGTTGTTAGAAGTTGTCTTTGGTATTCATAGGCTACATTTTTATGTCCACTCCATAACTTCCATATCTGTGTTTGGGTTTTCATGAAAGTTTACAGTAGTTTTTGTCATAACACAAAGGTGTGTCACATTCATCAACCATATGCATGCTTGAATGTTCAGTGCAGTTCAGGGATCATAAACCATTTCCATTATTTTCTTGTTTTTATCTGGCACAAATTCTTCCGGGTGGGTGGGGGGGGGGGGGGGGGGGGGATCACCGTGGGGGTCTCCTGACAGTATTGCTTGCTATACAAAGCCTTGTAGTCATATTGCATCCTGTCAAGTTTTGTCATAATACAAAAAGGTCAGTATACTTTCCTGATGTTGAGTCTGCTTGTATTCATCACCTGCAGTGGGAGTTCTTGTTTGTAATGCTTTCTTGGAATATTTCTAGAGATCAATGCAGATAACTTTTAAATACACTGACCCAAAATGAAAACTTTACACCTGTTTTAAATATCGATATATCAATATGCATTTCATATAGAAATTTGATGTTAGCTAATTGTGAAAGCTAAATGTATCGGTAATGTATCAGTGGAAGAAAGATTTTGAAATGTGGACATTTTCCTTGTTTTTGTCATCAATTAAGAGGAAAGGGGTGAAACTGAAGAATACATAAATTGGATATTAAAACGGTTTATGTAAAGTATGCAGCTGCACCAAACTGCAAGCTGTGGAATTGTTTTAAATTGCATCAATACCCTGTATGACCTCCATTTTTACGAATACATGTTTGGATACGTCGTCTCATTGAGTTGACGTAACGTTGCACTAACGCGTTCGGTATGCGTTGCCACTCTACCAGAAGTGCATTCTGGAGGTCATTCACATTGTGGATGTTGTGGTTAGCTCTGGCTCTCCTACCCAGTTCATCCCAGAGATTTTCTATTGGGTTTAAATCAGGAGATACCGATGGCCATGGCAAAACATTTACGTTATTTTGACCTAGGAACTGGGTAGTAATGCGTGCCGTGTGAGGCCTGGCATTGTCATGTTGAAAAATGGAAGGTCTGTTCTGGTGCAAAAAAGGCAACAATGTGTTGTTAAGTAAATTTATATAACCTTGGGCATTTAGATTTCCCTGTATTATAACAAGATCGGTTTTTCGCCCACACATTATTCCACCCCAAACCATTACACTACCCCCACCAAACCTGTCTCTCTCTTGAATGCAACAATCTGCTAATCTTTCATTTCTACGCCTATATACCCTTACTCTGCCATCAGCATGACTTACATTAAATCGGGATTCATCACTAAAGATGACAGAATTCCATTGCCGCTGCGTAAAGCGCAGATGACGTTGTGCCCATTGAAGTCGGATGGCTCGATGATGGCGTGTCAAAATTTGACCAGTATAAGGTCGTCGGGCGCGAATCGGGACCTGGTTTTGCCTTAAACGATTTATGATGGTCTGAGCATGAACCCCATAACGTCGGGCAGTGACGGTTGCAGGTAAAAATCGATTACACAAATGCGTTAACGTAATTGCGCGATCAGTACGTTGCGTTGTTGCACGTGCGCGACCGGGCCTATGTCGATCATGGACAGATCCAGTTGCAACATACCGACTTTTTAAGTTTTGAATAGTCTGCCTAGAACAGCCAAAATGAGCTGAGACAGCTACTGCTGTTGAACCCGCCAATAACATACCAATAGCTTGGTTTCTTTCATTTTCAGAAAGGCGTGGCATTGCTAATTATCAATAATTTTCCTTATTAAATGTGTTTTTTCAAATTTCTGGTAAAGACTGAATGAGTCTGTGCCAATAACAAATTTGTAAGTGAGCCACGTGGTGCTGTGCACGTGCAAAGTGTGAAAACAGTTAATCCGCTCTATATCGTGAAATACTCGGGGCAAACATTATTCTGTTACATAACCTTGAAGTGTGTTGATTGCCTCATAATACTGTATAACTGTCAAAATGGAAAGTTGATTGTTAAAGAAAATATTTATGAATAAAAAGTGTAAAGTTTTCATTTTGGGTCAGTGTATTTAGAAATGTCGAAGAATAGCAGTATCTCACTACCTTCTGATATATATTTATTGTGATCTCCAAATGACACACAAAATGAATACTGGTATTATTTCTGTACTTTTACCAGCGTGGGAGATTATTTAAAAAAAAAGGTAGTATAGCAACACTCTTTATCCATGGCCAGACCATAGGTTCTGGCATTGTCAGGGCATATAAGATATTTAGGAGAACAAATGAGGGAAACTGTCCAAACTGATAAAATGTCAAGGCAGCCAGCGGTCCACTAGGTAAGATCAAGCATAAGTGATCAATAAGGCACTATGGGGTCATTATGGAGCAATTAATGTCCAACCTTATGATAGATCCTGACATATGACGGCAACCATGAATGGCAAGACTTGCGTCATCAAGTTTTCTGATAATTGCATTTCATTGCTGCCGCCGTCTTGGTCATGTGATGGTCAATAGACCAATAGAGCAATCTGATCGGGGTCCTCATTGTTTCCTCATACAGTTGTTTACACAGTTTGCATGGCAAAGAAAATCTATTGTCTCATGTAACATTAAAAAGTTAAGTAAATAAATATTCATTAAGTCATAAACTTCGATCCTCTGTTTGCTTAGCTGAGATGCTACACAGTCTGCACAACTATTCATTAGGTAAAAGGCTAAGTTTGTCTTAGACTACCTAGTTTCCTCATGAGAGTTTAAGACATTGATTGACGTTTGTCTACACCTCAGTCACAGACTGGTTTTCTTACTTTACTCAAAGTCCATTACTGTCTAACTGCTGTGTCAAATGAAGCCAATATAGTCACATGTTCTGTTCATTATTTATGCCTTTATTGACCAAATTATACCTGCTGAAGTGTTTGGCAATTACTCTTTGCAAAGTTGTTGCAGACCCTTTTTTTTGTCAAATATTTATTACATGATTTTTATAGCACACATTTTCCTCAGATATTCCCATATATAAGGTACAGTCAACCCATGTTACACCGGCAGTGTTCGTAAATCTCAATTTTGCCGGTGTATCGAATTTGCCAGTGTAATGAGCGAATCCTATTTTCCTATTTACACATCTCACCCACTTAACCATAATGTTGATTTCGGTAAAAGGAGATTTTATATATAATAAATGATAAGGCTAATATAACTTTTATGATGCATATGAATTAATTTTACACATATTTCATGTATCATTGTGTGTGTGTGTGTGTGTGTGATTTGAAAATAAACTTTGTTTTACCTGTAAAATTATACGCGTATTCATGCTTTACCCTACTTTGTAAGTATGTAGACGCTACATGTATATACAACTTCCAGTTATGTATAATAGCTTTACGAACATACTTATATCGTAAAGAGAAAAGACAGAATAAACAGCAAACACAATGGTAGGTTAAGATCATTTTTTTTTAAATAATTAGATATGTTGTTGTTTTTTTTCAACAGAATTTCACACTTATTTCTCTATATCTGATCTTTGTAACCAATAGTTCACACATTGGCCTCATCAAGCACATGCACTGATCACCTCATTAATTGATACCACTTATCGATATCATCTTCAAACAATGCAGCTATAGGTTTGATGAAAAGTATGTTTTTTATCCGTGTTAAAACAAACAAAAACTGACTACCACACCTATTTCAATCCCTAACAACAGTTATCTGTCTAATTAAAGGCAAGTTGGTCACATGTCTACTGGAGTGGGTTTCCATTTTTTACTCTCTCAAACAATGAAATCCTCCACTAAGAAATGCGGCACATGTAAACAAATGTTCTGCTGTGATCACCCGTGTAAAGACTGTGTCAAATTGCAAATTAACAACGGCATACACAATAAACAGGTAGTGTACCAGCAGGGGACTAGATTTACGCCTTTGGCGAAAATTGGCAATGATCAAAAGCTGTCCGTAAGGCTGCCGCTATAATGTAAAGTGATTACACAATGAAACGGAGATTTGTCTGCCGAAAATTGCTGCCGGTACCGGAAGCCGAATTTGCCGTTGTAAAGGGAGAAATAAAGAACAAAGAAATCCGTTACATGACTTTTGCCGGATCCCCAATTTGCCGTTGTATCGAATGCCAATGTAATGAGGGATGACTGTACCATTGTTTTGCAAATGTTGGTTGGTCTGCCATTCGGTCTGCCATTCGGTCTGTCTGTAGACCACTTTGTTTCTGATTGATAACTTGCTAACATCTTCAAATTTGACAGGGATTTTGGACAAGACTAGGGAATGACCTTTAATGATTTTTGGATAAATAGGTCAAAGGTCAAGGTGGCAGTAACCTTGACATTGAAAATTGTTTCCAATTGATAATTTGAGAATATTTGAGTCTACATATCTCATACTTAGGTTTGTTTGGTCATGACTAGTAGATGACCCCTTTGGAATCTGGAGTCACTAAGTCAATGGTCAAAGTCGCAGTGACCTTGAATGTGAAAATCGTTCCTGATCAGTGAGAGCCAAAAGTCCTCAAACATATTAGGGTGGTTGCTCATGAATAGTAGATGACCCCTGTTGATTTCTGGACCATGTGGTCATAGGAGGTTAACCCAGGTTAATTTAAAACAGTTGTCTGGCTGTAAGTATGAACTATTGTCTGCTGTCATTTATTTGTTTTCCTTATTGACCTTACTTCTACAACATCCAGTTGGACATATGTGTTGTTCCAGCAGGTCTTGTTTCACCTTTTTTGCTGTATACTTGCGTCATAGAGATGATAATTGATAATACTGATTGGGTGTCACAGATGTTAGTGCTATTGGTTGCTTACTATATTGCCTTTGACATACCTGTATACTGTTTTTAGATTTAGTTAACTATCTATTTGAGGTCATAGTTTTAGTGCATGTATGTCATTGATAATGTAAGGCACTCATGTGATGGATGTAGTTATATTAAGGGTGCCATGGATCAGTGGTTTGGTACATGACTGCGGAGTCAATGGTTATTGTGGGTTTGAACCCTGTTTCGGACAAGAATCTTTATTGACCTTCCCAGTGCAGAGTACTGGTCAAACCTAGTTGCTGTTGAGAAGGATTAGTTTTAATAGTAAGAGCTTGTTTCTATATTGGCATAAAAAGAAATAAGTTTAAACATAATGAAACATACTGTTAAACCCTTTCAGTGCTGTGGGCACTTGTGACTGCCTTAATGTAACAGACAAGTGTAGACCCCCTTTCATTATGCAGACAATAAATAATCAGCAAGCAACCCATAAACAACTAATGCTACAGCCCAAAATGAAAAAGAGGGCTGTCCAAATAAAGAATTTAGCATGGTAAGCGTTATTGCCTAATGGAGGCCAAAAAGGGCTTACTAATTCCTGATAACAGCACATATCATTTATCTTATTTGTGTGTGTCTGAATTTTGTTGTTTTAATGTATTAAGTGAAATCTGAAACAAAGAAAATTTATTACAAAAATTGAACATGATATCATTATTCAAGCAGAGGTGGATAAGTTAAAGATTTGACCAAAAATAAAAAAGACTAAACTGGAACTTTAACTTACGATGATTAACATAACCTTCATCCACCTTGTCTTCATGTAATATGAATGTAGAATAGGACAAGATGTGGTGGAACATGATGTTACAGTATGGGATTGGATGGACATGACATGACATGACAGTATTGGATTGGACATGACATGATGCTTCATGACATGACAGTATGGGATTGGACGTGACATGATGGGACATGACATGACAGTATGCGATTAGACATGACATTAAACTGCGGGACATGACAGTATGGGATTGGACATGACATATCACAGGGAATGGGACATGATATGCGGGACATGACATGGCAGTATGAGATTGAACATGACATAACAGTGTGGAATTGAGTGTGTCATGACATGGCGAGATGTGACATGACAGTGTGGAATTGACTGTGTCATGACATGGTGAGATGTGACATTACAGTAAGGGATTGGACGTGACATGATGCAGCAGGACATGACATTACAGTTAGGGATTGGACGGGATGTGACATTATAGTATGGGATTGGACATGACATGGGGTGTTATGACATGATGCAGCAGGCAAGACATTACAGTATGGAATTAGACGGGCAATGAGATTACAGCATGGGATTTGATGTAACACCATTGATCATGATATAACATGACAGTATAGGATTGGACAGGACATGACACAGCAGGATATGACATTACAGTATGGGATTGGACACGACATGACATTACACCGTGGGATTGGATGGGACATTTCATTACAGTATGGGATTTGACGGGACATGACGCAGCAGGACATGACATTACAAGATGGAATTGGACAGGACATGACATGACAGTATGGCATTGGACAGGACATGACAGGACATGATGTGACATGACAGAAAGGATCGGACGTGACATGATGGGACATTATGTGACATGACAGTAAGGATTGGACATGACAGGACATGATGTGACATGAAGTATGGGATTGGACATGACATGACAGTACACAATATGACATGACAATATGGGATTGGACGTGATATTATGGGATGTGGTGTGCCATGACAGTATGGGATTTGATGTGCCATGAAGGGCATGATGTGACATTACAGTATAAGATTGGACATGACATGATGTGGCAAGACATGACATTTCAGTATGGGATTTGATGGGGCATGACATGACAGTATGGGATTGGACATGACATGATGGGGCATGCTGTGACATGACAGTATGGGATTAGACATGACATTAAGGGACATGATGTTACAGTATGGGATTTGACATGACATTAAGGAACATGATGTGACAGTATGTGATTGGATGTGACATGATGTGACAGTATTGGATTAGATGTGACATGATTCGACATGATGTGACGGTATTGGATTAGATGTGATGTGATTAGACATGATGTGACAGTATTGGATTAGATGTGACATGATTAGACATGATGTGACAGTATTGGATTAGATGTGACATGAATAGACATGATGTGACAGTATTGGATTATATGTGACATGATTAGACATGATGTGACAGTATTGGATTAGATGTGACATGAATAGACATGATGTGACAGTATTGGATAGATGTGACATGATTAGATATGATGTGACAGTATTGGATTAGATGTGACATGATTAGACATGATGTGACAGTATTGGATTAGATGTGACATGATTAGACATGATGTGACAGTATTGGATTAGATGTGACATGATTAGACATGATGTGACAGTATTGGATTAGATGTGACATGATTAGACATGATGTGACAGTATTGGATTAGATGTGACATGATTAGACATGATGTGACAGTATTGGATTAGATGTGACATGATTAGACATGATGTGACAGTATTGGATTAGATGTGACATGATTAGACATGATGTGACAGTATTGGATAGATGTGACATGATTAGATATGATGTGACAGTATTGGATTAGATGTGACATGATTAGATATGATGTGACAGTATGGGAAAACATATTCCTATATAGCCCCTCTTTCTGTGAACTGAGGGTAAAATGATAGCACATGTGATAAGCATACTGTTTTTGAATGCCATGGCCCAGTGGTTGCATACATGACTCTAGATCCAAAAGTTTTCAGTTCAAACAATTGATTTTATTGTTTTTGGTTAAATCATTGCCAAAAATTTCACGATAAAAAGCTTTTCTCATATCAGGTCTAATTTATGTAAACAGCATATGCTAAATGGGGTCATTTTACGAAATAGTTTGATTGGATGATATCCACCAAAATTAGAATTGTGAAAATTTGATACAGTTGAATCTGAAATTTGCCACTATAGTAACCCTATGTACAGTCCTATTAATTTCATCAAATAAACATCAGCTCTTCTCTTAAGTTGTTCAAAATTACTTATAAACAAGTTGAAAACTGGATATGACATAAAGAAAGTATTGCATTTGAACCTTGCTTTTAATAATTCCTTCAGTAATCATAAAGAAATGTATAGGGCAGGGGTACAGTTTCAGTTGTAATTGGCAGTTCTGGTATATATGTTCATTATCTTTTGAGTTCTGTATTCTTGGGCAGGGTTTTCCCTTGACATTTTCAAATGGGGGACAAATGACCCTCTGTTACTTAGATAAAAAGAGAAATTTTGAAATATTTGGGGGTCAATTATGCAATTTGAGGGTCAAAATGGGCAAAATTTTGTGTCAGGGAAAACCCTGGTTGAGTGCCGTGGTCAAGTATTTGACCGTCTAATTCCATACTGTAATGTCATGTCCTGCCTGTATTTCCAATGATTGTAGGTTTGAATGTTAGGGCGAGGCTTATTCATGGTCTTCCCAGGCACTAAGTACTAGTCCAACCCAGAAACTATTTTCCTGGGATGTGAGATGCATGCTAGAGGGAGTGTTTATTGGATTAGTATTTATATATGTCAACACATGTATGTTTCAGGCCCATTCGGAAGCTGAACAGCTACTGGAGGTGTTGACTAGGAGGAAGAATTGAGTCCAGCCCATATCATCACTGCTTAGCTGACAGAGCACCTTGTACCTTGATACAGCACTGTGATGATGCGATGGCTATGTTCAGAAATTGTGACGATCAAGAAACAAAATCTGTTATTTTTTCATTTTCAATTATATCAAGCAGGATTCATTAACTATCCTATGTAGTTTGAATTTTGGCCTTTCAAATGTATCTTGGGGTTTTATGGTGATTTTTTTTTTAAAGAAAACTTCCTGTTTTTGGTATTAACTTGGCATTAACATGTGATTTTTGTGGTTTTTATTATCTAGTGTTCTAGACCATGTGAAGAGAGAAATATCACTGTGTTCCACATTTTAAAAAAAAACCCTAAAACTCCAAGGTCCCTTTGGTATTTGGATGCACACTCGCTGATGCTTTTATCCAATTTTGCTCATTATTGTGTCTTTGAAGTTTGAATAGTGAAAACATTAAGTCAGCTTTTTGGTTGTTTGGCAAACTTTTTTAATGGTGCATTTATGTATATCTGTGAAATACATGCAGATTTTATGGATATGAAATGTGAGTTAGAAATTTGTGTGTGGTTTCTTAAAGTCAATTTATTTTCCAACTTTAATTTATTTTTGTTTTGATGCATTCTTTATCATGTTGTTTAAAATATGTATATAAGTTATCAGAAATCAGTTGCAAATGTTGTTATTTCTAGTAATATTAAATAATCATGCTCTCAAGTGATCGTATGGGGGTGTCCTGGGTTCTCTGGTATCACTTTGATGTCATTTTGTTGGGAAAGACTTTGCCAATCGCCACCTAGTAACACCACATTGTAAACAGGAAGTTGTGATTTTTATTGAACTAAACAGTAAGTAATAAGTAATATGTCTCAGTAAATGGTAAGAAAAATGTCTTGCAATATACTGACTTTGTACTATTACCCATATACTAATCACCTCATGTCCGCCAAACATTTTATAGCATAAATAATGAATTGACAGACTCGACAGTGCTGGATCTTTGTCTGCTGCATTGTTTTATGAATGATAATTGTTTTGATCATATAGCACCACCTGTAGGTGGAGCCAGCGGTCTTTTTCAAGAAATACAGCCATACCAGAGAACTATGGGGTTTTCTATGTAGGACAAACATGGCAAACAATAACATGTTTTAATATGTTATAAGAAAGGCTGAAAAAAAAAATTGTTTTCACATTAAAGTACAAAGGTGGAATAACATTGATATATGGAAATAAATAGATGATAAGACTTGATGGATAATTTATTTCCATTCCAGTCGTTAGTACCACGATATGAGGGAACACCCTCCTACTATGTTGATAATGTTTATTAATCAACAGGATCAGAAAGTGCTATATTAAGACCTGCATATAATTGACAGGGTAATGAAATTAAAGTAATTTCAGAGAAATTTTTAAATTTTGTTTGTTGCCCAGATTTAGACTTTTCTTCGATACAGCTTTGGTTTAAGTTAGGAAGATTATGATTTTTTTTCTATAGTTGTCTTATTATTATTTGTGTCAAACTTTCCTTTGGAAGATGGGAAATACATCACCTTTGACCTCATCTTGCTTGAATGTTTTAATGCAGTCATGGATTGAGAGATATGTAAAAAGAATGGTTTTATTTTGTGAATGTTAGAAAACTTGTAAATGAGTGTTATTTGTGTCAATTAGGATAAAATGTTGCACATCATAGAGAAATTACGAATTATTTTATGATTCAACTTACTCATAAAACTTGGTTTTGTCTTGTTTCATGTTTTATTCAGTAAAGTATTGTCTTTTCAAATTGTTTTGAATGATTTATCTTTCAAAACCTTTTCCACACTGGAGAGTTGTCTAGAACAGAATTTTATAGAGATGTCACAGGCATTTGGATAACATAAAGTTCTGTTCTATAAAGGAATAACCAACATGTAACCAGTATTACAGCAAGACTGTGAGCAACTTTCAGGTTAAACAGGTTTTATATTATTTACTACTTAGGTATTCCTTAGCCTTAACTGAACTATAAAGGTATATGAAACAATGGATTTTTTTTTAGCTCATCTGAGCACATGTGCTGAGAATGGGCTATTAGGATTGTTGAATGTCCTTAGTCTACGGCGTGATACTGCAGTGTGGCAGCACTATATCTGTCTCCAGTAGACATCGTCTCCAAATGATTGGAACACTGTTGGTGGGACATTAAACCCAACAAACAAAATCTCTTAACCCTTTCCCTCATAGAGGAAACCATGAAAAGACCTATGCGAACAGCATAAAACCAGATCAGCCTGCGAGTAACTCGCAGGCTGATCAGGTTTTATGCTGTTCGCTGCTCCTCAGTGGTCTGGAAATGAGGACTTTGTAATTAAATTTGGTAAGGTTTAACTGTGGTTTTCTGCAGATCAGGCTTTATGTGGTACCTATTGAGTGCGTCAAAATGAGTCTATATTAGGGAAAGGGTTAACATTTTTAAGGAGTGCAGGCAATGAAGACATTATTTCTTAGGTGACAACTTCAGGGCCATCTTGGTCCTCTTGTCCTTGCTATGCGGACTGTAGAATCTGAGTTACAATGATGTATGAGCAGAGGACATCCTGATCAGATAGCTTCATTAGGAGCTGTCTGATCTGGGTCTACATTGGATACACTAGATTAGTTCAATAGGAAAGTGAGAGCACATTACTATTGTGCAAATAGGAATTGCCATGGTCACCCAATGCAACATTTTGTGATTGTAAGAAAAAAATGTTAATTTCTCCATTACAGTCAAAACTTCTACAAACTATATTTAGAATTATAAAACATGTATTCAGAATTTCTTATTTTGTGTGCCGTAACACGACTTACCATATTCACGCTTCGCACATGCGCTTACTTCACAGATTTACCACCTGGAGCTGGTGAAGACGCCATGTTGCGTGTTACAGCAAGCACTTGCTTCGGGGACACTGTTATCTATGTTTAAGCGATTTCCACAAAGTGAATATTATGAAAATAACGTTTTCCCATGTAATGTGACCTGCCCCTGCTGAGTTTATCTGCCAGGAAACAAGACTTCACTAACATTAAAGAGGAAGAGTAGATTTGTTTTCTATTTTTACCGATCATCTGTGAGCGAGCTGCTTTAAGGCTCAAAGATGTCTCGCGAAAGCAAACCTGGGTTTGTACCAAGAAGCCCACAATTCAAAGTTCAGTTTGTTATAATAATTACGGGAAGAATCATTCCTTCATCCAGGAAATATAAAGGTCCTGCTTCATATTTGGTTTAATCTTTACACATGATTTTAAATTCCCGTTCCTCTTGAATTTGTTTTCTGTCAGCCTCTCCTTCTCATTTCATTACTATTCAAATCATTTATTATTATTTTTTTTTTGCAGCCAGGTCTTATAACTGAAAATACCAGGCAGACGACGTTTGCTCTCTTGATGTCAGTGTCTGTAAAGCTATGCAACAGCAGAATTGCAAATAACAGCTATATAGTACTAAACATGGTTTGAGATAAATTCTCCTTACCTACAACACACTGTGGTGAGGAAATAGAATCCATAATGTTATTCTGGAAAATTGCATCTTTTCGGAAACATTTTCTTCTTTCCACTTTAATGTGACATAAAATATTAAAACGAATGCAAACACAATCGTAGAAACGTCAAGGGAAAATTCGTCACAAATCCAAAACAGAAGGATTTTATATAGAAAACCCAGTGATGCATGGACTCTATACAAAAAATATTTTTGAAAATGTACTGTTTCATTTCTATGCTAATTGGTAAAATGCTGTGTTCTATCAGTAAGATTAAATCCATATCCCACGGTGTGAGTGATAAAGGTTTGCCGAAACTACTTTTTTACTTATAAAGGGGATGTATATGGGTATATGTTCTTAAACTGATTAAGAAAATGTGAATTAAAATTTTTTGGAAATTTGAAAATTAATATAATTTGTCAGTTTGGGTATTTTGAAGACTAGGAAAAACTATTTTCATAATAAGTTGTTATTTTTCTTGTAAATAGTCTCCCTCTACTCATAAAATACTCCATGGGGTAACATTGAAATATATCGCAAAGTGAAACGTGAAACGGATAAAGATTTCCATGACGTCACAGTTCCGTCAAATAATTCGACGTGATTTGGCGCCATTTTTGGTTATGTCTGATTAGTTTAATGCAGAAACTAGAAAACAACATAAGATAAAAATAAAATTGTTTGTTTTGAGTGAATATGGAATATATCTCATCTCAAAGTGATACATTTTTTATAATTACACTAGCGCTACTCGCTTGTGAAAATATTGTAATTGTATCACTTGTCGATTGGGGCCTCCGTGGCCGAGACGGTAAAATCGCTGGCTTTAACGCTCACTCAGCCCCTCACCGCGTGGGTTTGCATCCTGGCCGGGTCATTCGGATTTTCATGTGAGGAAGCCTTCCAGCTGGCTTGCGGTAGGTCGGTGGTTCTACTCGGATGCCTCCGTGCATTCGGGGTCTTCCTCCATCTGTAATTAGCTGGACGTCGCTATACTGTCGAAGCGACGGTAAACTCAAATAGTCAAGTCAAGTCACTTCTCGATTAGTTATATTCCATATTCACCCAAAGCAAGCAAATATCCTCTATGCATAGGCCAATGTTTAAAAGAACTGTGATCAGAGTCAACCCTGTCGTTCTTCGAACCAACAGTAATGAACAATTCACTAGTACCTCGTAGAAAGAATTTAACGCTAAGAATTTCCTTTGGACATTTTGGTAAAGTTTCACTTGGTATAACACGGTATTAACCATACGGTGTCGGGGAATTAGTCGAGCTAATATAATGGTAAAATATTAGGGAATTAAAATAAAAACTGAAAACAACACCCAAAAACAAACGTAATCAAAGCACGTTAACGCCAAGTTAGATCCTGAAAATGTTGGCACATTTCAAACAAAACTGTAATGAAACCCAGTTTCCAAGGCCAAGAAAGCCTATAAAGTTACAGTTTGCAAAGAATAAAGACGCATTTGCATTCGGATGTCACAATACTGAAATTAAGCATGGCGGTGTATCATCAAAGTGGCATCTTTGAAAAAACCAATCATGGAATTATTTTAATGGGCGATTGATCGAAACGTTTTTAATGTTAAAAACTGACCCATTCGTTAATCCAATGGTCCCTTGTAAAAATCCGATCAACTTTAGTTAGAAATAAGTACGTCAGCCTCGGGAGCAGGAGGTCGTCGATTCGATCCCCGACCGTGACATAATAAAGTCGTTATAATGCTTCTGTTGCTTCATGTTTGGCACTCAGCATATACATGGTAATGCCTGGTGTCAGGATAATGTGACTGGGTGTGGTATCATGCCACATGTCTACGACGTGATACTGCAGTGTGACAGCACTAAATCTGTCTCGGTTAAACACAGTCTCTAAATGACCTAAATACTATCAGTGGACATTTAACACAACAAACAAACAATTAGTCAAGAAACGTCAACAATTAAAAAAAAGCAAGAGATTCATTCGAGATCCCAGATTTTTAAAATATGGGAAAGTGTGAAAGCTTATCTCAGGTCACTGTTAACCCTTTCCCTCATAGAGGACACCATGAAAAGACCTATGCGAACAACATAAAACCAGATCAGCCTGCGAGTTACTCGCAGGCTGATCAGGTTTTTGCTGTTCGCTGCTCCTCAGTGGTCTGGAAATGAGGACTTTATAATTAAATTTGGTAAGGTTTAACTGTGGTTTTCTGCAGATCAGGCTTTATGTGGTACCTATTAAGTGCGTCAGAATGAGTCTATATGAGGGAAAGGGTTAAACGACTATAGCGATCGAAGTTGAAAAGTAAAGGAACCTGGGTAACTTTTAATACTGTCAGTTAAGAACTTTCAACAGCTTGTGAATAATTAAGTTCTATATTCTTTAACGTCTTATATTTTATACTATAAATAGTATACAGGGATTACTAAGCACGAGATATGCACATTTTCAGGTTTTAGCCCCTTCCTTTATTATCGCTAAGGGATTGTTTGCCATTCGGGTCCACTTTTCACAAACATTATAACAAACAAAACTATGTGTTCCTTTGTGTAAACTGGGTGAACCCTTGACTACCTATAGACCCAATGTAGCAACTGAATTGAAACAATATAACTATCGATTGGAATATATCAGTAAACACTGGAAATGGCAATACTAAACCGCCAGGAACCATTGCCGAGTATATGCAATATGACATCCTGTACATAACTAAGGTCAAGGACTCATAGCCTAGAGGATAAACTTCCTTATATTTTCACGTGTCCACGATAATGGAATAATTATATGTCTCGAACCCTGGACCGTCCGTCGGATCTTGAGTCATGCGCTACAATCAGGAACATTCAAGAAACGAGTAAACTTTAAATTTGAGTGGAAGCAAAGTGTCTCCTCGATTTCAGAAGTGACGTGTCGTGCTCCCTTGCCTCTCTTATCTGCTGGAGAAATGCTGCTATGTGGACCGTGTTGAATATTTAATGAGGGAAATTATTTGTCCCCTCAACAAGTGTGAATCGTTCACACCCCTCCGTAGATTCATTGAAATATTCATCGCTGGTCTGAGAGGCGGGTTTCTGGAGCAACTCACAGCGTGCAGTTTAATAAGGCTTTTAGGTTGGATTTTAAAGGAACCGGAGCTAGATACTGAAACGTGGGATTTATACCACTGAATTTGCACGGTGGCGTTTCAGGTACGTTCTTTTCTTAGTCTGTAAGATTTTTTAAACAATATTCAGAATATATCGTTTTATTGCGCCAATAATGTAAAATAAAAGTTTAAAATGCAGCCCTCCTTGCTTTGTTGAGTTCGAATATCACTGGTTATCTATTTTTAATAATCGTTTCCTTTTAAACCATCCTTATATCTTTTCGTTTTGTTTTGTAACTGGCATTATAAATTATTTCTATTGATCAGCTGTATCAAATTTTAACTCTTCCCACTTTTTCCCTTTCGTTTCCCCATTTTCACAACCAAAATACAGTTTTATTGTTTTATTCTCACTACAAAGAACATTGTAAGCCATGCTTTTGTTAACATCCTATCTAAGTTGCTTGAATCTTGTAAAATCATTAATTTTCGCTGACATTAAATTTCGTTGATTATGAACCTATGCAAATTTCGTGGGTACATTTATTCGTGGATCTATGTTCTAGAAACCGTGAGGTCTTCATAAAAGACAAGTTTTCGTGGGGATTAATATTCGTGGATAAAAACCACCACGAAATCGACGAAAATTAGTGACCCACGAAAATTAATTATTTCACAGTATTATATATCATTTACTATGTGATGGGAATACACATGTCTAAACTAAGTTTATTTACAATCTGGCCTATTATCTTTCCTGTCATTCAGTTTCTAACTTGTGTAAGAGATAAGTGCTCTTAGCCGGTTTCGAGCCAGGGACCTTCAGGACATTAACCAGACACTTTACCAGTGGCGACACCGAGGCCAGCAAAGTGTTACCTATAAATTGCTATGTGATATGAAGTTTATTGTATATTTAAGTAACGTAAGAAAAAATAAAGGAATCCAAGGTGACATAAAAAGCTTTTTCCACTGCTTTCAATGAAAACGGTTTCCTGGTGCATAAGTATGGAAGCCCGTGCATTGTCATAAGAGGATGAAGCCTTTGTAGCTGAAGTATTTTACTATTAGTACTGGTTTAGACACATGCTTGTAATTTTCTGGCCAATCTTTTAGCAAATCATTCAAACAGAATTACATAATTTTCGTTACATTCTTACATAATAATACATCAATTATGTCATTCCGACATTTACTCCAAAAATAACTTTGTAGACTTGATCATCGTATTTTTTTCTTTTGACGTCCTACTTATCAGTTTATTGCATCATGTTCGACCTTCGGAGTCACGGGAAAGTTTAAAATCATAAAATGTCAGCTATAATAGACGATGTATGTCGTCTGCTCTGAATAAGTAAACTATGATTCAAGTCAAATGCCGTGCTTCTATTAACGAATTTAAATGAAAATGACTTGACTTGACTATTTGAGTTTACCGTCGCTTCCAAAGTATTTCAGTCATATAGCGACGTCCAGCTAATTACAGGTGGAGGAAGACCCCGTATGCACGGAGGCATCCAGGTAGAACCACCGACCTACCGCAAGCCAGCTGGAAGGCTTTCTCACATGAAAATCCGAATGACCATGCCGGGATTCGAACCCACGCGGTGAGGGGCTGAGTGAGTGTTAAAGTCAGTGACTTTATCCTCTCGGCCACGGAGGCCCAACTTGAATGAAAATGACTGGAACTGGCAAATTGTCAAATCTTATATGATTCAATGTACTTTTAAGTTTTTAAAAATCTTGTAGTTTATAGTGTTATCAAATTAACTTAAAAGTTTGACTTAAATAGTACACAATTACATTGTTTATGAATAATCTATCTTCATTCAATTTTGCTTAGGCGAGAATCTTTTTTGAACTTAATCGTTGCCGTTTTGTACGAATGTTAGGGAAGTAACAGTAATTTATTCAATATAAAAGCGGGTTTTGAAAACTAGTGTCCTTTCGTTCACCTCTTGTCCCCGTCGCATACATTTTTAGGTTTTCGCCTCTGCTGGGCGAAAACCTATTGTTCTTCTTCTGTTGATTTGTTTTTTTTTTTTTTATTTTTATTATTTTTCCAATTCCACCCATTTTTGTGTCCAGCCTAGCGGCCAGATGAAAAAAGCTACAGCTATGAAATTTTGGGCATGGAGTCATCTTTATCTGAACATGTGCCTAAATAGTCAAACTTTTCACTTTTGTTTCTGATTTAGCCACTAGGGGGCGCAATGCATGTAATCACTGTTTTGCTAATAACTCAAAAATTTGAAACCTGATTTAGATGCGGTTTTTTACATAATGTTCCTTGTTGACAGCCCAATCAAATATGATGGAAATCTCATCATCGAGTACGGGAAAAAAAATGTTCTAGGAGAGGTTGAATGTTCGAACCTTGGAAAAAAGTGAAATAATGAGGGTAGGTCTACGAAAAACCTACCCACTTTTGTTAGAGATCAGATAGAATAATTCTGTTTGCTGCATACGATTTGCAAGACATATACGCACAAAATATATGGGGTGGCGAATTAAGGAAATGCGTGGTTTGTCCTCTAGAAACGGTCAAACTTCACTAAATTTTAGGAAAAATTAAAATTTCAAAAACATGTTTTTGTCGCTCCTGACTTTATTTTCCGTTCATTCTTCATGAAATTTTCACACGATATGTATTGTTATGTTTGAAAGGGCCTCACAATTCAAAAAATAAAAAAGAATTGAAAAGGTCAAGGTCATATTACGATTATTGTGTTTTTATTCGGCCACAAATAGCTCCAAAACTAAAAATATTTCATTGAGAGTATATGAACAAAAGTTTTAGTTCTTCAAGAGCTCTTTCCAGTGATACTTAGTTTTTGAAGATCGGACTTGTTTTGGTCATTATACGGCGGTCCAAAGTTTGATCCTGTTTTGGAATAATTGTAAATCAGGTTTTATGCTTCAAATTCTGATACATAAGAATAAAAAGTTTGACTTGTGCGACTAACGTTAGTATACTTGATTGAACTATTTGCGCTTTGCTAGGTACTAACAGTAAAATTTTAATCAATTTTCTTTCTCATTTTGCCGCTAGGGGGCGCTTTTCTTGAAATCATTCTTTTGCTTATAACTCAAAAAGTTGAAGTCCGATTCGAATGCGGTTTTTTGCATTCTGTTTCCTGTTGATAGCCTAATAACATATAGGATTCGAGGGTCCGTGTGGCTGAAAGCTTTTAGCTACGGAAGGTTGAATGTTCGAACCTCGCAAAAAAAAAAAAAAATAAAACTGTGCAAATAAGGTAGATCTACGAAAAACCTATCCGTTTTTGTTAGAGATCAGATAGAAGAATTCCGTCTCCGGCATAACATTTGAAAGACGTATACACACAAAATATATGGGGTGGTGAATTAAGGAAATGCGTTTTTTGTCCTCTAGAAACGGTCAAACTTCACTAAATTTTAGGAAAAATTAAAATTTCAAAAACATGTTTTTGTCGCTCCTGACTTTATTTTCTGTTCATTCTTCACGAAAATTTTCACACGATATGTATTGTTATGTTTTAAAGGGCCTCACATTCAAAAAATAAAAAAGAATTGAAAAGGTCAAGGTCATATTACGATTATTGTGTTTTTATTCGGCCACAAAGTGCTCCAAAACTAAAAATATTTCATTGAGAGTATATGAACAAAAGTTTTAGTTCTTCAAGAGCTCTTTCCAGTGATACTTAGTTTTTGA
>CM037783.1:58614941-58626600 GCA_021229015.1 Solen grandis
CCCATTTGTAAAATTTTTGAAATTTATTTTTCTTGCGGTTTGGGGGGAATTTATGGTAGGGAAAGGGTTGAAAAAAACTGTTTTTGTCGGTTTAATTCAATATTCCCGGGGTCTAAATTTTTCCCCAAATGTGATTTGTTATTTAAAGGCTTGTTCGAATTCCATTTGTTTTCCCCCTGAAGCAATCGCGACTGGGTTTAAACTTAGAGATGAAAATTGCACTGAGCCATTTTTTTGTTTGTAGGAGAATTCTGATATTTCAAAGGGGGTGTTGGTTTGGTAACTTGGTTTGTATTATGTTTCCTCCCGTTCCTTATTTGAAAAGGGAATTTTCGGATATCTTTTGATTTTTGACATTTAATACAGTTTTTTAAGAATAAAAATTTGTAATTAGCTTCTAGCCAAAAGAGAACTGGACTCCCGGACCTAGTCCCCCAGATAGAGGGTTTTGTGTTATACTTTAAATTTAAACTTTTCCATTTGATCAGAATCTTACGTTGTTGTTTCTTGATCTACATGTTTTCCTTTTTTTCCTTATCTCGTTTTTTGAAAAATTTTTCCGGAAGTTGTTACTTTTAAACCCCAACAGACGAAAACGGAAGAGAAAGTGAAACTGAAAGATGCTTGGGAAAAATTTCCCCATAAATCTTTATAAAAAAAAACCCCCATAATAATAATTAAATATTGTCCTTATTTTTTTAAAAAATTTAAAAGTACCCCCAAAATTTGTTTTTAAAAAAGGGGACTTTGACCGATTTGAACGGGGCTGTAAACATTTTTTACTTATGCTTTTTTCCCGGGGCTGGTACAACGGGACGGCATTTTCCTTGAATATCTGTTAATTTTCGAGGGTTTAAATGTTGTACTTTTTATGCACATTATATTCAGACCTGTGAACTTTATTCGGTCTGAAAGTGGGAGATCTGTGCTCCCAAAGTGGGAGATTGGGTTGTGTGAAAAGGGAAAAATTTTTCGCAGCGCGTTTTTTTCGCTCACTGTAAATTTAAAAAAACCCCAATTTTTTTTTTTTTTATTTTTTTTTATTTCATTTTTTAAAATTTTTATTAACTAATTAAATTTCAACATGTAAAAATTTTTTGGCCCCCAACATATTTGCCAAATGAAAAAAATTAAAACCAAATTTAAAAAGGGTTTGGGGCCAAATTTTTAAAACAAGTGGGTCCAAAAATGTTTTTAGAATACTTTAATTTTTTTTATTTTCTGGTATGATATTTGCTTTTTTTATATTGGACTGTCAAAGCATATTCAATTGGGTTTCAAAATATTTAAAAAAAAAAATTTTAAAAAAAAATTTGAAATAAAAACATTAAAAAAATGTCATTTATTCTAAAAAGTTAATTTTAAAATTTTTTTAAAAATTTAAATTTTGTTTTATAAATAGATTATCAAATAAATATTTCATTCAATTGTCAAAAAAAAAAATCATTAAAAAAAATAAATCAATTATAAAGAATATTTTATGAGAATAGGTATATTAATATTTTGATACATTAATAACAACATAAAAAATATTAACTAAAAAATTTATATAAAATACATTAAAAAAAAAAAAAAAAAAAAAAAAGATACTTGGGTACGTTAAATATTGGGTACGTTTTGGTTTGGATACGTTTTGACTCGCTCCATTAGCGATTAGCATCGAGTCATTTATATACATCGGTACATCTATGCTATTTACCAGTTGGAATCTAGCTAGGTTAACCAATTAATCAATTTAAATGTTTTAAAAGAAACGGTAGTAAACATTGCTGATGTTTTTCGCAAATGGCCGCCATTGTGATGATTGCGCAATTTCAAAACAGTTCCAAATGCAGGTATAAACAAAAGTCAGTAGAGGGTGTGACAAATGTAAACAAGTTATAAGCTGCCAATACAATCCGAGTATTCCACATCTTTGCATAATTAGGAAGCCTTAAAATGCGTGTTGATTGGATAATCCCACAGCAGGTGCTGGTTACTTTAAGTAGTATACAGTGTAGAGCGACCTGTATTTTTGTGCATTACGGAACTTAAACAACCGCGGTACTAATTTACTGATTTCTTCTTCGTATGCGCCAAACAAAGTTGATAAGCGGTATATTGGGGGCCTTGAGATCAAAGGCGGTAGATTTCTGGTGTTGGTCGGTAGACCGGGAGATGCAAGCAATTATCGGTAGCTCCCGCTCAAAATCGGGAGAGTTCACAGGTCTGTATATTTAGTCATAAAATCGTGCCCACTTTGATACAAAGTTACACCCTACCCATAACAGTAAACGTTTCACCAAAAAATGCAAAGTATTCAACGGTAAGTATATTTAAATACGTTTAATTCTGTAATAGGTAGTTTTTAAAAAAATATATTTATAACTGCTTCATAAAGATGAATCAGTCTGAAAGTATGACATATATTTCGATGCAATACCCGTTTTATTTTCGTAACATGCCGGTGGGTGAGCATGGGTCTTCTTACAAAATCTGAATTTTCATTTCTAAATCAAATTATAAAAAAAACATTTTCAAATAATTGTCTTTACTGGGCGAGCATAGGTCCGGTGAGTCTACTAGTAGTATTTAAGTTTTCCCCTCTTGTTTTGTTTCTGTTGATTAAATGTTTGTATTACCCAACACCCCGTTATTTATTTGTTGAAGTTAAAATATAGCTGGTATCTGGTATTGTTAGTATACAAGACAATTGTTAGTTAGATATTCATTCATTCTTCCTCATCATTTATCTTTCATTCGTTACAGTCCATGCATACAGATAGACCCTCCACCAAACAAAAACAGCATGTATGGGAGATGTTCCCCCACTGAACGACTGGATGGATTAACCTGCCCAGGGCGAAACGCACCCATCTTCAGTCAGGCATATGAGCCCACTGGTAAAGAGGTGTGGTAGCAGCATGGCAGAACCTGAAGCGGATTTGAGATCCCAGGTGCAACCATCCACCACCACTGTCAGGTCAATTCAGGTGATTTCACCCTATTCCTACGGGATATTGTGTTTTTAGAGGCTTGAGATGTGCTGTGCGTGGAGGGATTTGAGATCCCTTGTGTGTTTCAATTAGAGTCTGTTTTTAAGTAGTGATTTGAGATCTCGTGTATGAATTTAAGGTAGCCGAAGGGGTGGGCCTGCCATTTAGTAATTTCCGGAGGGATTTAAGATCCCAAACATGCCCTGCATTTTGACTGATTCAACTGCAGAGTGTGTGTGTGTTTTTTTTGTTTTTTTTCATTAGATTTGAGATCTTTTTAGTTTAATTTTGTATTTATTTTTCATGCATTGTAGTATGCCGATATTGCTTAGGTAGTTTATAACCATTTGATGTATTGTAACTTGATCTTTCTTTACAGGAAAGAGTAGAGTTTCTCTGTTAACTATTGTTATATTAATTGCATTCAGTGCTCTTTCTAATAATTTACATTCTTTTTTGTATTAAAGGTTTCTTTTTGTGAGCACCTTTCACAGTCTGTTTTTAATAATGTTACTTCTCCCAAGTTACTAGATCTTAGTCTTAGTTGAGTAATTATCCTGTCGTGTTTCGGATTTTCAAAATATGTGTTATTTTTGTTGGACATGTACCATATTGAAAAATCTTTTCTGTCGTATAAGATGGGAAAATGTTGTCTCTAAAGAGTGAGTTAACCTTATTATTAATGATATGGTACATTTCTTTTGTGCTTGGTTTTATGTTTAACCTGTCACCAGTTAATGCTTCTTTTTTCGCTGCTGAATCAGCCAATTCATTACCATGTACACAGACGTGACTCGGGTATCCATATGTATTTGATGTTTATATTGTTATTGGCTAATATGTTATCGATTGAAATAATTTGAACTATGAGATCTTGTCGAGAGCTTGAGTAACCATTTTCTATTGACTGTAATGCACTTAATGAGTCTGTGAATATAGCTATGTTATTTGGGATTGAGATTTTAGATCTCTTAAAGTTTAACCATTGTAACACCGTGTTGATTGCTACAAGTTCACAAGTGAAGATTGATAATCTATGCTCTAGCTTGAGGCTTCTATCTTGAATTTTCTCATTATTTTGGTCCATTATCACTATTCCTGCACCTGCATTCTCTTTTTCAATATCTCTACTGCTGTCAGTATAGATTGACCAGTCCCTATTGATTTGAGATATATAATTGTTAGCGATATCTAGATTAACTGACGGATTGACCTGTTTATTGACAGTTTTGACTAAACTTGTGTCTATATTAAGAGACTGTAGTTCACTTAGTGATTTTAAACATGGTTTATCAATTTCAGGGTTAGATATTAATTTTTTTGAGAGCTGGACCAGTGGTCCAGTAACTTAGAAAACCTACCAGACCTGACCTTAACTGAACAAGACCAAAGTGTAAAACACATATTATGTCATACTTAGATCAATATACTTACTTAGAAATACCTAATGTTTTTTGTTTTTTTTTCATGTTAACCTTTAGAAATGAATAGGCTAAAGGTCCACAAAGATAATACTAGAATTACTTTTGTGTTATATGCTTTTCATTAACAGTGCATGAACACCTTGCATGGAAATCCCCATATATGCGAGTTTTGGATAATGTCTATTGTTTAATGATTTTCAAGCAATTCCATTTAAAGCAAAATGATATGTTTCTTGCCATCTATTCATACATTTTCTTTGATTCCTCTTTACCTTTTTCATTCATTATTGACATTGTCTTTTTTGTCGGATGAAAAGACTATTTGACATTTTTCGTATCGGCTGACGATTGTGGTAAAAACAAATCGTAAAAAGGTCTATTGTCGTTAAACATGGGATCCGAGCATAATAAAAAGATTAGCGTTCATGCATAATTAATGCAGCATTAACTTGCATCTCTAGCATTTTTAAATTAAATTTTATTCATGATACGAAGATTTCGTAAACATTATAAAATGAAAAGTTAGATGAAGAAATAAGCATTCTTAGCTTAGTATTACGACATTAAATTGGCAAATGTGTGGGGGAAAAAGCCTCGTTCTGAAAAAACAAACCAATGAGTGAACGCGTGTCAAGGTTGTTAATGAAAATGCCGCTAAATATAGCACACACTGTTTCAACAAGGGTCTATAGTTTGGCCATTACAGTTATTTTTGTGCTTTTGATGTGTCAATAGATAAAATTTCTGCGAACTTTGACCAATTTAGAACACGACCTGTCGGTCGTGTTAACCTTGGACCTAGCTGGACCGGACCATCAATCTAATAGTGAATGTCGTTCGGTCGGGCCTTAATGTCGAACCCTGAATTTCATTTTCTTTGAGTTGATATTTCTTTATTAAGTCAATTGTTTCTTGCGCGTATGTTTTTTTTTTGCACGTTTCAGTTTGGCTACTCTTGAGGAATAGCCTGGATCTATTTTAATTTCTTTATTTATTGGGAGAGAATCCCCTAATGGGATGGAACGTGCCCACTATTTTAGCAGACACTTTTCTCTATTTAAGTTTAGGGGTATTTCACTACATTCTATGAGCAAAGGTATTGTGGCTGTATTCTTTTTTTTGTAAAATGTGTAGCTTATTTAGTAGTGCTGGACAAGCTTAGTTATAGGCTATGCTACCATAGTTAATTTTAGATTTGATTAAGCCTTTATATACTTTTAAGAGAGTTTTTTTCCTGCATCCCCAGTTATGTCCTTTGATGCACTTTAATAAGTTGATATCAGATTCACATCTTTTTATAAGGTTCATTATATGGTTTCTCCAAGTTAGGGTCTTGTCAAATGTCATACCTAATAGAGTTGCAGAATCAGAATATGACAGGGTTTTACCACATAAGTTCAGTTTCAGGATATTAGTGTTATTCTCATCTAAATTTACTCTTTGTTTTCTAAAAATTACTGCTTGAGTTTTGAGAGGGTTTATGACAAATCCAAATTTCTTGATCCAGTTTTCAATAGCATTTAGTGCTTCTTGAATACTTGAATTCCCTTATGTAATGATTTATGGGCTGTTGTCCAGATTGCTCTGTCATCTACAAATTGTGATAGGCTGATTTTGTAACTATTTTTGGACTTGTTGTTCATGTTAATTATATGATACCTAAATGTGTTCCTTATAAGTGAAAAGATAATTGGAGAGAGTATGCTTCCTTGTGGACAACCATTTATTGTTTCTATAGTTTCAGATGTTGTCCCTCCGACTTTGATTATACCCCCCACAAACATAGTTTGTCACACAACATGGATTCGAAAGATAAATTGGATAACCGGCAACTATAAATAATAGGACCCTTGTTATATGGGGGTGTATATAGGAGTCACCATGTCGGTCCGTCCGTCGGTCGGTCCGTCTGTAGTTTTTTTGTCCACGCTATTTCTCAATAACTACTGGATGGATTTCAATCAAACTTCAAAGGAAACTTCACTGGTGAGCATAGATACATGTGCATATTATGAAGTGGCTACGGTTGACTGATTTTATTTTGAGTTATGGCCCTTTGCTGATTTTCTGGAGTTTTCTTTGTCCATGCTATTTCTCATTAACTACTGGATGGATTTCAATCAAACTTCATTAATAAATTTCTTATTCGAAACTGTTAAAAAATCAGATCCCCTTTTTTCAATGAATAGAAGAATTATACTTTTAGGGACTTGCCGACGAGATTATAAATATGATATTATGTTTTTAGAATATAAAAAATACATTTTTATGTGCAAGAAAAAGAAAATAATCCCCTCTATAAATGGTATGAAAGAAAGTCTAAAATTATCATGGACCATTTATAGATCAACAAAAATAAGTGATGCTGAAAAACAAACTTGGGCAATTGTAAAACAAATTTCACAAGATCATTAAATTAAGAATAGATTATATATTGGAAAAAGATTGTATGTTTGAACAATTTATTCTCCATTTATAGTTTTATAAAGGCTACCTACTATTGATTATGTACTATTGTATCATATTTGTCATGTATAAACACTTTCTGTTCCTTTATATCCCGTACAGAAATCAAGAGTTTAAGATATATGTAATTATGATTGAAATTGTAACAAAAAATATATATTTTTCATGTAAATTATTGTAATTGTAAGGTGGTTAGTAGGATAGGTCCCCGACCTACTTCCATCGAATTACGGGGATAATAAAGATTAAAAAAAAAACTTCATAGGAAGCTTCACTTGTGAGCATAGCTGTGCATTTTATGAAATTGTTACGGTTGACTGACTTTTTTTGAGTTATGGCCCTCTGCTGATTTTCTGGAGTTTTCTTTGTCCACGCTATGTCTCAATAACTACTGGATGGATTTCAATCGGTCATAGGAAGCTTCACTAGCAAGCATAGATGTTCATATTGCAAAATGGTCACAGTTGACTGATTTTCTTTTGTGTTATTGCCCTTTGCTGATTTTCTTTACATTATTTCCCAATAACTAATTTACTTTCTTTAGCTACAGTTTTCCTCATCTCATTTATCTGTTGATGAACTTAGAACTTTATTACATATACAATTTTAAATTAGCTGGTCATTTAAATCTACTTTTTATTATTATTATTTATTTATTTATTTTATTTTATTTTTGCATGTGCATGCTGTTCAGACTAATTTGTTTACGGTGCCCTTACTGAATTGATGAATGTTGGAATTTTTTGTTAAAGACAGCCACTGAACATAAAAAGATACTCTTTTTTTATTAGTCTTGTATAATTTGTCACTTGAATTCATCAATTTTGTAAATGTGACTTACCTTCTATAGGTGGGCACTTTATTGTAAACAAAGGCTGTGTGGGGGGTATTCATCACCTTTAGTGATAGCTCTAGTTTTTCTTTGTTTTAGGAAGTCTGCTAGCCAATGTAGCATTTTACCCGTAATCCTTTTTTTTTTAAGAAGAGAATGGCACCTGTGTTCCACATTTTGTTGAATGCTGATGATAAATCTAGAAATACCGCTATGATGTTTTGGCTTTTTAATTGTGCTTTTCTTATGTCATTTTCTAATTTAACTTACTTGTCTTCACAATAGTGATTTGCTCGGCATCCAGATTGAAAGTCTGATATAAGATTATTCTCTTCTAAAAATTGACATAGTCTGGGCTTTATCATTTTTTGTAAAAGTTTTGTGAAGGTAGATGTCAGGGATATTGGGCGATAAGAGCTAGGTGATTCTTTGGGCTTTTTAGCTCACCTGAGCACTTGTGCTCGGGTGAGCTTTTGTGATCGCCTTTTGTCTGTCGTGCGTCGTAAGTCGTCCGTCGTCAACAATTGCTTGTGAACACTCTAGAGGCCACAGTTTTGGCCCAGTCTTCATGAAACTTGGTCAGGATGTTTGTCTACATGATATCTCAGATGAGTTAGAAATTGGGTCATGTGGGGTCAAAAACTAGGTCACCAGGTCAAATTTTAGAAAAACATTGTGAACACTCTAGAGGCCACAGTTTTGGCCCAATCTTCATGAAACTTGGTCAGGATGTTTGTCTACATAATATCTCGGAAGACTTCGAAATTGGGTCATGTTGGGTCAAACACTAGGTCACCAGGTCAAGTCTTAGAAAAACTTTGTGAACATTCTAGAGGCTACAGTTTTGGCCCAATCTTCATGAAACTTGGTCAGGATGTTTGTCTACATGATATCTCGTATGAGTTCGAAATTGGGTCATGTGGGGTTAAAAACTAGGTCACCAGGTCAAGTCTTAGAAAAACATTGTGAACACTCTAGAGGCCACAGTTTTGGCCCAATATTCATGAAACTTGGCCAGGATGTTTGTCTATATAATATCTCGGATGGGTTTGAAAATGGGTCATGTGGGGTCAAAATCTAGGTCACCAGGTCAAATCTTAGAAAAACCTTGTGAACACTCTAGAGGCCACAGTTTTGGCCCAGTCTTAATGAAACTTGGTCAGGATGTTTTTTCTACATGATATCTCGGATGAGTTCAAAATTGGGTCATGTTGGGTCAAAAACTAGGTCACCAGGTAAATTCAGCTAGGATCAAAATGTAGGCCACTTAGTCAAATGTTAGAAAAACACCTTAGATGCCAGATTTTTTGTCATTTTGCCTAACACAGCCATCTTAATCAGGTGAGTGACACAGGGCCATCTTGGCCCTCTTGTTTGGTTTTAACAGGGGGATAATAACTGCTTCATTCCATGAATCAGGGGTTTTTCATGTGTTCCATGAATTGTTTAGTAGTTAAAGGAGAGTTTCCTTGGCTGTAAGAGGTAGGTTTTTAAAGGCAGCGTAGTGTACACCGTCCTCCCCCGGGGCTCCATTTGTAGCTCACCTGAGCACAACGTGCTCATGGGTGAGCCTTCGTCCGTCGTGCGTCGTCAACAATTTGGCTTGTCAACACTCTAGAAGCCATATTTTTAGGCCAATCTTCATGAAACTTAGTCAGAATGTTTGTCTCCATAAAATCTTGGACAAGTTCGAAATTGGGTCATGTGGGGTCAAAAAGTAGTTCACGAGGTCAAGTCTTAAAAAAACATTGTTAACACTCTAGAGGTCACATTTTTAGCCCAATCTTCACGAAACTTGGTCAGAATGTTTCTCTACATATAATCTTGGAAAAGTTTGAAATTGGGTCATGTGGGGTCAAAAAGTAGGTCATGAGGTCAAGTCTTATCAAAACACTGTTAACACTCTACAGGCCACATTTTGGGCCCAATTTTCATGAAACTTGGTCAGAATGTTAATCTCCTTAAAATCTTGGACAACTTCAAATTTGGGTCATGTGGGGTCAAAAAGAAGGTCACGAGGTCAAATCATAGAAAAACCTTGTTTACACTCCATAGGCCACATTTTTTGGCCATATCTTTATGAAACTTGATCAGAATGTCTGTTTCCATAAAGTATTGGACAAGTTCAAAAGTGGGTCATGTCGGGTCAAAAAGTAGGTCAATATGAAAAATCCAACATATGTTGCTCATTTATAGTCAGGTGAGCGATTCAGGGCCATCATGGCCCTCTTGTGTAGGTTCTGGACAGCTGTGCTCTGTGATGTGTAACATTGCACAGGTGTTATGTAACATTATTGACACTTACGTACGTGAATAGAGACATTTTAACAATCAGCTGAATGTGACTGCACTCACTATGTAGAGGTTACATCACTTTCTTATTAAATTTTCCTTGTTCTATTGTGCCCTGGCATTAAGGCTGGCAATGTTGTTTGTGACTGTGAGGATAACAAATAAATTGTGTATATAGGCTAGACAATAAGAAGAACCAGCCCAACTTGGCATCGACTATTTGAATAATTGAATAGGGCGATGGTCCTTTCTCTTTTCTTGCACTATGCATCATTGTATACATTTGTATAATAACGATAATTATGACAGTCCTGTGGTTCACAGAAGTTCCAGGGCTATGCAGGGATCACACTCTTGTCCTGTCATGTCTCACCCCATCCTACACCCACATGAAGACAAGGTGTGGGGGTATTGATCACCTTTAGTGATAGTCCTAGTCTATATATGTTGATTTATATACCATCAGTAGACAATATGCAGCATGCCCACTGCCTTTCAATAATTGGGGTACATGTACCCACTGGTTTGAAAAAATTGGGGTACAGACAAAAAAATCAGGGTACAAAATATACTTTACATAAACTTTTATTTATTTCACATATGTATGATCTATTGATGTTACAAAAGTTGTTTTTGTAATAATTAAAACATCATTTGCAGAAGGCTTCTTAAATTATGATTGTTTCAGGTGGAACAAATATACCTTTCTGTGATACAGTGATGTTACACAACAATTATTTAGTCTTTTAGACCTTACCTCTCATTAAATCACAATCTCCAAATAGTAAGCAACAGATGACTAGTAAAAATGCCTCATAAGCACATGGCCATAGAAGTTCTAAGCTACAGATGGCAGTTGTGTGTATAACTGGATTTATTTAAAAATCCATTACATGTTTATGTGATTGTCTTGTGCATATTTCTGAGCAGCAGTTCTTGCTACATCACTAAGGGAATAGTTTGATTTATTGTATTCAATAAACAATCTATGTTCCACATTTGCTACTGTTCTCCTTGAAGACATAGCACTGTGGTGCCTATTTTATAGAGAAAAACCACATTCACAAGGAACTGAAGACAGTGGGCATGTACACAAAAATTCAGCAAGGACAGCAAAGTCTTGAAAGGCAGCTTTGTATTCTCTTATAACTAATAATTATTGGAAAGAACACATTATTTATTTTCAAAAGCGTTGTTCTGTTACTTATTTGACTTAAATACATTAGTAATAATTCAAACAACGTCGAACGTAAACATAAAACAACTAAGAAATTCCGTATCCGAACATTAGCAATATCCGAATTCCATGTCATTTACATAGACGCGGAAAACCGTCTTTTTTACAATTCATAATGTTTCTAACAATATGAATTAACCTGGATGTAACGTAGGTATTTAGATTGTTGTTTTGGTCTGTTTGAATTCAACTTATTTTTTTTCGATTTGAAAAAATCGAGGATAGATTCCTTTCTTTTGAGCCGTTCAGACGACATATCGTACGGGTTTTGCGTACGTATTCGGTTCAATTACCGTGATGCGTGAGCTGTCCAAAAAGTGTCAAGCGTTAGTTTATCGACAAAATCTGACAGATTTGTAATGAAAACCCGTTTTATCAGCAATATTTTCGTTTAATAAGCTTATTTTTTTGCAAAAAAAAATCTGCGTACATG
>CM037783.1:58626700-58676700 GCA_021229015.1 Solen grandis
CCGCCATTATATTGTCTGTAATCAGCCTATTAGCACGCCATCCTCGTGACGTTGCTTGTTGCAAACTGACACGAAGCTTACAAGCGAGTTTGTTTGTTTGTTACAAAGATTAATGAGTGATTTTATGTCAAAACTTAATAAGCATGTTGTACCTATGTACGTTTGTCCAAACAAATATGACTTATTAAAAATATTTACATTTGTACTGCAGAACACCTTTTTTTATTTATCAATATCATCGTATAAAAATAAAAAATATAGAGAATCAAATAATGAAACAACATCACACTAAACATATTACGACACTAAATCTTTACGACAGTACATGGTTTTCGGCAATACATACTAAAACATGACATAAAGGGATTCTCAATCGTCAATATGAAAGATGCGATGGAACGAAATACGCGATGGAACGAAACAAATGCGTTTCCCGGGGCTACTTCGTACCATCGCAAAGTCAATTCAAAGGCCATAATTCTGCATCACAAAATCTTTAAAGTCAATTCAAGGGCCATAATTCTGTCATTCTTTGGATGATGCACATATGAATTATGTAATGCACATCTACACATCACTATAAATGCATATGCAAACTCTCACCTCAGTTGGAGAAGTAATGTAAAGGTAATTTGCATGAAAATATTTTACCACGGATGGATTGACGGACATCCCGACAAACAAACAAACTGACTAACTCCTATATTCCCCTCTCAATCTTTGTTGGATTGGGTATAATAAGACAATAAAACTTTTGCCTCCCAAAGTCAATGTGAATGCAGCTGCAGACACAGGTCAATCACTTCCTGTCATTGTTTCCAAGACTGTCTGAGACTGACCTGTCTCACTAACTGATAAGCCCTCTGGCTGCAGACATCTAATAATTACATACTAAGTTTTTATTCACACATCAGGTATGTGAGATGGATAAATGTCTACAAGCAGATAACACACTGCCTCACAGTCAAAAAATAAGCACAATATATTACATACTATAATAGGTGGTAGCAGCAAAGAATATCAGTAACCTTGGCTAATGTTCGAATGCACCTTTCCTGTTTCTGGCTGTGAAATTTTAAACCAAGTCTTACCCATTTGTGGCTAGCTTAACTACTCACAAGCAGTGCCGCAAACGAAAGCATGTGTTGTTTTGTGTTTTTTTCGGTTTGGTTTAATGTCCCCCTGGTAATGGATAACTTCATGTAATAAAAAAAACACTGCCCTCCAACAACTAAACCTGTAAATTCTACTTTCAAAGGTTAAAGAATACATATAGCCTACAGACTATGTGTGAAGACTATTCAATTACAGAAACATAATGGTCATATAGTAAATTGTCTGCTTGGATAATTATATCTGCATGAGGAATAATGATCTGACAAAATAAGAGAAAAATTCTATCACTCAGTCACATAGAAATGTATTGCTTTTCATGGAAATTCTTTTATGCCATTTCTATTAACATCAACATCTGTGACCTTGAGCTATGAACCTGAGTCATGCACCTGTACATTATCTTATCATGCTGAACAATTCAGCCAATTATCCCTTTCCCTCATATAGACTCATTTTGACGCACTCAATAGGTACCACATAAAGCCTGATCTGCAGAAAACCACAGTTAAACCTTACCAAATTTAATTACAAAATCCTCATTTCCAGACCACTGAGGAGCAGCGAACAGCATAAAACCTGATCAGCCTGCGAGTAATAAAACCTGATCAGCCTGCGAGTTACTCGCAGGCTGATCTGGTTTTATGCTGTTCGCATAGGTCTTTTCATGGTGTCCTCTATGAGGGAAAGGGTTATACCAAGTTACAGGTGAGACTTTTTATCTTGATATATAAATTAACATGTACCTGGAAACATGTGATATTTTTGTTGGCATGTATGAGTGCATCTGACCAGTTGGATTCCAAACATTTCAGTTTGCCACCTTTTCATTAAGTCAGAGACACTAATGGCGCTGGTTGGGGACATAGTCTTCAAAAGTATGAAAACAAATGGTGGCGATACTGATTTTTCGCACATTCGTGAGGGTGTCTGCACAAGTCAAGATAAACAAATAGTTTCAGGTGAGAATTTATCTATCGGGACCATAGAAATATATCGAGAAATAAAAAACAAGAGGGCCAAGATGGCCCTAATGACGCTCACCTGAGAAAAACTGCCTTTTTTGCCTGTACAAGTTACCGTACTGTATTACAGCTTAGTTGTAATGAATACATAATCCAATATAATTTCAATTCCACGAACTACACAGTGACTGTGTTTAAATTTGAAGTCAAACTTGACTGAGAGATTATGGCTTTAAACACTGTCAGTCAAAATGATTGCTTAAGAAATGAAGATGCTAGAGAACAAAGTTAAATATAGCAATTTTTAACATTAGGAGGGGCATAACTCCTGATGTAATTGGCCGATATCAGCCATAATCGAACTTGGCCAAAAGATTATGGTAATAAATAATGTCATTGAGTTTGAAGATGATTGCTTAAGGAATGAAGAAGCTAGAGTGCAAACAAAGTGAAATCTGCCATTTTTTAATATCAAAAGGGGCATAATAACTCCTGACCTAATTGGCCGATATCAGCCATAAAAGAACTTGGCGGGGAGATTTTAGTAATAAATATTAACATAGAGTTTGAAAATGATTACTTGAGAAAAAAAGATGCTAGAAAGCAAAAAAGGGAAATCAGGCTTTTTTTTTTTAAATATTAAAATAGGAATAACTCCTGACCTAATTGGTCTATATCAGCCATATTCAAACTTGGCCAAGAGATTATAGCTATAAACATTGCCATAGAGTTTGAAGATGATTACTTGAGAAATGAAGATGCTAGAGTGCAAACAAAGTGAAATCTGGCGTTTTTTAATATCAAATGGGGCATAACTCCTGACCTTATAGGCTTATATCAGCTATAATCAAACTTGGCCAAGAAATTATGGTAATAAATACTGTCATCAGGTTTGAAGATGATTGCTTAACCCTTTCCGTCATGGAGGATACCATGAAAAGACCTATGCGAACACCATAAAACCAGATCAGCCTGCGAGTAACTCGCAGGCTGATCAGGTTTTATTACTCGCAGGCTGATCAGGTTTTATGCTGTTCGCTGCTCCTCAGTGGTCTGGAAATGAGGATTTTGTAATTAAATTTGGTAAGGTTTAACTGTGGTTTTCTGCAGATCAGGCTTTATGTGGTACCTATTGAGTGCGTCAAAATGAGTCTATATGAGGGAAAGGGTTAAGAAATGAAGATGCTAGAGTGCAAACAAACTGAAATTTGGCATTTTTTAATATTAAAAGGGGCATAACTCCTGACCTAATGGGCTGATATCAGCCATAATCGAATTTGCCCGAGATGTTATGGTAATAAATATTGTTATAAAGTTTGAAGATGATTGCTTCAGAAATGAAGATGCTAGAGTGCAAACAAACTAACTGTGGACAATGGAGGGATGGACAACGGACGTTCATCGATCCTAATAGCTCATCCTGAGCACATCTGCTGAGGTGAGCTAAAAAATCCAAATTAACAAGAGCACCACATATAGATGCCAACACTTCTGTTAGGGTTGTTGGGGGGTTTTTTTAAAGGGATAATAAATTAGGTGAAAATAGACCTAAGAGTTATGGCCCTTGATGAGAAAGTAGCCCTTACAATAGTAATATCTCAATGCATGAGAAAGTTATGGTCCAGACAAAGTTGATGGCACTTGCATGCTCACCAATTCGTCTGCCAACCTTCATAAAACAAATATCCAGACTTTTCCATTGGAAAACCTGGTAAAAAAGAAAAACAGTTTTCACAATACAAAACAAACAGAAACTTTAGATTTGATAGATGAGGGAAGAAACCAAGCAATAAACTTTGCAGAGGAATTCGTTGTCTGGAAATTGGAAGTTCAAAGCAGGCAATAGAAAGTCTCTGTTGAGGACAAGAAATGATGTAAAGTGAACTTTTGATATAAATGCACTACTTGTTCCCAGTAAAAATGTTATGTTGGACTGTCAGTATGTTGTATATTGAATGTCATCAATTAGCCCTCAAAACAGTGTTACTTTATAATGAAATAATACAAGTCAAGTATTAAATGTTTATTTAATGTCTTTCATTTGTCCACAATAAGTTATTATATATCAAAAAGGTCAGTCAATAATTTCTTTGTTGTGTTCTCTTTTATACTGTCATTAAGTGTGTACTGTTACAAGAAATAACCATCATGTTTTATCAATGCTCTAGCCTTATTGTTCAAAGTATATAATTACAGTTTTGATGGAGTACCTTTGTCTTCTGCTTTAACACTGTTTCCTCCGTGTTTTCATTTACTTTTTAATCACTATGAGTACAACAAACATTTCAAGAGGAGAGGTAACCTTGTTTGAAACAAGTAAAATTATTGCCAAGCAATAAAAGTCCCCTACTCGAAACGGCCTTGTCACACTAAATAGAACCAAAATTCAAATATTGACAAATTAGCTGAAATCAATAGTTTGTTAATAATACATGAAGGTATGTTTTATACAGATTTTCATGTTGACAGAGATCAGGTGGTGGTCGGAATAGTACACAGGCATGTTGGCTACACGACAATTTCCAGTTGGGTAGTAAGTGAAGGCAATATCCAGGACAGATCTGAGATCATGGGTAGGCTGCTCAACCAACTGTATGAAGCCAATGTTTAAAGCTTCCTTTTCGATAGGGGAAAAACAATTGTGCAAAAAAGGGGCATAAATTTTTCAATACAAAAAACAGACTTATAAATGCTTATAAAATGCACCTTGCTGTATAATTTGTAAGACTTGACTTGAAGAAGTTGTATATGTTCTGTTTAAGTTCAAAAGTAATTTGAAGAAAAACATTCAAAAGAATAATCAATTGGCTATACAGGTATTTTCTAAGTAAAAAGGGGTACTATTATTTCAAAATAAGAGAAAGAGTTATGGAATGTGTTGTGTTCACTTAAAATAACACCAATAAATTTTGCACAAAGTCTCAATCAAATGCATCAATAGGTTCCAGAAATATTCAAGATATGTAGATTTTGGGAAATTTCAATGTGAAAAAGTTGCCATGGCCAAGTTTATCAAGAATGATTATCACAAATTAGTGACAATAGGTTGGAATTTAGAATGTCGGAAAGCAAATTTGACGGTATAATGGATTAAAATAATGAAAAATGTCAGCTGAACCCAAGTTAGTGTGGATGTATGAAAATTCTTGTATAACAGATGTCAGTATATAGTTCACTGTAACGGGAAAAATATCACAGAAATAAGATCTGACTGGTATAGATTGTACAAAAGCAGTATGACACTAGAACTGTGTCCAAAGGACACGGATGCCCCCACTGTGCAGATGTGCTCGTAAACAAGAGCAGCTTCATTTAATGTCTACAAAATTCTGTTCTTATTATAGCGTTTCAGTTGAAATTTCCTCAATTATGTATTAATGATAAAAAAGTTACCTAACTCTTGAGGCATCATATTTGGTTTCTTTACAGATGGAATACAATATTAGTGTCTGAATAAAACAAAACTTTGAAACACATGTCTGGTCTCCTAAAACTGCAGGAACACAATGCTGTGATCAGAGAAATATGTTGGGTATACAGTTACTTTTGGCTGTGGCAACTCATCTTTTACATAGACAAGATCAATAATAGATCCACTTAAGTGTGTTGGTAATGTCACACACTGGCGATAATTAAGCAGAGATTCAGATAGTCTTCTGTACCAAACTGAATCAATTTAATTATTTATATGGTATATAGTGAACAAATCAACAAAGGGCCATAATTCTGTTAAATTTGGTCGCCGCAAAAAATTACTTCCTTTACTTCCATCTACACATTAAGGTTTTCATCCCTGGAAGTTTAAGCAAAATCTGCCATCCGGTTGAAGAGGAGTTGCGTTCACAAAATTTCTATATGGTATATAGTGAAAAAATCAACAAAGGGCCATATTTCTGTTAAATTTGGTCGCCACGAAAAATTCCTTCCTTTACTTCCATCTACACATTAAGGTTGTTCATCCCTGGAAGTTTAAGCAAAATCTGCCATCCGGTTGAAGAGGAGTTGCGTTCACAAAATTTCTATATGGTATATAGTGAAAAAATCAACAAAGGGCCATATTTCTGTTAAATTTGGTCGCCGCGAAAATTCCTTCCTTTACTTCCATCTACACATTAAGGTTGTTCATCCCTGGAAGTTTAAGCAAAATCTGCCATCCGGTTGAAGAGGAGTTGCGTTCACAAAATTTCTATATGGTATATAGTGAAAAAATCAACAAAGGGCCATAATTCTGTTAAATTTGGTCGCCGCGAAAATTCCTTTCTTTACTACCATCTACACATTAAGGTTGTTCATCCCTGGAAGTTTAAGCAAAATCTGCCATCCGGTTTAAGAGGAGTTGCGTTCACAAGATTTCGTACGGACGGACTGACGGACTGACGGACGGACGGACAAGTGCAACGCTATATGCACCCCACTTTGTGGGGGCATAAAAATTGTTTGTTTATCGGGTTTAATGTCCCACCGACAGTATTTCAGTCATTTGGAGACGATGTCTACTTGAGACAGATATAGTGCTGCCACACTGCAGTATCACACCGTATACATGTGGCCTGATACCACACCCAGTAACATTATCCTGACACAGGGCCAACCAGTCTTGGAACTTTTCATATATGCTGAGCGGCAAGCAAGGGAGCTATACAAATAATTTTTTTTGACGCTCTTGGCCAGCTGGTCCGGTATGACAAAATAGTGCCCTTTTACAATTTTTCAAAATCAGCAGCACCTTATTAAATGCTTTATGTGTTTTCCTTTTTGCAAGCAAGTAATTTTGACACTTTGTTAGGGTGTGCTTTATAAATTGCCAAAAATATAATATTAAAAAAATATACATATATTAATCATGTAAAATAATAGGAAGATTTCTTATAAAATAAAAAGCAAGAAAAAAATAAATACAGCCGGAGTTCCATTGTGAATTTAGACTATTCCACTTTTTACCTATAAATTGTCTGCCTTTTGACAGGGCAACAATACATTTAATTCCTTGAAATCTAAAGAACACATTTGACACTATTTGCAATAAAATATCTTTATTGCTTGAAATTTCTACAATAAATGTCAAATAAATTTTAAAGTTGCAGCTGAGTTCCTTCTACCTTCAACAGGAGATTGTTAGAAAAGGTATTTTTGGAAAACTGTTAATAGAAGCACTCCTTCAGGGAGTATTTTTGAAAAAAAGTTTTAAGCTAGATCTGATTTTTCTTCCTTATTTATTATAACATGCTTTGCAGGATCAGATAAAATAAATATTAACAATTATCATAAAGAACAATATGGTGCTTATTTGTGAAAAACATGTTAAAAAATGGATTTTACAGTGACTGGGAAAACATTATTTTACGACATTTGTTTTTTTATTTAAAAGTGACATTTTAAGGGACATTTTTTAACTTTAGATGTAATATTAACTGTCTAATTGTGACAACAGCACAGAGCCCCTCTCTGGAATTTTAAAAATTCTACATAGATAATAAAGCGAGGGGCAAAGGAAAGTATACACAATATTTCTCTTCATGTTTATATTGCAGTGCTAAAATGTGATTCATGAAAACTTAATGACACAATAGAACAACCATTCTGACTTGAGAAAATTAAAAAAAAAGTAAACTATACACTGATAAAGGTAAAAACCAAAGGGCAAAATTCTCTGTGTATTCAAATCATGAGACTGACAGAAAAAAAAATCTATAGAACTTAAAGTGAAGAAGATTCTCTGATCTACATAATTAACATCTATTGAGCCCCACCCACCCCCTCTAACAATTTTTTTTTTTTTTTATATTAAATAATGACACTACAAGATTTACCTATAAATGTATTATATTCAAATGTAATGACACTACAAGATTTACCTATAAATGTATTATATATCTTAACAATGTTAAGATCAGTCTGGAGAAAGTGATGTATATCTGGATTCATCATTATAACTGTTTATTCCTTCTAAAATAAACTAGAACTACCAGTATCCCACCTTGTCTTCATGCGAGTGCAGGACGGTGTGTGTTATGTAACATGGTGTGACTAACTTGATTCCTGTATAGCACCTACTTCAGTGAAGCTGAGGTTTTACAATTTAATTACAAGACACAAGTCAATGACACAAAACCAGGTTTTCCAGAGTCACCACTGGCAAGCAAAACTATTTCTAGTAACAGTGGCCTTGACCCTATTGATCTGAAAATCAATTCCAATCTCCCTCTTCCCATAAGGTATCTACCTACCAAGTATGAAAACTGTATATAGATGTATTTGACGGAAACGAAATGTTTGACGCCAGCCCATCCACCCCCTACTCTCCAAACAACATACCCATTCAAATAAGCAGGATTTTTGTTCAAAACCTGGCTAAAAATCATAGTATTCTGTCCCCACTTCAGTGCCCAGAGTACCTACATGATAATCCCTTGTTTGATACACTGAAATGATCAATTCACCAAGGTTATGACCTCTACACTATGACCTTAACTTAACTTTGACCTTACCTCTTCATAAGTTGCCGAGGGAGGTGTGGCAAATACTGCTGAGGCTATAGTCTTCTCATACCAGTGGAGGCTGGCAAACACAAAACACCTGTAACACAGCAGTAGATCATGACTATTAGATACATCAGGGCTAAAATAATCAGCCAGAATATTAAACTACACAAGAACTGTTTTTATTTCGTAAACCAAACATTTTGTAAAACATGAATCCACAAATAAGTGTACCCACAAATTCTCTTGTGTACATAATCAAAGAAGTTCAATTTCAAGAAAAAATTAATTATATTACAGTATTTGCATTTTTGAGACTAAGTAAAAACATAGACTCAGAGAGGATGAATTCAGGCCCTGGCTCGAATTCCTTCAACAATACTTAGCGCTAAGTAATACTTAAATTCTTAAACTAGTTGACACACATTCCACCATTACTATCTTATGAAATATTCAAGTACACGACTAGGCTGAAATGAATTTTTACCTTAAAAAGTAACAACAATTGTTAAGAAATGAAATATTTGGGTATTCTTTTAAAGAAATAATAATGAAATTCGCCCATAAGTATTTAAGTTTTACTTAGCACTAAGAATTGTTGGTGGAATCTGACCCTGAACTAATGGTCAAAGACCTAAATTAGAACTTTTTGTAAATCAGTAAATAATCCCATGCAATGTCAAACTGCTAAACTGGCTGATCAAACATGAATCACACAGTGACTGGTAATATTTTAATCAAAGTGACATTTGGCATGGTTGCCATGGTATTGGCATTTTCCACAAAAATCTATGTGACATTTATTATCTTAAAAAGACATCTCTGAAAATTTCAATGTGACATTTTCCGTGTAAATGAGACAATGACACAGGGTCCCCTTATTTCCCACAGGCAAACATACCAATATCCCAGGGAATGGTATGAGGTTGCATCTTTTGGGTTGATTTCTATGGCCCTCTGCAAACAAACAAATTACATCTGTTAGAAATGTGATAACAACTGATAACAACAAGTCCGACAAATCAGGCATAGTAATTCCGCACCCCTGAGCATCATAAGATGTGACATCATTATTATCGGTTCGATGTCATTTTATTTACATGTTAACCTGGCTCAGTAAACACAATGTCACTTTTGCATAAGTAAGCAATAAAAATATATCCCGCTGAAAATGCAGTCATCTTTCATGGTGAAAGATGATTTATCATTAATAAATATTTTTCAGTCCTTTTGCCAAAAGCAAGCAATGAGTGATTTATCATTTATGAATTTATCTCATATCTCTTCCCCAAAGGCATGGACAGAAATAGCTTATGTCAACTATAAAACTCTTTTGATGCTTTGACTATTATTTTTAATTTAGTAAATGCGTTACATGTTTACTGTGCAGTCACTAGGGAAATAGCTGTCTGGCTGTAAGAAATTTTTCAAAGTGAAAATACCAAATAACTTACCAGGAAATGGTCCCTGACTTTGTAAGCATTAATGATCCTCTGTTTCTTCCCTTCAAATTCCCCAGTGTAGTCTAGCATGATGGCGTACCACTGCAAAATAAATGCCACAGCAAAATACATACCATGGCAAAATGTTGCTATAAACAAATAATATTGTGTCACAGTGATATATTTACGAAATGTATAATAGCAGATATATATGAAATATTTGTATTCATATAAATTATATGATTTTTCAACTTTGTATTCAAATTAGAAATATTTAAGCTTTATATTCACATAAATTAAGCCTTGTATTCATATAAATCATTATTACTAATTAAATTTTAAGTGCTTGATGCAACACTACGGCAACTACATAAAAAAATGGAAGTCATTATAATAGTTTTGCACCAAGCTCTAGATTTGTACTTTAACCCTTTCCCTCATATATACTCATTTTGATGCCCTCAATAGGTATCACATAAAGCCTGATCTGCAGAAAACCACAGTTAAACCTTACCAAATTTAATTACAAAATCCTCATTTCCAGACCACTGAGGAGCAGCGAACAGCATAAAACCTGATCAGCCTGCGAGTTACTCGCAGGCTGATCTGGTTTTATGCTGTTCGCATAGGTCTTTTCATGGTTTCCTCTATGAGGGAAAGGGTTAAAACTCTAGGCATTTTAGTCAAAGATTGTGAAAACAGCTAATTTCATGGCAGATACATACTATTACTGAGTGATTGCATGAAGCATTTCATGCAAAATCTATTAATCATGTCTGACCCTGTAACCTTAAATACTTTCAAAGCCCTTTACTCCATACATTTGTTTACTAATCCACTCATTACCTTTTCAAAAATTCAAACAGAGGAAAGAACAGAGTTGACAGTTTGTCAGATTTTACTTCCCATTGACAGTATGTTTTAGTCACTTGAAGATTATGTCAAAACAGATATATTACTGCCACAATGCAGTACATGTATACTGAAAACAACTTTCTTTGGAAAGTCATAAGAAGTCTACCTCTGCCACAATTCCTATAACAAAATCCCCATCTGTATGTTACCATGGTAACGCACCCTATGTACTGCCCCACTGCCCTCGTCCAGTTCTAGGGCCCTCTTTATGTAATCAAACGCCTCATAATACAGTGCTTTCTTCTCATCATTGTTCTTTGCATGTTTCCCCTTGTCCACTGCCGCTCGACACAGCCTCCATAGAATCTCCGCATCATCAAGATCCTGTGAAAATGTATGTAGTTAATCAGTAAAAGGTAACTTTCTAAAGAAAATTAAGATCTTTTAAAGGACTATATTTCATTTTTTTATCATCACATAAAATCTCAACTGTTAAGTACTCAGGCACATTAAGCCTCCCTCTCTTGTCTGGGTATTTAAGCATCACTCCATATTCAGATAAAAAATAATTCATTAGCTTATTTGATTCTGCTTAATCAGAAAAATTCAGTATCTTTTATTTGACACATTGTTAATCCTGTGAAGGTGTACAAGATAACTACTGGTTATGCAACATTTATAGTATGCCCACCCTCAGGGTCAAACAAAGCCCCTGGCACACTTTTCAACCTTCCTGAGGAGCTATGATATAAAATATAGAGAAAACAAGCACTACATTCGAATGAATGCCATGACCCCGCAGGGGCCTTATACCTTGGGGTCAAGGTCATTTGAAGGTAAAGGTCACCTGGCGGGTAAAGCTTATCAAGGTGCATGCACCTGTGAAGTTTGGAGGCTGTAGGTGGAAGGACTTCCATGTTATGGTCAAGGTTAAAGTTTTGTGACAGACATACAGAAAAAGAAACAGACAGACCAAAATCAATATGCCCCCCATCTATTGATGTCATCTGACTGCATGATCAGTAAATACCAATCAGTTAGTCCCAATCAGTTAGAGCAATATCTGAATGATTAAACATCTTAACAAGTGCTCAATCAATTGCGTGTGGAATACTTTCTATAGTTAACTGAATATAACAATCTTACAATTTAATAATTTCTTTGTTCCATTGTATTACATGCTGTCCTACAATTGAGCTGACTGAATAACAGGCCTGCATTTCATTAAGCATCCCAAAATAAGATTCACGACAAGAAGAGTAAAAAAAGACAAAATGTGACAGACAGATGGACGACGAAGACATGATCCTCTGCTTACAGCAGGTGACACAAACAGTCTCAAATTCTGCATCACTGTAATTCTGGAATATTTAAGAAACTTAAGACAATATTCAGTAAGACCATGCTAATGTTTCTGTATGCACAAAGTTTTTTCTCCCTTGGCAAAAAAAAAAAAGATCTTCAAAATAATGAGTATAGGAAAATCTCAGACAGAGAACTCTTGTAACAAAGGAACTAGACTTGTGAAACTTTGGACTATAATGAGTGCGGACAGCAATGAGACAAAAAAAACAGGCTTCTCACTGATGCAATCTTAATTTGATCCCAAGTCCAATCAACATTGTATGTGAAACAGTGTTTTCTCAAGTGCATGTTACTTGTGTCTTTGATGCAATTGATTTGACTTTGATGCAAAAAAATTGGCTGTGTGTGTCATATACATGTATGACACAATTTAAATCTTCATGTTTTTATTTGGCTGCTAGCTTTCAAACACGGTAGAGAAGCAACTCAGTGTCTATCTATGACAGTGCCAAACCAGCCATTATCAAGACATTTAAAATGAGTGCACATGTTAGCATCTTGTGATCGAGACATTTCATTTAAAGTGTGCCAAAGACCAAGATTCTGTGTCCTGCTGTAAACATAAAAAAAATTGCCATCTGGGGCTTCTTCCTCAAAGCAAGTTATATGTTTAAGCTACCTAACATATTCATCAAGGTGTTTCAAACTTTAAATCTACATGTAAAAGTTTTTGCGTTCTATGAAGACAGATAGTCTGGTCAAATATTTATCCCTTCTAGTCACCAGCATCATTCATGATTTTATTCCAATCCTGTCTGTACAATGTTATGAATAAAGATGACCTAAAAACATTTTTACTGTTTCCCTTCTCAAAAATAATTATGACCCCCTATATTTTATAAGAGTATTCCTTAGAACACATGTGTCACTTTGCTGAAGCGTGATAGAAAAAGTGTGAGACGGACAGAAAAGGGGAATAACTAAGACAAAATTGATGCTAGAGTTATGGGCCTTGCACATGACAATTACCCATGTCAAGTTCTGTCAATAAATGAAATTTCATTTCAATAGCATAAATAGAGCAGAGGTTATTGCAGAAGTAAGAATGACAGTCAAAAGAAAGAAGTGTGAATTTAAAGGGGAATAACTAAAAACAAGAGGGCCATGATGGCCCTGAATCGCTCAACTGATTATAAATGAGCAACATGTTGGATTTTTCATATTGACCTACTTTTTGACCCCACATGACCCACTTTCAAGCTTGTCCAAGATTTTATGGAAACAGACATTCTGACCAAGTTTCATGAAGATTGGCCTAAAAATATGGCCTCTAGAGTGTTAACAAGCCAAATTGTTGACGACGCACGTCGCACAACGGACGCCGAACAAAGGGCGATTACAAAAGCTCACCTTGAGCACGTTGTGCTCAGGTGAGCTAAAAAATGATACAAGAGATATGAACCTTGTGCATTTCAATTCACAGTGTCAAGCTCTGTCCATAAATGAAATTTCATTTCATAAGCATGATTAGGGCAGGAGTTATTGCAGAATAAAGAATTGTGATGGAAAAAAGTGTGACAGACAGACAGACAAACACAACAGACAGGTGATTCAAAAATGATCCCCAGTTTTTCAGATGTGGGGTCAAAAACTACATACATAACTGAAAGTCTGGGGGAAAACGGTGTAAAAGGCTATTTGGTCACCCAATCTGACATACTCTTGTTTCCCCAACATCAGGTGAACTAAAACACCACCATCAGTGACAACAAGGAACAACTATTGTATCTGCCAAGTTTCAAATTACAGACCACTGGATCCTGTCACTGACATTATAACCTACTCACCTTGTGCTCTACCAGGTAGTCGTAGAGTTTGTGAACTTCTCCTGCTGAGTACAGCTCATCTGCCACCTGGGCAATACTGCCAGTTCCTGATGTCACTATTGGGAAAGAGACAAAAATACAGGTAAACATTGCAACCCAGGTGTTTAATAAAGCTGCATATGCGACCCTTGAAAATAATATCTTTAAGATTTTAGACTTTAATCAATAATAAATTTAAATGTGTTTCAGCACACAAAATATTAACAATATATACCTCACAAGACTTAAAAATATTTCAACAAATGTATTAAATAAGGTAAAACCATTGAAGCATTAACAAACAATAAAATATTTAAGTATATTAACTGTTAGATGAAATATTTTAATTAAACAAAATAAGTAAAAAAAAAAAGAAGACATCGACAAGTTATTGCATATGAAGGCCGTTTTAAAATCTGACTCTGAAAGGATCCAGTTCAATCCATATTATGCACAGGAGAAGGTAGAAAGTAAGAAGCTTTAAGAAATGTGTCTGGACATTTTTATACTTTTCCAGACAGACATTACTGAATTGATTTTAACAGCTGATATTCAATACTGCACAGACTGCCAGTAAACCTCAAGTCCTGCTTAAATTATTACAGCCATTGACAAAGACATTAGTCTCATTGTTTTTTGTGTATAAATATCCTAATCATACTGTTGACCCATTATCTAGCAATACTATAACAGGTGGTATGATACCATACCCAGTCTCATTATCCTTACATCGGCCAATCAATCCTCAAACTACCCTAATATGCTGAGCACCAAGCAAGAGAGTTATACCAGTACCATATTTTACATCTTTGGTATGTTGCAGCCAGAGATTAAACTCACAACCTTCCGCTCTAGAGACAGATGAGTATTTCAGTCATTTAGCAATACCCAGCTATTTACAGATGAAGAAAGATCCCTGGTACATAGAGGAATCCTCGCAGAACCTTCATCACATGAAACATTTGAGTGACTCTGCTGGGACTTGACCCTCTCAGCAGTGAGGAGCTAAGTGTTCCTAAATCAGGTTCCACAGAACCCAAACCCATTCCCAGTCTTTGATTTGTTTACTGCCATATAATTACATAGGGGCCTTATATAATGCAGTATCTATGTTTGAACCCTTAACACATGTCAAGTGCTATCTATATTGTATCCAGGGTTTTCCATGACACATTAAAGTGTCCATTTTGACCCTCAATTTGTCCAAACAAACCCCAAATATTTTAGAATTTTAGAATTTGTCTCCTTATCTTGATATCTACGTTTCATTTGACCCATGCTTCAGACACTTTACATAACTGATCATGCTACTGGTAGAAGGGTCTCCTTACAAAAAGGGACAGATGAACAAACATACATATATACAAACAGGCAGATACAAACTGACCACCATCCTTCATGCTCATCACAATATTGTATTTACTCTATCAATAATACTACTTTGTTCAGTCTCATTTGCCTACAAAGGGAGTTAACTCACACCAGACATCACAGAAAGTGTAGTATTTGTGATTCCTCTTATCTTCATTTGATGTAATGTCAAAAGGAACCTTACACTGTCATCTGTGAATTTATTAGACCAGCCACAGGTATGTTTTTATCTGCTGAATAGAGACTCAACAAGGGAAGCCCCAACCTCCACTAACCCATTATCAAGCCCTGTCCATCCCACTTAAAACAATGCATGGTCAGTATGGCCTAGTAGATACAGATTGGCCGGTTAGTAAAGGTGGCTGCTAATACAGGTTCAACTGCATGTCTACTTGAGACAGATACAGAGCTGTCACACTGCATCATCATGACACAGACATAAGGCATGATATCACACCCAGTCACATTATCCTGAAACCGGGCCGACCAGTCCTGCAACTACCCTTATATGCTGAGAGCCAAGCAATGGAGCTAAGCCTGTATCATTTTTAAGACTTTTGTATGTCTTGGGTTGGACCCAAAATCTCGGAGCAGATGCCCTAACCACTTCTCCACCAGAACCAATATAAATCTCCTAATCTCTTGGGCACTACAAAGTGGCAATCAGTATAAAACCTGATCAAGCTGCAAGTAACATCAAACTAATATTTCATAGGGTTCAGACATTTATAACATCAAACATGCCTTCTCTGGGGTGAAAGAATACAATGCAGTTTGCAAACAGGTCACTAGAAGAACAATGGCTAACAATCACTGAAAACAACACTAGCAACACTGCAGAACACTTGCTGGCTTTCTTTTAATTTCAGTGGTATCATCATCTACTTATGTCTGACAGTATTACTTAGGCTAGGATTGATAAGTAAGCGTTATTGCACAATTCATATTATATATATATGTAGATAAACGATATTTCTCTCTCTCTGACTTGGAAAAAGGGTTTTCCTTAAGAATAAAAGCAGAAGGCTAGTTTTAAATTGTAGGAGGCAGAGGGGGTCCTACGTTTTCTTGTGAGTTTTTTTTCATTTTCTATGAGTTATTCACATTTTTTTTTATATTTTAGCCAACCAGATAAGGAATTGAGGTAGTCAAATCTGCCGCCAGCCGCCTCTTAAGGAAAACCCTGGTTCAATTCAAGCATTTTGATATATTACAACAAAGTTAAACAAGTTCTGTTGTGTTGCTGTCAATTAGTGCTACCTCTTTTTGTGCTTTGTTTGCGTGCTAATTAAACACATATCCTTTAAACAATGTTTTGGATAAAATCATTTGGATCCTCATAAGTCATTACATGTATATGAAATTCCATGCCCTACACAAAATGTTACACACTAATGAATCTTTACTGATAAGTACCACAGAAAAATGAGGCAAATCTATCATAGCAACATAAATTAGAGTGAATGTCCTATTAATCAACATGGTAATGAATGAAAAGATTCAAAACACTACACAGTGGACACAAAATGTATGAATCCAATATTTCAGTATATCCCACACCTCAAAAAGTGAACTGGGGTTAATACAGCTATTAAGGAATACATTTTATATATCCATAAAAAATGAAGCTGAAGCTCAAAATAAATACTTGAGTTAAACATAAATCTCAGACTCTTATCAGTTATTAAGTATCAAACTCTAAAGACAGTGCATGGGCAGTCACGAATCATATTCTGACCCTTACGTTCACCTACCTGTGGTCTCAGGTTCCTTTTCCTCCTTCTTACCCCAGCTGAAGCCTGGGATACTGAAGGCCTGTACTGTCACAAAGGGCACAAGGGCTGCCACACAACCACTCTTGCCTAGGGGCCTCCCACACTTAGGGACCTACAGTGTATCAATCAGTCTTTAAAATAATATCAATAAAATTATTCACCACAAACTTCTTTAACCCTTTCCCTCATATAGACTCATTTTGACGCACTCAATAGGTATCACATAAAGCCTGATCTGCAGAAAACCACAGTTAAACCTTACCAAATTTAATTACAAAATCCTCCTTTCCAGACCACTGACGAGCAGCGAACAGCATAATACCTGATCAGCCTGCGAGTTACTCGCAGGCTGATCTGGTTTAATGCTGTTCACATAGGTTTTTTTATGGTGTCCTCTATGAGGGAAAGGGTTAACATCGGAGTCAGTCCAACAGACTTAATTAGTTAGAATTAAATGAGAATAGCTCCTTCCTCCAAGCCACTGATCTGACATACATATATGGTGGTCAAAGACAAAATTTGTTAGTCTCAGGAACCCTTCAGTGTCAAAATATTAGTGCCTATTAAACTTATTTTTCTTAAAAAAAAAAATAAATAAAATAAAATACTCAATATTCTATACTGTCATTACTAATGTCTAAACTTTTGACATGTAGCCAGACGGTTTTTAAATTTTAATTATTTTATTAGTCCCTTTGGCTGCAGACAATCAGACATTCTGAGATATAAATAAAAAAACATGTATGCAAGCTGTGTTTTATGCTCTCCAAAGCTCACCATTTATAGCATCAGGATTGAGAAAAATCGATACTGTGCCTCTATATATGGTAGTTCTGAGTTTTATTTGACTTCAATTCTCAATGTCAAACCTGCATTACTTCAGCACGCATCTGTTGAAAATCATACATTTTGACTTGCAAGAGATATTGTAGATACATATATCATAAATAAAGTTTTATTAGATATCATTTTCTCCTACAGCATCACAAAATCGAAATGAAATGATATCAATTTCAAAACAAGCAGGCCCGGATCCAGAATTTTCTGTTGGGGGGGCCAAAATCTAAATGTGATGCGAGTGCTAGGGGGTTCCGGGGGCATTTTTTTTTTTTTTAACTTGAAGACAATGGATCTTATGCCTAGGTCCCACTGGAGAAAAATCATCGGCGTTGTGGAATTTCTCCCGATGGCATCAGATGTTTGAGCAAAAAAGACAGGAGCAGTCCCATTAGAAGCTTCGGGATTGGTCCGTTGAAACGTACACTGATGTTTCGGCTATGGTACAATGGCCTTATATTATCAGGGATGGCTCCAAATGCCCTGGAAATTTCTCTAATGATCTGGAAAGGGGCCCCGGAGCTTCACCGAATTTGAAACATCATCGGGGAAATATCACAGTAGATTAAGGGATGTATTGTTGTATCAAACCATCCTAGGTGCCTTGGGGAAGATTGTGGAGATTATGAGAATTTGGTGATGGAATTCAGAGACAAAATTAATTTAGACTTTCGGGGGTTTATGAGGATACCCCCAGCAATGTCCCATGGCTTTTTTGACCATCTCAGTCTAAGGGTTACCAAAAAAGCAACAAATCTTAGAGTGCGCTTGCCGAATTTTTTACAAATATTCTGAGATTCTATCACAAAATCTGGAATGTGTCACAGAAAGGTCGCCGAACCTTCAGACATCACCGAAGCCTAGGGGATTCCTCAGAGGAAAAAAATATTTCGCAGAAGCTCCGTAAATTCTTCACAGGAGCTTCCGGGAAGCTATGCTTATATATCCCCCCATAAAACTTTGAGTACATATAGGGAAAATTTTCAATGTAAGCAATGAAATTCTCCCAAGGCCTCCCAATGATTCCACATGGCTCGCAACGCTTCCGTAGCTTCTGCGGGACACAGGGGAACCTGTTCCCGATGCCTCCCGAGGCTCATCAATTTCCATCGGGAGTACCTCCCCGAGGCAAAAAAATGTCAAGTTGGACTGAGCCTTGAGCAATATAATTTTATATTTTACCTTCGCAAAGCCATGTTATTGAATAACTACTTTGCAACAGTATTTGACTACTGTTGTATCAAAAAAAAAAAAATGACGGTAGTGGGGGGGACACTGATATTACTGAAAGGGCATTTACTCCGGTATTGGGGGATAGGGTAAAAAATATAAGTTTCTCGTGCATTTTCAACAGCAAACTGGCATAAAAAAAAATTAATAAGTGTTCTTTGGACCCCTCCCCCCCCCTCCCCCCCCCCAAAAAAGTGACTTGTGTACAGTATCAATTAGTGAAGGTTTTGAATAATCATCAGTTTTAGACTCAACATTGTAAAAGACAGTTTTGTTTAAATCTGAGGAAAAAATCACTTCAAACATATTTTGTTAAATATGTTGAAGGGAATACCGGGTATATGCTGTATTAGGTTTGAACTTGGTAATCTTGACTGTCTAATTGTCAATCTGGAAGCAGCCTTCACACACAGACTTCCCAGATAAAAAAAAAAAATCAGGCGCACGGTTATGGGTTGGACGATTGCAGAAGGTTTGGGCCCCTTCTGCATGTCGATTTTTTGTGCATTTTTTTTTCTACATGTTAAATCAGTGACAGAACAAAAAATATTCAGTAATAAAAGCTGTTGATATTTAAAATAAAATCTTTAATATCCGTTTTATTTCAAACATAAAATGTGTTTTCTGTACATTAGTATTTCATATTCATTGACTTATCAGTAACATTGCTCAATGACTGATTACCTAGATTTGATTTGAATTAGTGATCATGCATAATCTACATATACATTGTCACAAAATATGGTTTGTCCCAAAATATGGCAGATTGACATTTTCAAATTCTTTCATTTCTTATTCATTTTTTTTATAAATTTAAAATACACCAGGGTGTCTATATTAAGAGACCATGAATACACATACATGTAGATTATTATATTCATAAATATTAAAAAAGTGAACATGATGATGTATCGGGCCTACTGTTTGTATTTATTCCTTTCATTGAAAAATATTTAGAGGAGATAGTTTCATAAAAAAATTATACTTAAAAAGTTACCTAAAAATATTAAAGCTGATGACGTTTAGAAACACAACCTATTTCTGATTAAGTTTAATTTGCATGGCTAGCAATAAGTAAGCATCTACTCTGCAGAATACTAAGATTTTTTTTGGCTACAGCAATCTGGTAATTCCTTTTTTTCCAAATTGTTAGATCGCTCGGCAGACGACATGTAAATGTTTCTCAATCATTGAACGTGTCATTGAATTTGCTTACGCAGTACCCTAAACACATGCTTATCACACAGTCATGGACGACTGCCAATTCAGATTACCTACACATTAACAGCAGGGGGCCATAAAACAATAGGAGTCTGGCTGGTCAGGTGGTTATGCGAGTGGTTCAGTATGGGGGCCCACATTGGGGATTTCCTCTAGACAACATTACTATGATGTAATCAAGGGATTTTATAGCCTAGAAAAATGTATGACCAGGGTAGCTGGGGGGGGCCTTCGCCCCCGAACGACATATCCACCAAATTTGGTAGCAATATATCTCACTTCTCAAATTTAATTAGTCCACATCTGTGTACCCATAATTTGTGATATCGTTCTACTTTCGATTTTGCAATATCCCCTACGGAGTCGTGACAACCAGTACCAAAAATATCCGAAAATAGCCGAGTGGCTCAATGATGGGACTTAAATTTAATATACAGCACAAGAATTTATTTTTGTTGTTGTTGTTTTGTTTTTGTAATTGTTGTTCTTTTTTATTTTTAGCATCAATTACCTTGAATGAATGACCCCAAACGGGAACCAGAACTCCCTCCCATGCGGGAAGGTATAAAAAGCTCCTCCCATGCATGCTACTGATACTCACAGGGAGCTTTCACCATGCAGGCACTCTTGAATTAGCATCTTAGGAAATTATTTACACATTCAAAAAACAAACAGTGTTTTGAAATGGACTTTCTTGTCGTATTTAGCCTATATCAAACAAGTTGAACTTTAATAATCAATCGTTATGGATTGTGACCTACTAGTGCGGCCCTACCAGTGTAAAGAAGATGACAATACAATAGTGATTGTCATAATGATTTATTAATTTCGATATATCAATGACTTAACTCAAATAAATGCTCTAGCAGAGAGATAACCCCTATATAAACATCCACAAGTTTTAGCCGAGAATGAATAAACAAAGCGTGGAAGTCAGCTCTTATAAATTATATGCAGTTGGTTGACCTTACAGACTGTCATTATATATCGATACCCGGTTTTAAAACATTTTGTCATAATTGATTATTTTTAACAAATTCGCATGTTCTTTTCATAACTGAATAAAAATGTTTACTTCTCTGACACATCTTAGTCCATTTTTCAGGTCACAAACTCTTTTAACATGCTGTCGAAGCACAAAATAAAATGTTCTAGTCGTCTGTCCGATGTGCGCCGCCATCTTTGAACAACTCAACTGTGGCTTTTCACCTTCACACTGGAGAGTATTTTCACTCTACGCAACCAAGTACGAAGAAAGAAGGTGGACAGTAGCGCCATTACAAAACTCGTGCGGAGTTTATTGTCTATTAAGGATTCACTATGTTGATACACCTTTTAGTCCAACTTTCGTAACTATTGTACAACGCATTTTTTTCATAAAGCAAACTGTTCTATATTTGCCATAGCCATATTTGAGTTAAAAACAACATAAGTTATAACTACAGAGTAATAGAGATGAGCGGTATTCTGACTGCACTTTAAACGCGTATGTTATTTCAGGGTCTCTCTATATACACATTATTAAAGAGACCCTGGTTATTTCATATCAGCTATTTACCATACTAGCTTTAGGCAATGTTTGTTGGGTTTTTCTTCCTTTAAAAAAGAACATTAAGATAAAGCCAATGGTTGGTTTATTTGTTTGTTTGTTTTTGTTGTTTTTGGTGTGTGTGTGTTGTTGTTTTTTTCTTGTTGTTGTTTTTTCTTGTTGTTGTTGTTGTTGTTGTTGTTGTTGTTGTTGTTGTTTGTAATATAATTTGCTCGCAGCTGTGTATTTTTATAGTTTATCACAGGATGTAGGTCACATAAATGCCTTACGTTTGAGTGCCACAGTAAGCCAACGACCTTGCAGTTCAGTCGTCGGACTTTTTCAATAAGTTCGTGTTTGATTTTAAAAAAAAATGCTTAAAGACAGTGTGCTGACTATTTTTTATATATGCATGTGCAAAATGCCCCGCGTTTAGCCCAGCCTCGGATACCCACGGCTGCCTATTACATCTGTCAGTCGTGAGATACTTGGCTAGCACATTGTCGTTATAAGGACATTCATAAGAGATACGCCGACCACTAAAAATGCTGCCTACACAAATGAGTACTCTTCAGTTGGAGATCTAAAATCTGTAAGTTTGTAAAGGCTTGTCTAAGTGCCGTAAGTACGAGAGTTTCTATTCGTCCAATAAACCTACTACCTTTTCAAATAATTGCTAACTAATAATCCCACGGGCGATGTACAGAGTAACGGAATGAGCGCTCGTGGATTTCCGATGCTGCGTTAAGCTTGGTGCGTCATTTATATTTTATTTTATTCATTTATGTATTGCCGTACGTGTCTACAACTTCCCCTCGGACTTTGAAATGTGACATTATGTCCTCATTATATATCATAATGCACCTCTCAGGATCTGTGCTTGTATCAGGTAGAATTGCTTTGCAATGAATGGCAGTTCGAGCAATTAACTTGTCAAATTTTAAAGAATTACTCATTCATACATATAGTTATAAAAGAATATTTACGTAGATTTTAAAAATGTAAAGCATCGACGTCAGAGTGAATCTTCTTTGAATTGAGTTTTTCATGCCCGGAATTCAATTTATCTAGAGCAGTGTCTCTTAATACTATATTTAATACTGTACTATATACAGAGACCCTGTCTAGAGTGACCCCGATTTTCTCCAAACTGTCGGTAATAGATCTTTAAAGCCCAATTTTATGGCATGAAAAGAACACCGTAGTTTTGGCATCAGGTGTCACGGTAGTTACAGATCAGCAGGGTGCTTATTTGAAAGCTAAAATCAATGTCTGCACACCCTGAGCATCGTTATACAGAAAAGTGATAGGCACGTGACACCGCGGGGATTAAATTTAAGATGTGTGTAAAATCATGTATGGCTTATTATGTTACTTTAACCCCAAGATCGGGTTACAGAACTGCAGGGTGTGTCATCCTTGTGTATAATTATAAATACATCAACACTGGAAAGCAATAGCTCACACCTTTCTTAATGAAAATCCGTGAGTAACCTTGGAAACTCGCACTTTCTTCAAACGAGTCACTATAAAATATTTTGCGACGGAGAAAATATTGAAATGTATTTGTAAGTATCCGAATTCTTATCCCTCTTAAAATACATTTAACCATTAAATAGTATATTGTAAATAATTCGAGCTTTGTGACTTTTTTTCTTCTTTTCTTTTTAAATGATATTCTAATAGTGTTTTCTTTTTTCCGATTAATATGGGAACCGAACTTTATCCCCATTCCCATGCAATGGCAAAGGTATGTATTTTTAGGAAACATTCTCGATTAAGAACATATTGCATTCCTCAGCCAAAAAGTATGTGGCACTTTCCCCAAGCTTGGTGTGAAATCATTAGTCCCTACCACATTTATGTACCAATATTTACCATACCTCACAGTTGATTTTATTTCTGCGGGTAAATAATTTATTTTATTCGGCGAATTCGCTGTGAAACAGTGGAAACTTTTATCCATGGAAATTGATTTGCAGGATAAAAATTCCTGATCTACATACTTGTATATGTTAAGTCGTACGGGAAGCCCCGTAACTTATCTGTGAGAACTATTAACTGGATGTCATGCTTTTTTCTAGATAATTATGTGAAAATAAATGCTTGCTATCCACATAATTTAACCAATTTGAAAATAAATGCGATATATCCAGTTATCTTATTAATATATGGCTGGCAGTAGTATAGGCACTAACCAAAGGTACCCGGCACGTTGCTGCCAATATATATATTCAATGACCTTATATATAATAAGAAAATAAGACGGTAGCTAAAACAGTTCACGAAGTCCTTCACCGCTGTGGGTTCGAATCCCGGTAGGGACTTCGGATTTTTCATGTGAGGAAGCCTTCCAGCTGGCTTGCAGTAGGTCGGTGGTTCTACCCGGGTACCTCTGTGTACTCGGGGTCTTCCTCCACCTGGACTTCGGATTTTTCATGTGAGGAAGCCTTCCAGCTGGCTTGCGGTAGGTCGGTGGTTCTACCCGGGTACCTCTGTGTACTCGGGGTCTTCCTCCACCTGGACTTCGGATTTTTCACTGTGAGGAAGCCTTCCAGTGGCTTGCGTAGGTCGTGGTTCTACCGGGTACCTCTGTGTACTCGGGGTCTTCCTCCACCTGTAATTAGCTGGACGTCGCTATATGATTGAAATACTATCGCAGCGACGGCAAACCCCAATACAACTACAAAATCAACACTGTTATTGTGGCTTTAATTTTTCTCTAGTTTTACACGGGAGAAATTGGCGAAATTCTGTCGGCCAGATCTCTTCCGACCCAAACTGTTGTAGCGCGATTCCTTTGGCAAGGGGGGCGGGGTTGTACCTGATTGTCTTTATTCATCCCTTCCACGCAAAATAAGACCAATTTTAAGAAAATCCACCAAAATTCACAGGAGTTACGGCAATTGAAACAACATGATGTACGTTTTTAGTGGAAGAAGTTACCTACCTTCTTATTATATATAAGGTCATTGATTTTTTTAATGGGCAGCAACGTACCGGGTACCTTTGGCACTAACAGGCAATTTTTTCCTGTTAAGATACCTAAGAGGATAACAAGAAAGTTTTCTACGTGCCAGATACTAACTGAATATGTGACAAATTTTAAGTAAACGGTTTCGACATAGCTAAGCAGAAATATGCCACCATATCAAAGAGATTCTAGATTACATTTCCCCTCACCGCGTGGGTTCGAATCCCGACAGGGTCATTCGGATTTTCATGTGAGGAAGCCTTCCAGCTGGTTTGCGGTAGGTCGGTGGTTCTACCCGGATGCCTCCGTGCATTCAGGGTCTTCCTCCACCTGTAATTAGTTGGACGTCACTATATGATTGAAATACTGTCGAAGCGACGGTAAACTCAAATAGTCAAGTCAAGTCTAGATTACTTGTTAAGTGTTAGCTCCCTTTAGGTCGTGACTATGCGCGGTATTTCTAACTGGCCTATCAAAGTATCACAAAATGGATACGTTAATAATGGCCGTCATACATTAGATATTTAATATGTAGCGGAAGAGACAGGAGAGATAGCCCAGGAAAGAACCCCTCAGAAACACCCTCATTTGTTGTACTTGACCCCAAATGACCCCTACAATGTATAGGACGATATACTTTTTAAATTGTTTAGTGAAAATGTATCCCTGAGATCGAGATAGGGATGTATTGGTGGGGGGGAAAGCATTGCATCTATCGCGACTCTATCTGAACTAAGACATGGATTATGAAAAATCCGGACTTAGACACATAACCGAGACTTTCTAATGTTAATTTCTTTATTTGCATCATTGGAATCATTATAAATAGTGTTTTGCAAAGTTTCCGCAAATAAATGACAGAGCAGTTATTACGAGATGAATTTACACAAGAAATATAACGTGGATATAAAACTTAGCACTGAAGAATAACATATATGATATATCCAAGCTATAAAGCTGAGTACTGAACAGTAACATCCAGTTATAAAAAAAAAAGTAAAACTTCGCACAGAACAAAAACACACAGTTATAAAACTCGGCACTGAAAAATAACACATACATGATATTCCAGCTATTATACAAAAATAACAATAATTAAAAGTTCGCTGACAGTAAATATGGTATTTAATCGATCTTAGATTTAGTCAGTAACTTTTCACTAATCACTATTAAACAAGTTATATGTGGTGTCAAACACACAACAGATAAACGTTATCTTTGGAAACAACAACATTATTCAAAGATAAACAATGATAAAACGAAGTTTTTTAATCACATCAATAAGGGAGAAAGGGGTTAGTTAAAGTATCGACAACTAAAAGCACGATCACGTGATATCAAAAAGACAAATTACATCACGCTACATGACTACACAACACTTTATTGTTGTTAAACGTAAATTTAGGTTTTTGTTATAAGAACCATTATTTGACGAGGATGAATGATAAAATAATTAAGAATTGTAATGGTTTCCATTTTTAATTGTTTTTAATTTAAATTGTTCATGAAAATTATACTGAAATACTTATTATTTCGAAAACACAGGGTTAGGTGTTTCCTGTGAATTTGATGGTGCGAGTTAACTTGTCTGGTACCTGCCGGACAAGTCAAGCTACATGACGTCATGAAAGAATCAAAGGAACTTTGAATAAACTACATATTCTACTTCACTGCACACATTTCTTTCATGATTCACTCATGACCAGCATCGAAATGCACACAATAACAGTTTAGACATTAAACCGAACAATAACAAGTCAGCATTGTTTTTAGACGTAATTGTGTTTACATAGATAGTAATTGCATAATATAACGTCTTTAAATGATGATATTAATAATAATAATGATGGAAAAACATACATGTATCTGAAATGAAATGCAAAATGACAATTTATTTCATAGCTACACACTATGTTTTCATCCAATTGAGACTGGCCATTCAATTTAATCGAATTAAACTATTAAGACAAATGAAAACGTGCAATCGGAACTACTCAGTCATTTATGTTATTCTACAACACTGGTTAATTCGAAAGAGAATAGCCAAAAAGTTTGTGCAATCGTGTTACTTCGCCTAATTTCCGGAATTATATATGATAAGAGGTGAATACAGACCTCTTTGAAAACATATACTCGTACAGCCAGTGCTCACACTATATTGCGATACGTTTAGTTAATACTTGTTAAGTATAGTCGATAGCAGCAACCTTAATTAATAACAAGACAAAAAGATTTGTTAGATCTTAATGAAATAACATTCAGCAAATATGTACACTGTAGACTTTCAATACCTGTATTTCCGTTAAGTGTTTAATATTGTCTTTCATGTTCAATGTTCAGATCAAAATTCTGGGTAAATTTGTGTCTGGAATTGGTGGACCATGGCACATTCAGATCAAGGCATTGGTCAGATCTGATTTAAAACATTGTTCCGATGTCAGCTCAGAGACGCCTTCCTTTCGGTGGGTCTTGTGTCGGATTCCTTCAGTGCTGCCTTGAACTTGTTCGAGAAGCTTGCGATCACTGCGAACAATTGGTCCGACTGTTGATACAGGGGCTCGCCAAAACGTGTCTGAAAACGAACGTACATTTGATGATGGCGAATAAGCGGAGAAAGTCACAAAGTACACCTAAACAGGTAGTGTTCATGGTGAGGTATGACCGCCGTCTGATTCTAGATAGTATCACCACTTACTTAGAAATTTAGACCTCGGCGGATAGTTTATCAGTTAGTCAGGAGTTATGATCCTTAAATTCCAGCAGCTATCCAATCTAAAAATAGAGACTGTGACGTCACTTATTTGTACTAGTACCAGCAACACCGGTCTAAATGACTAGTATGGGAGCGACACCGGATATTGGGACTAAGGTCGAGCGAAGCTTGACCTAAGGGTATGTTTTATCGAAATTTAATGTTTCTAAGAATCTGACATGCACGATCATATATGTATTCATCTATAACAAGTTTCGCCGTCTATCAAACCAAAAATTATTCTGAAACACTGTCATATACTTTAAATCGCTCTTAAAACATGTCATCTAGTACCGGAAAAAGTTATATCTGTCAACGTCATTCCCTTTAAAATAGTTCTATTTCAGCTTAATAATAGCATGTATGGTCAGGTTTTATCCGTCATAATCTAATATTTTGGCTTCGCTTAGTACCAATATCCGGTGTCGCTCCCATACGGTGAAGCTAGTGACGTTACAGTCTCTGTTTATAGATTGCTAGTACCGGTGTTAATTAAAACATATTTATTCCCATCATATAATACAACATAGTATACAAAAATTCAAGTAATTGGGATAGGATGTGAACGAAAGCAAAGCTTACAATGTTCTTCTCCTAAAAACACTCAATTACACAAGAAGGCAGCTTATTAAAAGGATATATGGGAAAACGTCTGGAGCTAAATATATAATATAATAAAAGGAAATAATATTTTGAATTGAGAGTAAAAATGCTAGTATAAAGTGGAGATCTAATGAATAGTTTTGGTAAAGAGAATAAAGAAAAAAAAGGGGAGAAAGTTAAGAGGAGAAAAAGATGTAAAAGGAAATCATCTACAACATTTAACAATGATCAACGTGCGTATCAAACCGTTTTGTATTCTGAATGAAAGTCTGGACACTTTGAAATATAAGTTCATTTTGGATAGTAGGCAAAAGAGGGTCACCATAAAGTAGTTTATCAAGATAAATGCTAAGATCCTGTAGTGTCAACAACATTATATTTCGACACTGCGTATATAGATAACATCCGAAAAAATAGTGATTATTGTTTTCGATGTAGCCACAGCTACAAAATGGATCTGAAACGATACCTTTTGCGAAAAGATGGTGTTTCAATGAGCTACACTCTGTGCGGAGTCGAGAATGTAGTATTTGGAGACGTCTACTACCGGTATAGTAGTATGAGGGCACCTCTGAACGGTTAGTATTAATACGTGATTTAAAGATATTTAAAGACGGGGAGTTACGAATATCAAGAGAGATGTCATTCCATTCACGGATCGCCGTTGGAAGAAAAGAGTTAAAATATGTAGTTGTTCTAGAGTGAATACTAGGAATATTGTCAGCGTTTCTAAGGCGATAACGAGGGGCTTCAACATTCATCGGTATTAAAGATGACAGATATGCAGGCGTTTGACCATTTTTCATTTTAAAGATCATTATTAGACGGTGTTTTCTTCGTCTTTCTGAAAGTGTCTCCCAGCCAACTTCCCTTAAGAGGTTATTAATGCTGACAAGTTTAGTGGCTCCTGAAACTATTCTTGTACATTCATTCTGTATACTTTCAATTTGTTCAGCCTCATATTGTGTACAATTGCTCCATAATATATCGCCATACTCAAGGATAGGCCTTATGAAGGAAAAATAGGTGATTTCTAATGCCCTACGATTTACAGCAAACTTAAGTTTATGTAGAATATTTACACTTGCCAAGCTTTGCTAATGATATGTGTAATGTGGGTATGCCAGGAACAGTCATTTGTCAAATACAAACCAAGGTGTTTATGCTCTGAGACATCAGGAATTATTTGTTTGCACATTGTGAGCTTTGTATGTGTCTGTTGCCTTTTGCGTGTTATTATCATTGACTCAGATTTGGCAGGATTAAAGGTTACAAGCCATTTTTTGGCCCACAATTCAATTTTGTTAATATCAGTTTGAAGTGTCATGGCAGCAGCTTGAGGACAATCAGAAATTATATTTAAGCTAGTGTCATCGGCAAAGAGATTAACATTTGAGGTCAGTCCATCTACAATGTCGTTTATAAATACTAGAAAGAGCATAGGACCCAATATGGGTCCCTGTGGCACACCGGCCTTTAAAATAACCCAGTCAGATTTTGATCCAGGAAGGACAACCCTCTGTCTTCTTGAAGATAGATAATCAATGAACCATGCCAATAGAAGACCATCTATACCGGCTGCATTTTATTTAGCAATGAGGCCTTTGTGCCAAACTCTGCCAAAGGCTTTGCTTATATAAAAAAAATACATCCCTGACTTCTTGGCCATCATCAAGTGCTTTACAGAAATTGTTATAGATAAGAGTGAGTTGGTTTACAGTAGAGTCACCCGGTAAAAAGCCAGACTGAACGGGGGTAAAAAAACCTGTTATCACGAAGATGGTTAAAAGTGTGTTTATAAATGAGACGTTCAAAAACATTTTCCAATGTATTAAGTAATGATATAGGTCTATAGTTAGTTAGAAGAGAAGGATCACCTTTCTTGAAAACTACTGTAACATGAGCTTCTTTCCATGAATTGGGCACTCGAGAGCATAACAAAGAAGCATTGAAAAGATCACACAAAGGAGAAGAGAGTTCATGAGACGATTCGACAAGAATTTTGTTACTGATACCATCGGGCCCTACTGCTTTCCCAGCTGGCAACGTTTTAAGAAAATCCTTGACCTCTTGCGGATTTAAATATATGTTCCTCAAACCATTATTATTGCGAGGTAAATCTATGGGAATGTCCCTATTACTGTCATCAATATGTGTCTGACTTTCGAAAAAATTGTTGAGAAGGTTGGCTTTTTCAAAATTGTTAGTAGTGGGGGTATTAGTGGAAGTATTTATAAGTGGGGGTAATTGATGTTTTACAGATGTACCAATAATAGAGTTCAGAACCTTCCACCATTCCTTTGATGGGGGTTTATAATTGATCAGTTTGTCAGAAAGGTTCGAGAAGTACTTGGCTTTTGATTCACGAATAAGTGTAATAGTCTCATTTCTGGTTTGTCTAAATCTCCGCCAATAATATTGTGATTGTGTTAATTTAGCTTTTTGTATAGCCGTTTTCTTTTTCGAATACAACTTTTTATTTCAGCTGACATCCAAGGCAGATCATTTTAACGTACTTTTATAATTTTGTTGGGAATGTTCTTCTTAGCGATGTTTAAAAGAGTATGAGTAAGTCTTTTGCAATACAAATCAATATCAGTGTCTATGCAGCCGCTCCAGTCGGTAGAACTTACATCATTACGCAAATGTACCGGTGTTGACACATTGGGTAGCAATCTCAATCAAACTTGGCAACAAAGTTAATAGCAATGAATATGGGTCGGGAAGGTCTTGAGTTACGACCCTTTTGATAATCCAGAATGACAGATTTTACTTTACATCCGCATTTATTTAGTATTCTTAGTTAATCTTAGAGGCAATGTTTTAGACAATAACTGCTCGTCAAAGTAGTATTTTGGCGGTTGGTATCAATAATTATGGCACAAATGTTTTCTGCTCTGGTAAGAATTGTTCAAATACAACTGGTTCCAGTCTTACCAACACTCTCTTGTATTTGCTCTGTAGCTCCGAACATCGCCTGTCTAACTTCTCTAGTTTCATCTCATATTCTACCGTCAGGTTCTGGAAAACAAATGCAATTATTGAGAAGAGAGCTCATTTTTTCTGATATTGTAAATAACCCTTCATCTACCGACGCCACCTCTCGCTGTTGGTAGTGTTAACCGTTGCTGTATCATATTGCAGGGAACCAGCTAATTCCGATTGGAGGAAAACCCCAATTGCACATAGGCGTCCGGGCAGGTCACCGCAAGCCAATTAGAAAGTTAACACCTATCTCTTATCAATCATCGTTCATTAGAATTGTTATTTTCTTATACACGTATGATGTAAAGGTGTAATAAAAGACGAGGGGACAGAGTACCTGAGCGTCTTGTTGGAACTTGCTGTCCTGGCGACTAGAGCTGGCGGTCTTGGCCCGTAAGGTTTTCAGATGCTTCTTGATCTTGGTGAGGTCGCCCTTCAATACTGAAACACGTGCGGAGTACAGACACATTATCATTTTCTTACCCATGTAAATTTAGAAATAAATGAGATTACATTCATAACCATTGAAAATATTTAATAAATTTTCTCCCATTATAGGGTCTAGGATATTTAAACTAAACAAAAATATTTTCTAATTAATTGAATTGCCGGTGAAATTTATAGTTGAAAAACTTAAAATACTGATGAGGAATGTTGCATGACAATGCCATTATAGGTTAAATATGTGTTTGGCATCAAACTTATGCATGTCCATGCGTATAAGTAATACTATTCCAAAAATCATAAACAATAATCAAGAAATTAATCGAAGCAATTAATGAAATATATCCTTTAAGGACCTATTATCGTGGATATAAACCATTTATCAGCTAAGATACAGAACTGAACTATACTTTATATCAAGAAGAATATAGGATGATTAAATATAAAGATCAGTCAATGTAAATCGGTGTATAAAATATTTACTGCATTGTCTTAAACCTTTATAAAATGCCCTTAAATGACATAGGGGTGCCGCATTTTTTTGTCTCAAGGTACCCCCCCCCCCCCCCCCCCCCCCCCCAAGATAATAGGGTCTTGCAGTGTAATTTTTAAAGTATTTTCCCAGTGTTTTCAACACTATATTACCTTCTATCTCGGCGGCCACGGATTTGACAGACACTTGTTCACATTTGGTTACCATGGTAACGGTCTCTGTCCACTGCACTAGTCCCGGGTCTGATAATCGCAGCTGTTCTGCCAGAAAGTGAACCATCGTGTAGCCCGTGTCCTTCCCGCGTATGTCCAGGACCTGGGGAGCATACCGGTACCGGGATATACGCAACAAATCTTTCTTTTAGTGATTTTAATAGTGGAAGATTTTAGTCGAATTTAAATTATCAAATATCCAATCCGAACACAAGCGCATTGCCAAGATATTATTAAAAACTCCATTTATTCCTAAGAACAGTAAATAAGAAGCATTATTAATGTTATAGACCAATTAACTCCGAAATGAGACGCAAACCTACGTAAATCAACAAGCAATTACGGACCATCTTATTACAGTACATACCACAATAAAAACACACATATTGTTTAACCCTTTCCCTCATATAGACTCATTTTGACGCACTCAGTAGGTACCACATAAAGCCTGATCTGCAGAAAACCATAGTTAAACCTTACCAAATTTAATTACAAAATCCTCATTTCCAGACCACTGATCGAGGAGCAGCGAACAGAGTAAAACCGGATCAGCCTGCGAGTTACTCGCAGGCTGATCTGGTTTTATGCTGTTTGCATAGGTCTTTTCATGGTGTCCTCTATGAGGGAAAGGGTTAATGGGGTTGAGATTTTGGACCAATCACCGATTGGTCAGTTAAGTCAGCGAACTATACTGAACCCTGGTGAAGTACCTTATCCAATCTCCAAGCAGAGTTGTCGTTCGTTCCTCACATAACATCTCTGTAATGGGCTCAGTGACAAAAATCTTGTCAAAACAGAAAATACTAATTTAAGGCGGGTTTAAGTGTATTTTACGGATTAAAAGTATAGAAACATTGAATAAATATTTTTTATATATGTATTGATGTATGTAATATGAGTAATAAAATATGTTTAAATCAAATTTAAAGCCAGTTTTTTATTTTCATAATTTGTAATTTTAATGACCATTTCGATCAGGATCAATGGTGCTATTTATATATTTTTCACAGTTTAAGGAGCCTATCTAGTCTCCTTCAAATTAAATATTTGAACAACAGTCTGGATGACGTCATATATTTGGAACTACTTTCTGAGCCCACCACAGAGGTGAATGTTATGTAAGCTGATGTGTAAGACACTGGTACCTTATCGAGAGACGTGATTTGGAATCCCTTGGACACGTTCCTGTCGGACCAGTTGCGGTTGAGGTGGTTCCCTATGGCGAGGATATACTCGAGAACGATGACCAGCATCTGACTGTCCAGCAACTCGTCACAAGCTGAATGCACCTGATCGATCAGCTACAGAGTGGTGGTCAGAAATAGCAACAGGTAAGTTCAGGTACTTCAAATTCTTAATATATACTTACTTAGTACTTTGTAGGCGTGTTACACATGTATATAAGGCTATGTTCTATTATTACATGTATTTCAGTCTTATATCATGAGAACTATATAATACTGTGCCTCACAGTAAAAACACACCATGGACAAGTCACATAACGTTATAAGAGGAAAAAAACAAGATTTTACTCCTCGTTCATAAAGAATAAGTTATTTTACGAAAGACAAATAAAACAAGCTAACCAATCCATGCCTTAATATATTCATAAGAAAAAATACATAAATGTACTGGGTTTTTTTGGGGGGGGTTCTTTTTTTTTTGTTGTTGTTGTTGTTGTTGTTGTGCTTTCCTTATAATAATGCATTTCTACTAACTTTCATAACCATGGCAACAAAATGTCTGACCTGGCACGTGCTTTCGTACTGCCAGGGGAAGTCCCAGAGCGTGAGGCAGATGTCAATCCGGATGCTGAGGCAGGGGATCTCACACAGCTGCAACATGAACTGGTCCACGGGGTGCAGCTCGTGCCGCTTGTGGGAGTATGCCCGGTACATGTCGATCTCGTCCTCTGTTGGCTGGTACCTGTCGGCAAAGGTAGGTCAAAACGTTCACATAATTTATAAAACAAATAAAGCTAGAATATGAGCCAAACTGATAACGCTTGACAACAATAACGATTTATCCATGTACAACAAATGGAATTAAGTTGCTGTTGAAGAGGTCATTCATGACCCTATAATTTTGATATCAGAGTAACATTCTTGCATTTTACGAGACGTTTCAGTTAGCCATAAGGTAAGGGCACATAATTCGTGAGCCAGCATTACGCCGGGTCTATATACTAGTACCTTATCGTTCTTGTCTTCTGTGACATGAAACAAAAGGCTTACCGTCGAATGGTCGTCAATTTCTCCGCCGGGAAACTCTCGTCTTCGGTAACACTGTTTAATACTTCCACAAGTTTACCGGTGCTGTTTTTCAGGCCCGACATGAAAATTCCAAGATTTTGGGCTCGTTTTCCATCAATTAACAATTGTTTACCGCCTGGTTTTGGACCTGAATGAGGAACAAAATTGATGTATGATCACATCATAAAGAGAACAGCTTTTTAAAATGTCTCCCTATGTCTCTCTGTCTCTCATGATGGGAAAGGGGTGAGGGCTACTTAACCTTACTGTAAAGTCGTTATTTATTGTTGACATGAAATTTCATGGAATTCGTAATAAAGTCAATTTCGTTGGTACATATATTCCTGAATTCATGTTCCAAAATAAACGTCAGGTCAATCAAATAAACATTTGTCGTGATGACAACTGCTTTACCGATTGAGGTACAATCCGTTTTGGTGAGGTATAGGCCACCCATGATTAACGACATTAACACCGGCTCCTCTCTCTCTCTCTCTCTCTCTCTCTGAGTGAATGTTTACCCGGAGTGGTAGATACAGGGGCCTTTTCCTTGAGTGAGAACTGTTCCTCCAGTAACTTTAAGTTCAACCGAGGCGTTAGATCCTGGGACTGCTCCCAGATGGAGTTGGCAATCTATAAAAAGAATAACCACCATCATCATTCTTATCACCAAGAATAAAAATAAGTCATTACCTATTATTAAATGCATATCCGCTGACAAAGACATGGAATAAATAATATAAATGTCGTGTTGTTGTTGTTGTTGTTGTTGTTGTTGTTGTTGTTGTTGTTGTTGTTGTTGTTGTTGTTGTTGTTGTTGTTGTTGTTGTTGTTGTTGTTGTTGTTGTTGTTGTTGTTGTTGTTGTTGTTGTTAAAGTAGGGCATATAACATGTACCAGTCTATTACTGGAATATGCATCATTACATATCTAAATAAACTAAATTCGTTTAAAAAACACAAAATATTCGACATATTTGCAAAGTGAGGCGTTTTTAAAAAACTTGAGTATATTTCTTTATTAATATCTGTTTGACTGACGAGCGTCTGAAGGCACATGATTTATCTGTTTCAGCACACAAAAAGTCAACTACCGGTATTTTCAGACAGCGCGTAAGGTTAATACTAAGAATCCACGTAGTTATCTCCCCTTCATTCTTCTTTTTGCTAAGTGAGCGTGAAAGGGAGATCACTGTGTGGAGTTTGACTAAGAATTATCAAAAGGTAATAATACGGATTTCCCCGTCATGTGTTTATGTATTGTATACATGTGAAAGTATGGTTGATCTTCCTACGACAATTCCAGTAAAAAACGGCTGTTTTAAGTGATAAGGGCCAAGTTCCCACAAAGATGTCTGTATAACATTTTGTGTTTGTTGAAATTATGTACATGACTAAGTTGACAGAATTTATTACATTAACAACATTTCTTAAGAAAGGGCATGTTTTGGGGTATTTAAATATGCATCGTAGTGTTTACAGTTATGTTTAAATACTTCGGGGCGACTTTCACCATTCGGACAATTTCTCATACTTTTCTAGACTTACCAGTTGTTTGGGCGTCTTGTTCCAGTGAACTTGTTTTAATTTCCCTCTAGTGGCCTTTCTATCTAGAATGGGTGGAGGGGGTGCTGGGAAACCTGGCGGGGGAGGTGGGGCCGGAGGCTGCTGTTGGGGACCGTTGGGCATTGGGCACGGAGGCGGGGGCGCCAATTTTGTGCCCCCTAACGCAGGTCTTGGTCCCGAAGGTGCCGGGGGAGGCGGTTTGTTCTTTGTGCTTTTGATTGGTTTATTGTCCGTGTTTTCTTTCACATAAATATTTTCCATGTTTGCTTGCATTTGTTTCACAGAGGGACCAGCGTTAGCATACAGATTGTCACCACTATTTCTCCGTGGACTGTCATTGGCCTGTATATCGTCAGGCTTAGAGTCCACTCTCCGAAGTTTAGGTATTTCATTCACTTTTGGCATGACATCCACGGCACCTGGAAAAGACTTTCCGCCGTCTCCTAATGACTGAGTATTCGCACTGTCATTCGCACTGCTGTTTATTACATTTCTGTAGTCTCCATACTCTGGACCGTCACCAGGGGACTTAATGACTTTATTGTACACCCCAGATGCCTGTCTGTCCAATGGTTCAGTGTCTATCACTCGCTTATACGCGCCAGAAGATCTCACACCATTGTCTATAACATTCTTATACACACCCGAGGCTTTCTCCTCCCTACTGAAACCCGACACATTGTTTCTAGGCGACCCCGAGGATTGCTGCCCCAGGGTCGGGGACGGAGGGGGAGAATAGTCAGGATCTGGAATATAGTCGTAATTAGGTTGCTCTCCCTTATCCTGAGATGAGAAGCTCCCCTTCAGGTTTCCGACAGCTGGGGGACGGGCCCGGCCTTTAGTGGGCGAGGACAGCATTGGGCCTTCCTTCTTGACGACGCTGAGAGCGATGTTTCGGCTGTAGCTGGGTGCTCTGTGAACGAACGTTTACGTCTGGTGGATAAGACATCTGATGTTTGAGATACGTATTCAATATAATCCATAGAAGTACAGACTCCAAGTACATGTGTACCTTATTAGTTGTTCCAAATTTATTTATAGTTTCAATATATATATATATATATAAATTCACCCAAAATGCTGGTATTTAAGAAAGCAATGTATTATTTAATTCATGTGTTAAATTAATTTATAAAATACGAAGTAACATACGTGTATATTATTGATATATTACCGTAGGCATTTAAGTCAAGGGGGCATCTTAAAATCTAGGCTATTGTGAATACCATGATTCAATGCATTTTGCATCACATCGGTCACGTGACTTAAAAATCAGCCGTGGGAATAGCGAGTCTTCAAGAGCATAACGCAAACGAGTAACAATTCTGGCACGTTATTCACGAGGGATATGGTACACATGTATATGAGATGCACGTGATTTCTTTTCAGTGAGGGGAGTCTATACTTAAACGGAAATAAAGGCAACATTTTTGTATTAACAGAATAAAGAACATATAATAATACAAGGTATGTACAGTTATGTGAAGGAAAAGCTTAAAAGGAGCATTAATAAATTTCTTATTCAATGAAATTCACAAATCGGTGAATTAAACAAATAATACATGTACAATGAATTTTCGTCTTGCTTTATTTCACAAGTTAGAAGTGTTTAAGTTTTTTTTTATTTAAAAAAAAATCCCAAAGGTTATGACCCAAGAGGACATACATGTACATATTTATATTAAATATATTTAAATTATATATGAGAGCACGCAAAAGTATCATATTTATATATGACATTTACCAAAAGGGCCTCATATAACCATTTTATACATTCATTGCCTTCAGTGAACGTTTTCTAAAACAAAGACATATTAAACAGAGATAGGAAACTCCTGTAATAGTCAGTGGAAAATATTGGGTAGGCAAACATCAGATCATTAACTTTTGCAATCTTAGAAGAAAATATGGATTAAATCACTGAGGGAAATGTAATCTCTCATCTCTACTGCAATGAATTGTTTTCACTTTGATTAATAAAAAAGAATATATGATTTAAATACAATCAGTGTAGCAGAAAAACAACACATTTTATATAGTAATCATTATGCAGGTACTTTTCTATTTTACATTAAACGTTTCTATTTCATTTATTTTAATACATAAGGTATCATTATGATGGTAATGTTATGTTCTATAATAAGATATAAATTACTTTCATATATCTTTGATTTGAAAATGACTTTGCGAAAATGGACACTTTGTCACGTGCTTTTGTAAGATTAAGACATCTTTGTTTAATAATATAACATATACTATAACAGTGACATACATGGTAAAATACGAGACAATAGGATTTATTTTCTTTCTATATGAGCACATATTCAAATTGAACATATTTACTCATAGACGAAAGACTATATAATGAGTGTAACCGAATTTAAAAAAAAAAAAAAAAAAAAAAAAAAAAAAAAAAAAAAAAAAACTTAGAAATGAATGATTAAATCTTACCCATCCTGAGTTTCGTCATTCAAAACTTCATCCAGCTCGTTGATTGCCTTGAATTGAAAGAAGTAGTAAACAACATTAATTCCAAAGTACTTATGTATATTAACAAACCGTAAATATTTGGCAACTTTTAACAAAAATAAGAAACACATAATACTAAATATAAAATCAAAAACATTAAGCTTTCTAATATTCTCCTCTGACAGAAAAGACACGCATAGTAAATGTAATTAAATAAAGTGACATGGTACACTTACAGACGAAAAACAACATAGCATTCTGCACATAAAACTTAACCGTACATGGGTGTACATCTTCAGTTATAAAAAAGACTGGTTTACAGATTTATTTCTCAAAATGATCTGTAATTAGCGCGGGAACCAGCCCAACAGCTGACCTCCGTGACCTCCACCCAGGCAATAGTTTAGAAACCAAAACACGGAGAAGTGTTATCAAGGTAACGGGGTCCAACATACCAGATCGATACAGTTTGACTCAACATTATACAAACAACAGCTTCCTTCTTGATCCATTTGATAATACATCTCCTAACAACGAACGTGACTTCATCACATATTTTTGAAATTACAATGTACATGAATTTCCAGCTGACTTGTTCATTAGTTCGTTTATTATGATTATTTATTTTATTGTCCAATATTTATTAAGGTATCTGTGTAGAAAATAGTATGTAGTGGACTTTTAAAATTTAAAGTTTTGAGTTCATGACATATCTTACATTTTAAATATCGTAATAGAAGAGAAAAATAATTATTCCTACAGTACTTTAATTCGTTACCAAGGCTTTATAAACATTATTCAAATGCCTGAAGTATTCGTGCATGATGCAGTATATACATGAAAGAAAAAAGGGGATAGCTTTAATGTGGATTATCAAATTTAAATCGGATATATAGAGGATATTATTTTTCTACAAGGGAAAACCACATCTACTACTTATAAAGAGAAATAAATCCAAAACAAATTTTTCAAGAACAAATCTTTAATATTTATTTTATTTGAGTACCATTGCGTTTATCAAATATATTTTCAGATATAAGTTCTTTACTACTTAGGTAACTTTACAATCTAACAAATTTGCATAAAGTTTTAGAGCTAAAATATTACCATTTTCTTAGAAATAATGGGCCTTAAAATCGGGGTCGAATTCCACCAGCAGTTCTTAGCGTTAAGAAATACTTCAATACTTAGTGGCGAATTTCATTGTTCTTGTTCCTTTTTTAAAACTACCAAAATATATCATTTCTTAAAGCCCCAATGCGTTTTAGCTTGGGAAAATATATTTTTCAAAATTTCTAATTAGCAAAGCCTCAAATGATGTTTGATTAACCGCTAAATGTTAAATTAAGCCCACATAATGAAATAATCGCCTGGAAGTCTTAGTTGTTCAGACAGGGCAAAATAGTGAGAAAGATGGGCGGAGCTTGTTCTGAAACACTGTTCAGTAAAGTAAAACCACGGATGTCTCGGTGTACATGGGGTGTTTCAGAAGTTCATGGACTTTTTCTATAGACTGAATAAATATTGATACACGGTCGTAGAGGAAATAGGAAGAAAATCCATGAACTTCTGAAAAATCCCTTGTATGTTAATTTTATGCTGTCATTGTTCTGAGCTAAATATAGAACAAGACAGCCACACTTTGCATTTTTTCTAATAGAATCTTTCCTGTAAATTAAGCATTTCCCAAGGTCTTTCAGTGATGAAATTAAATCTGAATTATATATGCTGTAAGTGAATTCGGATTTAGGTCTAACATCTATAAGATACTGGGACTTTAACAAATATTGTTAGTTTTAAAGATAATAATTGATTTCGGCTTAGTCATTTACTTGAATATTTTATAAAAAAGGAATGGAGGAATGCGTTTCTACCTAGTTTAGGAATTTAAGTATTACTTAGCGCTAAGTATTGTTGGTGGAATTTGATCCAGATATATTTCTAATGAAGTACGGTTTACGACCGGAACTACTTTCTGTTGAAGTTTATAAGTTTAGCTGAACAGGACATATTAGTACGCCATGTGTGAAAATACATAAATTTGTACTGTGCCGTTTGTATACAATCTTAAACCAGTGCGAAAACTCATTCTGTAACATTCTCTTAGACCTGCCTACCCGACTTAAATCTGAGAAGTTTAAATTGTTGCTAACAGTTGACAATTCTAAAACTAATGAAGGTTCAAGATGTGTCAGGATAATTAAATGAGGAATCTAAAGAAGACATTTCATGATACACAGAACAGAACACATCGGATATGTATATTACGTGTACGTGTCATGCATAGAAGAACTTTTATGCGTAGAAAAACATTGGTATTTCGCATGCATGAAATATTACGCATTTCGTCATTGTTATATAATTTTTACATATATAAACGATAGCATTTATATGCTGCATATTGTATTTGATTTGGTAACGAAGCCGTAAACATGTAGCTCAGTCACGTGGACAAAGGTGCAGGAAGGTGTTTGGCAAATCCATAAAACCTCAGTGTTTTACTATATGAATATTTTATTTATTCATTTATGTATTCTCATTGAAGAAGCTACCATAAACATGCACATGTGTGCATTTATCTTATTTGAATTATAGAAAAGATAAAGCGATACAGAATTTCCGACAGAAACATTCATGTGGAAAAATCCATCCTATGTAAGTAAACTGCTTGAAGAGGCTCAATATTCTTCACCCGAAAAAATTATGATAAGATTTCATTTATGATTTTTAACCTCCCCATACCATTCCCAATATCAGGACTTGAATCGTTAACTACTAAAATATCTATCTGTCTTGACCATCACAGGTTTTTGTGGGACCACAATCAATAATCTACAGGAAAAGCGCATTTTCCCTATTTTTTCACAAATGTTTTTTTTTTTTTTTTTTTTTTTTATTCTAAATACATGTACATGATATCAAAACAAATGCTACCTTGAAATACATTTAACAACGCTTGGGGATATCGGTCATAAAAACACGTTCAGTACCGGACATGTTGTTAACTGTCTGGGGTTTTCTGTTTTATGGAAGTATTTCCATTGTTTTGATACATAATGTTGTCTTAAGGTCAACCAAAAAAAGATTTAGATTATCAATCATTGTCAGATTTCCAAGACGATCTTTGCATATAAGCAACACATCAGCACATGTAACATGAGAAAACGATACGGTAAAATACTGTCAACCCGATCTGGTTTTACAATGACCTACTTATGTAGAATAACTCTTTGAATGATGAAGGGCTATACAAATAAACTACAACCATATCCCTAGAACAACCTGTTCTACTGATGGTATATGGATTTGCTTCACACCATGATCATCTATTTTGAAACTTGGAGGAGATCTATCTATCGTTAATTTTTGACTTCCTACATGTAGGGGTTCTCAAAATACTCTCCAATCATACAACAACCGAGGAATGCATGAGTTACAAACTTTTCAGTGACCAATTTAGGGATAAACAGGTCTGCTAGGCAATTAGATAAGCTCGCAACACATGCATTACCAAACTGTTGTTAAACATACGGTGATAGTCTGTGCTACTTAACCTTAGATTTCGGCGTAAAAAAATAGTATAACATAAAAATGTCAAGTCATTGCATATCAATAGACCCCGTAGGAACATGACTAAGAGATATTCTTAGCATTTATGTCATTTAATTTTTGCGCCCCACAACTGTTCTTCAATATATGAAAACATATATAGGAGAACAAGAGGGAAGTAAAAATAAGTAACGCAATTCCTTAGATTTTGCATATACATTATATTTGTAATAGGCATATTCCGATGAAACTCGACTCCGAGGGGCCAAATTATGCGGTTCTAGAACTATTTTGTCAAGTCACTATTTAAGGGCTTTGGGAATTGTTGACTGAAATTTTTGCAGGGAAACATAATAAAGAGATCAAAAGATAGAAGTATGCATAACATATGCTTAGTGCGATGGGAAAAGTTGAAATTAAGAGGATATCCTATAAAAGAGAGAGAGAGAGAGAGAGAGAGACATTTAGAATAAATTAACATGACAGACAGACGAAAAGAGGTCAAATACCTTTGTTGATTTCCAACAAATATATGAAATGCTATATCTATTAATACTTAAAGAAACTGCAAAGAGAGAATCTAATAAATACGACCAGATTAACTTAACACATTGCCTTTCACCGCAGAAGCATATACTGACCTTCTGGACAACCTGATCCTAGAAATATAGCATACAGTTCTCACTAATTGCAATCTGGTCGATGCCAAAACCTTATGCGCTCATATTTTGCGCTAATGCTGCTGAAAATGGTCTGAGAGCCGGCGTTATTTTAAGGCTTTGCATATTCGCGCACTAAAGCAGACGACAATGCTATTCGTATGACGTCATTCAAATGCATATTGCCGTACTGTTTGTCCATGAAATATCAGAGCTCACAATTAGAAATGAGAATAAAGAGTGTAGCAACCGACAGACAATTGCGGGTTTCCGTTAGATAAAAGTAAGTAAATATTTTGTTTCTTTGAAATAAGTATCTGTATTATCAAACTTTATCACCTGTGACCTTTGTTCAGACATAATAGTTTTACGACAATAGTCAAAAATGATTTAATAAAAAGTCCTTTTAAATTTTTGAATAATTTTCTCAAACACGCATTTCTATATAAAAGGTGGTCGACACATACAATATAAAAAGTACAAAATGGATAAATAATCAAACTGACATTTCGTTGTCAAGTAATCAACATTGGATTGTGTAACTATGACAATACATCATTAAATCTGTTCACCAATACATCATTAAATCTGTTCACCAACACAGAAAAGATTTGGTTGAAGTTTAAGCTATTCTTGGATATGGTCTATGAAAAGGAGAAAAAGAAAAGCTGCCTTATGCAATAAACATCGCAAGATTATTTCCCTTTGACTTATGAAATAAAAACAACTTCTGAATGAACCAATTATCAAACAAAATAACACTTGGTCTAGCAATAAAGGTTCCAATATTAACTGTTCTGCTGTTTAAGAAAATGCACAATGTGTATACCAGTAGCACTAGAACCACAGAATTGCCATTTGCAGCCGGATTTCACCACCGTCGGAACCCACAAGTGACCATTCCATTACTTCAATTACGACATATTCAGCTGAAATTCGGCCACTTACAGCCGAATTCTGCGGTTCTGGCGCCGGTGGTGAGTGGCGACGTTTGTGTGAGTTTCTCACCTCGAGTCCCTCCAGGTACTCCCGGCTGGAACCCGAGCCGCTGGACCCTGTGGACATGTTCTGCTGGTTGTAGTAGGAGTTGCCGTCATCTTCATAGTCCAGTGGGATCTCTGGTAGAGGAACACCTGATTGTCACGCACGTGTTGCATGTGGGCGGGGCACGTTAGTTGGCAAGAAAACATGCAGAGATTCCAGTCACCATGGCAACAGCAGGGGTCGGATGGGTGTATTAGTGAGGAGAACAGCATGCGAGAAGGATCAGTCACCATGGCAACGGCAGGATGTGTAGTTATAGTAGAGGTAGAAACAGGAAAAAACGCAACATGCAATGAGTTGGGGTGATGGCACTGGTTATACATGTTTACTGGCTACTCTTATAATATTAAACATACAAGATGATCGTGAAAGGTTAATCTACTTCTAATGTAAGGGTTTTGTTCCATTTGTTAGTGAAAAGTATGTGAAAACTATTTACACAGACAGATTTATCATGCACTTCCAGCTAAGAAGAAAATAAAAGTACAAGACACATAAGTGTTAAACAGATTCTTCCGGAAGTAATTTTAGCATGCGCACAAAATGCCCATTTAATGCAGCCTACTGTCAACCACCACCAACCTCTCTGTGTTCCGTCAGTTTGACATACCATTCTTAAATCATAATCGAATCCGGTATAGTGAAAATACTAATATATATTACAAAACCATATTGATGAGCCTTTATAGACTTAGAGCAAAACAGCATAGAAGTCAATGGATGCTTGCATTTGAAATGAAGTCTATATAAGCATTTGACGAACTATGGTCGTCATTTTATGATGATGGACGCATATTCCCTTCTTTCGTAATGTAGGAATTGTCGTTCTTGCGATATGCCTTTCCACAAGAACAACAACTCGGACATTACGAAATAAGGAACCTAATGTTTGCCTTTACCCGGGGAAAGTTGCTTACTTGTTTCAGAAAGTTTCGATGTACTTTTCACTGATTTTTTATGCAACCGGATGTTGCCAAAATAAGTTTCGTAGCTTTGCGAAGTAACACGATAAACAAATATGGCCACAAGTTTTTGGATTTTCATATTCGGAATGGATATTGCTTAAATGTTCATTAAATGTGGACATACAAAATGTTTTGTTTGTCGTTTCTGTTTGGTTTTATAAATATGTTAAAGGCATACGTGCACAATGCAGTTATTTTCTATACAGACATAGAAGAAATGTGCTAGAAATGTAAAACTAATTTTCTACAGATTTGATAGCCTAGTGAGACCCTGCAGATAACTCGAATTTTGAAACTATATGCGTAATCTGTTAATATATGCGGTGGATTTAACTTAACTGTGACTTAACAGCAGGGGTCCAGAGGAACACGTTTATGAGAGATATGCTGTGCACCGTGCAAAACTAAATGCAAATAAATGCAATTCAAACAACATGAAAGAAGTTAATGCACATGTAAGTATTTTACAAATGAAGTAAACAGCATCCCTGTGTTAAATGAATGAAATGACAGGAAATGCAAAACAAATGGTCCGATGATAAATGTGCATTGCATATCTAAACTATACCAATGTTCAGTTTCTATTTAAGATTGAAATCAAATGTTTATCACCATTCTATTACAGAATAAACGTTCATGTGCCTAAATATAGCAGTATTTAAGAATCATTCACTTGCTTTCACATTAAGTATTTTTTGGTCACTCAACTACAATAATTTTGCTATACAAGGAATGAATTCCTAACACCGTGCCTTCGAGTCACGTGAAATCTGAGCTTGTTTGTAAAGGTCAGAACTTGTTCTTAGAAGATGAACAAATATTTTATTATGACTTGTCAGTATGACAAGTAATATTTCAAAAGAAACCTTATCTCCGGCCTCGTGTGAAATATGACATAAGGCTTAATAAAATAGTAGATATTTGTTCATTTTTGTGGAAGGTGCAATTTTATCATCGAAAATCTTAATTACTTTTCCAAACTTCACGAGATGAAATAAATTATCAAATATGATTTTATTCATATCGCAGTAATCATTCCAAAAGCATATAAAAAAATATGTCTAACTAAATTATATTATTTTCGTATTTCGGCTTAAAAGGATAGTCTACGTTAATCAAAATTAAATAAGCTTAGATTTTGTTTTGTTTTCATTTTTGGAAGTCTGCAAGGAAAGTCCGTAATCCTACCTTCGTGTGTGTTGACATAGGTGGGTTTGGACATCTCCAGGAGAAGGAACGTCGCCCGCTTCCTCTGACTGGCTTGTTGAAACGCCTGGATAATAAAGGAAGCAAGTAATACCCCACCCACTAACGAGACAAAAGGTACGTGCATTATTGTCTTCCATTGAGAAGTATGCATTTAATGTTAATAACTTGGTAAAAAAAAAAAACGAGCACTTGGAAATGAGGCAATGTAAAGAAGTAATGAAAGATGTTAAAAATATTTTACATGACTGTTAAAAGCTTTTCATTACCTTTTGTCAATTTGCCGACGGATGGTCGTCATATGGACCAAGCTCAAATCCTACCAATCATACTTAGTGATATATATTTAGGGGCGAATTCAATCATTATTGACTCTCATGAAAAATATCCAATTGTTTCATTTCTTGGCAAATATTGTCAGTTATTAAGTTAATAATTTGTGTCAGCTAAGTCATATCCTTAAATATTTCATAAAACAGAATCAGTTTCTACCTAATATCAGCGTCAGATACCCACGAGCGCTCATTCCGTTACTTCATTCAGATGTAATAGGCAGCCGTGAGTATCCGAAGCTGAACTAATATACGAATTAGATAATTACTTACCCCTATATATGTTAACAGACTATTTTTCTCATTTAAATAACAGATATGTAGGACACGTGGTCACTGAAGACAGGTTAAGTGCTTGCCTTACCTGTATCCAGCGGTCCCTCTCCTCTTCCTGGACGGTCCCTTTCTCATTGAGCACTCGATAACTGTGCCAGGCGGAAAATAATAATATATGACCTGACAACTGATGAGCAATCCAGCTTGCAGCAGAGAGATCTTTGAAGGATATTTTTTTCACATTTTTTATCGAAAATCATTGCTTGCGTTGTACATTCAATATGTTTTTTATGTTCTACTAATTTCATTAGTCAAATTCCTTAATAACAGAGAACGGGAAATCTGAACTTAAGTTTAAAAATACACGTTCAATGACAATATATTAGAAAGTAACCTATTTTATTTCGCTTTTTACTACAATTAGCGAGACACCAAATCATCAGCTCGGAACCCTAATAATACAAAATAGGTCATAAAAGATACATGTACATGATATACATGTGTATGTTAATAGTTTAGAAAAAACTGCGATTAACTGCATTTCAGCCTCGGTGTTTGGTTTAGTATGATATAAAGATAGAATAGCATCTTCTGTATCAATGGTTTTTTAACTTAAGATAAAATAAATATATCTAGAGATCACGTGACGTACTGGTATGCTCGATCCTTGACAGCAACTGTGAAGCCGGCACTGCCATTGCGATTGATAGTTGTGCAGTTTTCCCAGAGCTGGACGAGGTTCAAGGCCACCTACAGGGTCAAAAGTCATAAGATGTCATAAATTACTGCTGCAAAAAGTAAATATGAATGCAAATAGTGGTATTTTCTCACCAAATAATAAATAATTACCATACATGTTACATAAGAATTTCGACATCTACGAGTCGTGAGAAATAACACTGACCACAAAACACGCGCTGAAATGAATTCAAAAGTCATGAATTTTTCGAATAATAAGGATTAAAGATAACGAGTCAATGGGGTTTAATTTCTTAAATATCCTGACTTCTAATAATTTTTTAAAAACACATACCTGTCGAATATTCAGGATTAACGAATGTTTGCATATTTTGATTAATCAACATTGACCGTGTACGAATATACTTTGAACATGTTTTCGAATAATCGGGATTTATTAGTTATCGGAGCCCGACATGTTTCTTTGTTAAAATAAACGATCGTACTTTACCTCGTCCCCTGGTTTGAAGTAGGAAAATTCCCCGGGACATACTTGTAGTCTGCGTCTGAAATATGAGGCGAGCATGGATGAGTAAAACTATTACAAAATGATAAATGATATTTAAAAAGTCATAGTATGTTGTCATGTATACTATGCATAGTTGAAACAGAGCTGTAACCTACCGGATGATGTAACCTACACGGTCATCAAATATTCCAGTTTGTTCTAAAAATATTAGATAAGTTTGTGTCTACTGATACAGACAGAAAAGCGCCGTAATTCTTCTATATATTTCTAAAATGACTGTAGCTAATGTGTTTTCCTTGGAAGGGTTGAAACTGTTTCGCGCGAAATCTAACTATACATATCACATATCATATATATTTCAACAAATAAGATCAAGCTAATTAAATAAAAGAATCTTTTAGGGGGGGGGGGGTCGTTTATGTTAAAATGATAGAGGATAAAAAAATCTGCGCATGTTGGGTATGTAAAAGTATGAGCATTAAAATGCATATATACATAAACAGGTGTTTTAATGTTTTCTGCATATTTTCATATTTACTTTTTTCAGTTATAATATAATTATATAGATAATACGTGTCAAAGATAAATAAGATTATAAAATCTTATAAAAGATATATAAGACGGGTCACTTTAAGTAAAACTCGTAAATACTCATGAACCATAATTCTACATCCTCATTTCTTTGACGGAAAGGGGAGTTAATCTATTGTAAATCACCAGTATTATAAGCACGTGATTATTGGCAAAAAGTTTTCAGTGTGTAACCAAGTCTTAAATTTCGTGTAATTAGGGCGCCGTGGTCCAGGTGTAGCGTGTCTTATCGCGCATCCCGTTTGGGCAACTTCCGGGGCTCACAGTACTGGTCCAACCCAGGAACCATCAAGAAGGATAAGTGTCAGTGAGAAGAACTGGTTTCCCGCTCGACATTTAAAGATGTAAACAATAATTGCGGGTTTACACAAAGGGGGTTTTGTTGAACAAGCTAGGTATCAATATATAGTCCAGCCTTGATACACCGGCAGTGTTTGTAAATCTCGATATCGCAGATGAATCGAGAAGTGCTACAGATACCGGAAGTCAAATTTGCTGTTCTTAAGAGAATCATAAATCCGTCATTTGACTTTTAGTGCCGGAACCCGAGTATGCCAATGTATCGAATGTTGATGTATCGAGGGTTGAGTGTACATAGATACTTAAAAGTGAGTCCGACCTAGATATAACATGGCTGGATGGCGGGGTGGTAAATCCCCGTCACAGCATGCATGGCTAAGATTTATATTTGTGTTAACCAATCCAATTCATCTTACTCGAAACATGGATTTATCCATCATAAAATGTATTACCGTGGCAATAGATACTGTTAAAATTGATGCAGGTGCAAACTTTTATTCGCGTATGTCAATAAACGAATTTAAGGTATAAAGTTATAAGATATTACGTAGCTTAACGCAAGTATCTATTAAGCGTAAAAAAAAAAGACATCCTTTTAACAAACAATAATTGTGTGATGGCATCAAAGATTGTGATAACGTATATGACGTAAGGTATCAAAATAAATCATTTGGCCATATTGAATTACCAGTGAATGAGACTTGGCTACTTGAGTTTACCGTCGCTTTGACAGTATTTCAGTCATATAGCGACGTCCAGCTAATTACAGGTGGAAGAAGACGAGGCATCCGTGTAGAATCACCGACATACCGCAAGCCAGCCGGAAGGCTTCCTCACATGAAAATCCGAACCCACGCAGTGGGGGCTGAGTGATTGTCAAAGTCAGCGACTTTACCCTCTCGGCCACGGAGGCCCCCGCCAATGAATAAAACCTATTAAAAGAACCTAGACGTTTAAGCAGTAAGAATACATGTACATACTTAGCGAATTATATATCACGATGCAGATTAAAACGTCACTCTCGAGCACCCTGGGACATTATATCTATTGTTAAAGAAGATCTCTATATAACTTATTATTTACAGGTAACACCCCAGTATATCTTTATCTATCTTCCGGGTTATATCGCACAATAGA
>CM037783.1:58676800-58726800 GCA_021229015.1 Solen grandis
CTTACAGGAACTGTCAGATCAGGGTCTCCTCTGTTTGCTCATACAACATTGTAGTTCAGTTTCTGCACAGTATGTGTGGCAAAGAAAAATCTATGATTTATTGCAATTTTATGTTCATTCAACCAATATTCATCAAATCATAAATTTGCACATGAATATTCAAGAGATAATGGGGTAGGCAACATCTTCCTAAGGACAGTAACTGTTGAAACATAACTGTGAATTGATTTTCTTTTATCTTTACAAAAAGTGAGAAGCTTGTATAGTTTTATAAAATGGGTCACCTTTCTTCGGAGTTTTATTGTGCAAATAAAAAAATAGTAAAGACTATGAAGGACACCAGTCTTATAACTTAGATCAAATTTGCTTGTACTAAAGTTACTGGACCAACATATATACATACACCTGATGGAGAGTAGTCCCTGACACATGACTAGATGTGAATCACATTTGTACACATACATAATTATCATCAGACTGGCTCCAAATCCACCGACAATACTTAGCGCTAAGTAATACTTAAATTCTTAAACTAGGTAGATACACATTCCACCATTGAAATTAATTATTACCTTAATAACTAAACAATAACTGATAAGAAATGAAACGAAGTTATGAAATTCACCCTCAAGTATTAAAGTTTTACTTAGTGCTAAGAATTTTTGGTGGTGGAATTCGACCCTGGTATGATACACAATCAGTCTCAATATTTACATCTTAATATCTATTATACATTATACATTGCTACTGTTAAATCTCTCCCTTCTGACGCAGTAATCAGCTCAGAACTGTTTTATACCGACAATGTGACAAACTATAAAATCATGTATTTTAACAAGACACTAATTTTGGATGATTTTGAGAGGGGTTTTATATATGAATATTAAACCCAACAAAAATTTTTTCAATTCATAAACTAAATGTTTTCTTGAACAATAATCCACAAATGAATGTTTTCCCTTAAGTACATTATCAATGAAATTTAATGTCAATAAAAATAAATGATTTTACAGTATAGCGTGGGTTTATTCATCTAACAAGAGCTGTCAGAGGACAGCACGCTCGACTATTCAAAATGCTTGTTGGTAAATCAAATGAAATCTATGTCAATTCTTGCCCTTCACATACGCTGTACATAATAATAGTCAAAAATGACATACCTTGATAGTCTGATACCCCTTAATATTTTATGATGTCTAAAATCAATCCCATGCCTAGTTACTGAGACATAAGCACAATAACACTGTACATGCAAAACTTTAACCAAAAATCCAAGTTATAAAAGGGCCATAATTTGTATAAAATTCAGTCCAAAAGTTATCCTCCTTAGTTTTTTGATGCCCCTGAAGACACTCCTTAATCTTCTAGTCAATTCCACAAGGAATTTCTGAGATATAAGCTGGATAGTAGCTTGAATGCAAAAATTTAACCAAAATTCCAAGTTAAAAGGGGGTCATAATTTTTAATATATTCCATCAAGTGTTATCTTCCTTCATAGTATGATACCCCTAAACATATTAAAGATGTTTCAAATCAATCCCATGCCTGGACTCTGAGATATAAGCATGAAAGTACCTTGCATGCAAAACTTTAACCAAAAATTCTAAGTTTAAAAAGGTGCCATAACTTGTAATATATTCCATCAAAAGTTATCTACCTCGATAGTATGATACTCCTAAACATATTAAAGATGTTTAAAATCAATTGCATGCCTGGATACTGAGATATTAGCATGAAAGTACCTTGCATGCAAAACTTTACCAAAATTTCTAAGTTAAAAAGGGCAATAATTTGTAACATATTCTATCAAGAGTTATCTTCCATGAAAGTATGATACCCTTAAACAAATTAAAGATGTTTAAAATCAATTGCATGCCTGGATACTGAGATATTAGCATGAAAGTACCTTGCATGCAAAACTTTACCAAAATTTCTAAGTTAAAAAGGGCAATAATTTGTAACATATTCCATCAAGAGTTATCTACCATGAAAGTATGATAGCCTTAAACATATTAAAGATGTTTAAAATCTATCGCTTGCCTGGATACTGAGATATAAGCATGAGAGTATCTGCATGCAAAACTTTAACCAAAAGCTGCAATGCCGACGCCGACGCCAGGGCGACTACAATAGCTCTCATATTCTTCGAATAGTCAAGCTAAAAATACAGATTGCTTTCTTTTCAGTTATATTTAGAATAAAAATTAAGAGCCTTTGATATAAGGTTAAAATGCAAAATATGAAACTTTTGATAAAAACCTCAGGTTGAGACAATGTAAACCAAAGCCTAGGTAAGATTCAGTCAACAATGCTGTGGAATATGACAAGGATATGATGAGAAATAATGAATACAAAAAAAAGAAAAAGACAATTCTTTTTATTATGAACCTACATATACATATTATTACATTGTCTTTAAACTTACATATCAACACTATTTACAGATCTAAGTTTCTAAGATTTTTCTTGAATATTTCTTGCGACCCTTTCACAGCTGAGCTATATTCATAACTATACAGTCTGAAGGACAACTATATAACCCAATTTAACATGTTCCATTATAGCACAAAATCCAATATAACGTTTAACAGTGGACCCCCAGTCTTTATTTAGTGATTTATGCATTTTTACAGTAACAATGTTATTACATATAATGTTGCATCTTTTCTCTGACCCCAAATATAATATTGTAAGAGAGCTGTAATGTACCAAACATGGACCCAAAATATAGTGTTGTAATGGAGCTGCAATCTAACTAAACATAGATACCCATTAATAAAGTGTTATAATGGAGCTGCACTGTAATGAAGGCCAGATTAGCCACCTGCAGTCTCCTAGGTAACAAGGGGTAGCATGCTAGACTACAGGTGACATACCACCCTACCTACCCAGGATATATCCCTATTCCCTGTACATGTTCACCCTTGTTTCAGAGCTCAGTCTAACTTTGCACTGATTTCTACACATGCCTAAGTATGGATGTAACAAACTCTATGTTAAAACCTGAGCAGCCTGGAAACTACACACCATTTGACCTGATTCACTACATGTGCCCATCTCGGTCATAATACATGATCATATACAGGTAGAGCTGGCTGTCATATTGTCATATGTTCACTAGGGAATATTGTTTATATAAAGATTATAAATACTTGATTCAATTAGTGTGATCTTTTTTTTTTATCTGGATACTTCCTGTTAAGAATAAGTTACTTTGAAAATGAAATTGGTTAATAAAAAAGTACTGTGATTTCACAATAAATCAAATACTAAATATATGCCTATTTTAACATGAATATTTTGAAAATTGTTAGAAATATAAGTACACATGTACACATGTACTGTAGATGACAGCTAACATTGAGCTTTTAATAGACCTTCACAGTGTTAACTAGTTCTATTCAAATATAATAACAGATTATCCAATAGCAACACTAGGATATCATGTGACCAATGACTGACCTAGTTTGCACAAAATAATACATTTTGTTTATGATACGATAAACAGCTGACCAGTTGTAAAAAGAAAACAAGTGAAGGTAATTACAATAACTGGAATGATTCACTGCATAGAAAAGCTTCTCACCATCAATAATGAGAATTCCTAACAGAAACATCTAGTATAATTTTCAGCTTAAAATTGAGCTATCACTTCTGGGTATAAGACAAACATAATAACGAGAAATGTTTCCCAGAATGCTCGGCTGCAGCTTCCCCACTTCTCTCCACATAACTGTTCACATGTTAACCTACATCAGAAGCATGTTTTGCATAGAGAAAACTGAGGTATTCCAAATCATTCATATTTGGACCTCTAGCACCTGTACTTTACTAACCAGAATGCAAAAACTGTCAGAAAATATCCTGAATGATTCATCTGCAGCCAGTTTCCTGAACAATGATGTAACATAAGTTGGCTATCCATTAGTTTCTAATCAATATAGCACTCAGCGAATACAAATATAATTGAAGTTACGCCAGGGGACATTTTCAGGCCTTAAATTAGTTTGGTTTACTGAAGATAAAATTCTGTCAATGCAAAATTCCTATTTCCGAGTCTTGTTGTGCATTCTTATAATATGATACTTCACTATCCAATTTTCCATGCAAACAGAAGCTGCACATGTCAATATTATTGTATATAAATAGAATAGAAATAATTAAGATATCTGCTTATCAAAACACTGAAATATTTCTCTTTTGTTATTTAACCCTTTCCCTCATATAGACTCATTTTGACGCACTCAATAGGTACCACATAAAGTCTGATCTGCAGAAAACCACAGTTAAACCTAACCAAATTTAATTACAAAATCCTCATTTCCAGACCACTGAGGAGCAGCGAACAGCATAAAACCTGATCAGCCTGCGAGTTACTCGCAGGCTGATCTGGTTTTATGCTGTTTCATAGGTCTTTTTATGGTTTCCTCTATGAGGGAAAGGGTTAATCAAGAAATTTGTGTTTAAGATGATATAAAAACAATTATGAGAAGTGACTGTTTCCTGTACCAAAATCTTATAATATTTCTTTTATTCATGAGTAATAAAACATAGTTCCTAAAGTTGATTCTAGAAAAATAAATTTCTAATTCAATTTTTAATCTATGGTGACAGTAACACCCAAATAGATTTAAAAAAAAAAAATGAATAAAAAAATGACCAATTATAGTCATCTCAAACAAGGCAAGTCACTGTACCTTTATTAGCAACAATATGAAATGAACTGCAATTTAACCAACTACACTGTGCACGAAGTAATACATAAATACTTAGGGATGTATTTCATCAAACATTCTTTTGTTTCTCATTTGATACAGCCCTATTCTCCAGGAAAAAAATCACTTTATTCAAATGGCAAATTGTTTTTAGATGCTGCTGAATTATTGTTTATGTATGTTGTAATATTTTGTTGTAATTGTATGTTGTATATATTTTACTATTCACATTGTTTCTGTGGACCATATGGAAGATTGGTTTTCCACTCTAAATGAACACTTGACTTACTTACTTAATCATAATTTCCATGATGAAAATACTAAATTATATATCTTTTTAACAAAGTTCAGGTGAACGCAAAAATATGTTAAACAAAAAGCAATGAAATGAGAATGGTTCAATGCCAAGAATGAAATGCAGGATGTTTATTGCTCAGAAGAGAGAGACAGCGGCAGAATATATAAGCCGTCGTTGAAGAGAAATCAACCAACCAAATATATAGCTAAAATCTTAATATATTCCTATAAATGATATATCACATTTGAAATAAAATAATTAAAAATCAGAAAAATATAAATAATAACACCATTCTTAAAAAATCATCTTATCAACATTTGCAATAACTAACATTTAAAAATTATATCTTAACCTATCTAAAAGTAAATTATTTTCCAAATTTTCAACAACAAAAAAATTACAACCACATGTTAAGCATGGAATAAATAGATTCTAGATATATTGTGCAATTGTATCCTGTTGCGACAAAATATTTCAGAACATATGTTTTCTACAACATTTCTCAGGGCTACAAACTACAGTATGTGTTGTTAAGTAATGTAAGTTTTCATTTCAAGTTGAAATAGAATTTCAGCAGAAAGGAGACTCAATCAAAGTGCTTTGCATTCTAAATCTTGAATTCATGGTTTGGTTTTAAGCCAAATGGAGAATGGAAAAAATCTGGTTTAAATTTATTCGAAATTGTTAAAGATACTTTAAACAAGCAACTGATATCAACTGAGAATTAAACACTAACAGAAGCAGCCAAAGTAAAAGCAAAATGTTAAGATTCTCACAAACATGCTAAGCATTTTTCTTTGCCAAAAAAAAAATGAATGCTTGAAACGAAATGATCCAGATAATTGTAAGCACTGAGTAAATAAAAGTACTGAAAGCATTGAGGTGTGTCACACATGCAATCATAGGCCACAACATGGGATCACATGCAGGAGCAGATTGATTCCTCCGTTGTAACACTATGGTACTATGTTAAAGCACTAATCACGACAGATGAGGTTACGACGTACAACACTTCTTCTTGTGGTCCGCATCCTCCTCTGGAGTTTCTCCAGGACGTATAACAAAATCTTTCCGTAAAGTCATCTTCTTCACGTTTTCTTGGTGTAAAACGCGTGCCATGTCGGCGAACATTTCATTAACTCCACCATTGTCCTTGCACGACACTTGATATGAACCAGAGAGAACATTCCCGCACTCGCGGGTGAAGTTTTCGATATCCATTTCATTCACTTTATTTTCACTTTCACAGTCGGCAAAATTGCCGCAAAGGAATATTTTGGCCCCTTCAGCGTTCATGACTATATCCAGGATGTACTGTGAGAGAATGGAGAAAGTCTCCTTGTTGTTGATACTGTAACACAGCAGTGCCGCGTGAGCCCCACGGTAGTAACTCTGGCCGATAAAGCTCATCCGCTCCATCCCTCCAGTGTCCCATAATGTCAACTGCAAGCATAGGAAATAGAGATACAAAATTGGTTATTTTCATTCTTGAATTCAAAACAAGACCAGATAGAATTATGACTTTTTTTATTTATATATTTTTTTTTTTTGGGGGGGGGGGGCTTTTTTCATCAAAAGGTCAAAGGTCAAGGTCCACTGCATAATGAAGAGGTTCTTCCACTTAAGCAGCTGTCCAAATATTGAAGCAATCCAATAAAGCACATAGACATTATAGCAGATTAACCAAAAGGTAAACTTGTCCAGACCTTGCTTTATTTTCATAAAGGTCAAGGTCAACTGCATACCAGTAATGTAAAGGTCAATCCACTTAATCAACTGTCCAAATATTGAAGCTATCCAATGAAGGACCAAACACCCAAAGAGGACGTCTGACACCCACTTGGACATCATCAATTTAAAGAATGGAATTTTCTGTTGAAAAACAAGTCCAAAAATATGTATGTAACAGGTATTTTCATCGGTCTCCTCAACCCCGTAAGAAATTTCAATCTCCCCAAGTGATCTTGGACTCTCTTTTCAGGTTAAAAAGAATATTCACTGACTTCATGTAGGAAAAGTATCAGAACAACATGTTTGTATTTTTTTCCCATAAATTAGCAGTTTAATGTTTTTCCCTAATGCTTTATTGATATTTTATATACTGGAGATATTATATATTAAAAAAAAAAAACAACAAAAAAAAAACAAAAAAACAGCTACATATTCAAAACAAAACAAAAAGGAGTTTCTTCATCAACATATTTTTTGTTACATTATTTTGACCATTTCATTATGTAAAACATCATCCCAGGATTTGCATGGTGACGGGTGATTACTGTACTTTTAGTCACTGCTGCATCAGACAAAGGTATGCAGGCTGATCAGGGTTAAGATAAATCACTGACACCTAGAGATGAGAAAACAGGTAAAGAAATGTTCAAATATAGTCAAAGAATAGCATTCAGTATAATCTGACTTTTCCAAGGTTTAACCCTTTCCCTCATATAGACTCATTTTGACGCACTCAGTAGGTACCACATAAAGCCTTATCTGCAGAAAACCACAGTTAAACCTTACCAAATTTAATTACAAAATCTTCATTTCCAGACCACTGAGGAGCAGCGAACAGCATAAAACCTGATCAGCCTGCGAGTTACTCGCAGGCTGATCTGGTTTTATGCTGTTCGCATAGGTCTTTTCATGGTGTCCTCTATAAGGGAAAGGGTTAACATGGTATAAAATGGCAAATATATCCCAGTAGATGAAGGTTTAATTATGAACCACAGTTGTACTAAAGAGTAGTTACCAGCTGCCATACTTAAAGTTAGAATAAAACGCAATACTGTACCTAGCTGATTTCATTACAATATTTCAAGCCTGTCTAATTAGCACACAATGAATCTAGGATTCACAAGAAGTTGATCATGAGGATGCAGACGAGTCGAAGAAATTTAACAAAATTGATTTTCTGTTTAAAGATACATTACATCTCAGCCTAAACACGAGGCTAATTAACAAAAACAAAATTTACCTCCTAGTTCCAAACCTATAAACTGGATGCCAGTAGACATATCAGCCTATTACCTTTCTTTGTTGGACCTTTTATTTCAGGGACAGTCCTAATCAGACATTTCTAATTAGAGAATGCTGAATTTCCCTTTCAATTAAAATTAATGAAACATAAACATAAACAATGTAAGAATCTATAAGGAAATAATTTGGTTCTACATTCTTCTAATATATTGGAAACACAAAGTGTGCATAGATAATATAATAAGTTCAAAGCATTGCATGCATGACTGTGAATTCCCTTCAGGGAAGAATATAATTATTTATATATATTTAGTTTCCAGTCAACAAGCATGAAATGGTACCCAACAAAACCCAGCCACCTTTAACCCTTTCCCTCATAGAGGAAATCATGAAAAGACCTATGCGAACAACATAAAACCAGATCAGCCTGCGAGTAACTCGCAGGCTGATCAGGTTTTATGCTGTTCGCTGCTCCTCAGTGGTCTGGAAATGAGGATTTTGTAATTAAATTTGGTAAGGTTTAACTGTGTTTTTCTGCAGATAAGGCTTTATGTGGTACCTATTGTGTGCGTCAATATGAGTCTATATGAGGGAAAGGGTTAATCACAGCATTCTGCTGGTATTTGTACAGCTCTTTGGTCATAAGTCATGTCATATCACATCACTCAGAGTTTCTCTACAATAATGACCTTCACCCTTTATCTAATGAACATTCATGTACACATTTATTTATGACATGCTGAATATCAGTATTAATTTATTGAACTTTAAATGAAACAATGGGTTTTTCTTTGCCATGTACACTGTGTTGAATATGAGCTTCAATATAGTATAAGCAAACAGATAATACCCTGATCAGACTGCTCAAGGAAGAAGCTGTCTGATCTGGGTCTGCACTCTGTTTGACTAGCTATATGAAATAAAGGGTCCAGGTCAGAAAGTTCAAACAGTTCAAGAACAGTTGATACATGCTAGAGATAACTGTAAATTCTCCAATAAAAATCAAGACAACTATCATAAAACAGCAGCAATAAATACTTTGAAAGGAATGCTCTTTTGCCATGATAGGCCAGTACCTAAGAGAGCATTTTATTTTCTTTTTGATAAGCCAAAATCCACAGCATGACTTCTCTTTCAGCCACCCTATATTTACAAAGGGACAGACTGTCGGGGTTGAATCAACATGTCAGCCCTTGTTTTCCAATCTGTCAGAGAGCTCCCCACCTGCTGTCATTCCTGGGTATATCTCCAGTGTATATCTACTGGAACACTAATCTAATTTATCTGTCCAAACTAATCCTTGGGTAGAAGATATAGCTTCCATATGTTGTGTCTGTCACAGTTACCTCCCCTTGTTCATGATAACATCTCAGATCATCATCTCTATCTACTGACAAGAGAAAAACACTTTCCCCAAAATCAAATGCCAACAAGGACTAGATTACCTGACACTTTATGTGAATAATCAAAGTGAGAAACTTTCTGTAATGATTCTGTTAACTTGACATTAAGTTATTGGGACTGCCATTGCCACTACTACAGACCAAGATCAGCCAGCATATCTGTGCAGTCTGATCATGGTCTACATGGTTAGCTTTTCAGTTGATACATTTCAGCAAGCACCTGAATGGCACAGTCCAAAAAGGAAAGGATAAGTCCAATTAAGAAATCTAGTATGGTGAGGGTTAATACTTACCCTCTATCTCCCCAAAAAGGATGTACCAAATAACAATCAGACATGTAATACATTTAACTGAGAAAAATCACAGTCTAAAACTGGAGCTATCACCTGTATACCTTGACAAAGTGAATATTTAAATAATGATTTACCTTAATTTCCATTAGATCATTAATATGAGACAATATCATTTGAAGAAATAGTATACAAGGAAAAGTAAAGTTACAGATAAACAGTTATTAACAAAATTGATCTGTTTTGTAAGGATGTGATTGTTAAGAATTTTCATGACCCCAACTTGAACCTTCTGTTTTTATTATGAAAAGGCATATCAAAACATGACTATCAATGTTTCTCTATTCAAACAGCATCTAAATCTAACGTTGCCACATTAAAACGATGCATTACAAGGTCATAAAAAGGAAAGCTGGTTATCTCCCCTTATAATCAGTGATCAGAATGACCTCCCATGGTTAACACACCATGGGTAATCCACAGATTAACCAGATATGGTGGAGATCAGGCAGATAAGCTCGCTAAATGAAAAGATGAGAGAGTAAAATGTCAAGAGTGAATCAGGCTGGCAAAGTTTTGAGGAACCTCACACACATGGATCTGACATTACATCATGAAGAGGAGTCTAAATCAGCTGTCAGTCCCCACCAACCAACTGGGCCACATGGTACAATCTGTTGAATACCTCCATAATGGAAACCCATTCTGACACCCTACCAGCATCAGACCCTGTACTTCAGATCAGCTGGTATGATGAATGTGATTAAGGTTTTCATTGTTAGCCTCTTGTTTCCACAAACCTCTGTGAGGTAAATATTCTAACAACATTTTGCCTTGGATCACAGGTTCAGGAGAGACCTTGACCTACACTTGGTACTTAACTTGTCTATTATAAGTTATTACTATAAGTGTGTGCAATTTAACATGTGCAAATCCTTTGCTACTAACAAGGGGACATAATCATTTTTTTTCACTGCTTGAAGGTTTTCTTTGTACCAAAATCACCTACTTCTAGTATACATGACAAAAATAGATGTCATGTTAATGAAAAAAATACTCCCTCACTGTTTCCAAACAGCTGTCTAAGACACAACTACAGAGGGGAGGACATTACAGAGATCATAAGACTTCAAGAAACTTCAAGTGTTCAATTAATCATAGTCTGCTAGGAGTGTCTGCTCAACACATTCAGGGGCTGCCAGGGCGGTGTTTGACAGACATGCATCCCTGGTGCAGCACTTCAGCTGCTTGTTTACCTCAGTAATGAGGTGAGAATCACAGCACAGTCCCCCTGGTGCAACCTTGGGAAGGGCAACTGAGAAACCTGCAAGTTGCAACTGGGCTTCTGATTTCACATGGAAGAAGGATATCAGATGTACAGTTACATTAGTGTCTGGGGGGCCTGGTTTTAGAGCTAGAGTTAATTGACTGCTTCCTTTGATGAATTTTGAAATGTAGCGTAATTTGATTAATGGGAAAGCATTATCATCAGTCTGTCAAACATAGATTGAGGAAAGAATGCCAGTTTGCAAAGCATATAGTGCCATGTCAGTAAGCCACAGTAACAATGACACTAAACTTCATGGCATACCAACAGTAAAGTCGCTCACTCAGCCCCTCATCGCGTTGGTTCGAGTCCCCGCAGGGTCATTCGGATTTTCATGTGAGGAAGCCTTCCAGCTGGCTTGCGGTAGGTCGGTGGTTCTACCCGGATGCCACCGTGCATTCAGGGTCTTCCTCCACCTGTAATTAGCTGGACGTCGCTATATGACTGAAATACTGTCGTTGCAACGGTAAACTCAAAAGATCAATCGATCATTAAATGATATTTTTAATTTCAAATTTTAAATATCATTTCCTCAGAAAATTTTAGAACCTTGATTTTGAACAAAATATATGCAAAAATAAGAATATTTAAGACTTCCATTAACAAACACATTATAAGAAACATATATGAAATATATTCTTTGTTCTAATATGCTGAAACCTGGAAAACAAGCATTGTCAAGATGTTTGGTTTACAGATACCCTTCTTCAAAGAGGATTACAGAATTCATTGGGCTCTATTTCTTGTTATGCATGTCACACTTACTTTTAAAGGTATCCTGTAATTAATACCAGAATCTTTGAAGTGATATGATAATAATGAGTTTTTTATTCAGGTGTCCTGACTGACTGATAATTAATTTTCTGTATGAGAATCACCTGACATGAATCATTTCTATCTTCCAAAACCCTTGGAATGCATCATGCTCCCTTATCTTCACTGATTTCCCTAATTTGCACACACACTGGATCCAGGTGCAAGGTTCCAGGTAGATCCCCACTGGTTAGATCCTAATCTGACTGCACACCCTCCAGCATCACTTTCACCAATCTGTTCCTGCCATCAGGGGTTGGAGATCCAGGAGCCCATTTCATTTCAACTGAACTTCAAACAAATCTTATCTCCTTTGCTATATCTCTTATGCTGAATAAAAGTGATATTGTAAAGTATCTCCATGTATCCCTGATTAAAAACTTAACATTCGATTGAAACTAGTTTGATATTAAAGTTCTATATACCACCAGAGTAACAGATAAGCAGGGTATTTGAGTATTTACCCAATTAATTTTGGCAAAAACGCAAATTTTCTGAGTCATGGGGGTAATTAAAAGCAAAATGATTTTTGAAATGTTGGTAGTTGTATGCAAAATATTCAGAATACCCAATTCACATTTGTCAAAAAGCACAATTAAATTGCACAAATACCCAATTTATATTAAAGTCATGGGTAAATACCTATTTCATGAAAAAAAGTTATCTGCAGCTCTGTAACACCCATTGCTCAAGTTTGTTCCATATTCTTTTTCTGTTCCCAAATTATCTCCTATATGCATAACTAAACATGAACAGATATGACCATTATTGTTTTATATTCTTTTCGGCAAAATAATGACCATGTGAAACTTGCATTCTTATACTTGCATCCCTCTCAATAGTTCTGCACATTACACAGCTCTCCACAGGAAGTGAACCTCATTTCACTATCTTCTCAACATGATCTTTTTCTCATCTTAATACCTAAAACCATCTATGAATTTTGTAAGACAAATATTACTGCATACCTTTCAACATCTCATTTTTCATGCCGCTCCAAGATCTGTGGATGATAGGAGATCATTTTTTACCTGCTTTAACTCAAGAGTTGCCATTATATTCATTGTGAATTACAGTATGATGTGAGTCTCATTGAAGGTAGCCTAGACACTAGGCGAAGTGTATTTTTTCAGACAAGAGCTCCTCATATTGATGTCAACACTTGTCTGTTAGGATTTTTTTCAAAAGGGGAGATAAGTTAGATCAAAATGGACCTAAGAGTTATGGCCCTTGATGAGAATGTAGTCCTTGTGATAGTAAACTAGTACACGTATATGAAGTTTGATGACAGAGAGTTTAGTAGTTAGTAGTCATGGCGAAGGTTAGAGTTTTTTACGACAACAACACCATGACAACGACAACACCAGTGATGAAAATACCTAACCTTTTCTTTGAAAAACAGACAGGCTTAAACGAAAACTACTTAACATCAGACTATTGGTTTTTCTTATCTAGAATTGTTAACTAATTTGAGTCCCCACCTGACCACCTCCCAGGCATGTCTGTCTAAAGATCCAACTCTTTGTCTCCCCTGCCAACTACTGGCACCTGCCTTCTTCAGATCTCACTGCACAGAAATTTGGCACTATACAAGCTTGGGTCAACAATTAGAGAAGATATTGATTTTTTTGTTATATGGACACAATGGAACAGGACAGCACATGTGACTTTGTGAAACAGAATAATTATGTACTTGAAAAATTGACAAACCAGAAAAACAGGGAATATCCTGGACTCTGGAATGATTCAGTAACACAGCAAAAGCCAAGTGTTTATTTACAGAAACTGTAACCATGTTAACACAGCCTTCCTACAGAATCCAGCAAACCTGAGCTTCAATAATTTGCAGTCACATGCTTTTGTAAACATGGGACTTAACTGTACCCAAACATTTGTTTACAATTCTCCCACAGGGGAAAACATGAGGCTATCTTAGAAGAGTCAAAGACAGCTTGGCTGAGTCACAACAGCTGTTGCATATAAAAGTTCAACTACCTTTATAACTGACATTTGTTATGTTCATCCAGAGATAGAGTTACCTGTTAGAACATTTTAGTGGGTGGGGTGGAGGGGTATTATCAATCAGGGGCGATGCTCCCAACCTTCAGATGTACAGAGAATCTGAACACATGTAATGCATACATCAATCTATTACTGAACTAGAAATATCACTGAAACTGATTTATACCACCACACAGCACTTTGATACAGAATATGAAGCCGTATCAATCTGATGAGGTCTAAGTTCAAAAGGGGCCATAACTGTGTCAAAAATGTATGGATTTTGCCCAAAGTCATACTTAATTTCATTTGAGATAAATAGTGAATCAAAACTTATCTTTTGACAAAGTCTAAATCAAAAAAGGGCCATAACTGTGTCAAAAATTTATGGATTTTGCTCAAAGTCATACTTGACTTGGCCTTCATTTTATTGAGATGAATAGGAGAACAAAAACTTATCAGAAATCTGTCAAAATTACACTGAGCTAATGACCAAACACAATATTTTTGACATATTCTAAATCTAAAAGGGGCCATAACTGTGTCCAAAAATTGTGAATTTAGCCCCAAAGTCAAACATTGAACATCAGAATCAGCCCACTTCTAAATATCCTAAATAACTAAAGTTACCATGTAGGTGATTCATTATTGGCTCAATAACCAATAAGCATGTCATAATGAACAAGAAAACATGCAATAATCCAAATGTCTAACAACAAACTGACCAATGTGTTAACAGACAGTCTAACCATCCATCATACTGACTGACAGATTGACTCACAGCAGGAACAAACACATAATATTCCTTCTTTTACAGTGGCAGAGGTATAAAAACATGTCAGTATAGAGGCCTGGATATGACTTTCCCCATTCATACAGTGAAGACAATATTACAGTTCTGCCTATGTGGAGCTCAAGGTTTATCTTCATGATTACTGTTTATCATGTGCTATAAAACCTGAGAGTGATAATACAATGGATGTTATCACAACCGTACAAGCACATTTTTTTACCCTCTCTCTGACAGCTGACTGTGTAAGTGTGTAACAGCTGGCTCCAGGGAACCATCCTGAGCTACATTCCACAGCCAGTCGGTTCTCAGCTCTGTGCAAGATGCAGAGTCACAGTGACATCAGCAGGCATGGACATATGATAGAACTTTATTCAATTAAGCATGGGAAAACGATACACAATATAGCTGCTATATTTACACAGAAATTCATTTAATACCTTTATCACCAACGTAAACAGATTCTGACAACATCTTACAGTTACTGGAATTTCCCATTCCTTTACAGTAACTGAATATTTATCAATTTAAATGCATAATCTTGTAATGTTCATCCAAAGCCAGAACAAACCTGCTTTCCCAACTTTTTAAGTGTGGTATAAACACAGCCATACAATATTGGCTCCAAACCCATCATCTTATGTTGCATAAACATTGTACTTTTCCTGTGTGTGGTTGAAGCAGTTTCTTCCTTCCTGACTCATCTCTACATACCCTTCTGTGATCTGTAGGATCTTCCTTTGTCTAAATAATTCTAGTTCTGATTCCATTATCACCTTTATCTAGATGATTTAACCCTTTCCCTCATAAAGACTCATTTTGACGCACTCAATAGGTACCACATAAAGCCTGATCTGCAGAAAACCACAGTTAAACCTTACCAAATTTAATTACAAAATCCTCATTTCCAGACCACTGAGGAGCAGCGAACAGCATAAAACCTGATCAGCCTGCGAGTTACTCGCAGGCTGATCTGGTTTTATGCTGTTCGCATAAGTCTTTTCATGGTGTCCTCTATGAGGGAAAGGGTTAAATATAAAACTTCAGTTATAGAAATTTCTCAAAGGAATCAGTGAAAAAGTGATGGTACTCTTGCCTACAACTGGAACTGATGGTCATAAACAAGTATTGAAAGTTTCAAAGCAAAACCTCAACGAGGTTAAGTGAAAAATTGAAGAGGTATGAAAACCTAAACAAAAGTCCAGAAAGGGCCATAATTTGCATTAAGTTTGGTCAAGAGTTATCAAACATGAGGGCTTGGCCCAATGTTCTCAAAAAGAGTTAATTACAATCTCAGGCTCAAATTTAAGTATCATACTCAAATCCTGATTGAAACCTCTTGGCACAGTTTGAGTATAAGTATGAAAATCATACTTAAGTACCATATTTATTTTTGAGAACATTGGGCCAAATGTCCCTGATCAACCTAATAAAGTGTCAAGTCAATCCCATAACTGATAAAGCATGACGATAAGTTGCATGCAAAACTTTAACCAAAGCATGACACCAATGCCAATGCTTGGATGAGTAGGATAGATCCCCTTATTCTTCAAATAATCAAGTTAAAAAAAATAAGAAAAATGTTTACATAACTTTAGTTGAGAAAAACTTACACCTGAAATTCCAAATGCAAGTATATTAATTCACCTGATAGCGACCTCAGTAAATCATAACTTTCTATCTAAAGAGCAATAAAGCAACCTCCTATTATCTCAGACACAATATCTCACTGCCAAAGGTGAGCCTTCAAATAAACATCAGTTTCCAATTTAGACCACTTGTAAATCACCTTGGTGTAGCTGTACATGTGCAAATGAACATCAGCACAACCTTTCAACTCTTTAAATTCCGGCCATTGGTTTTCAACACCTGCACAGGTAGATTTCTATTATCATGGAGCATGTTTCATCAGTCTGTCTGTTATAGTGAGCTTTTATCTTATGATAATTGATGTTCCAAGAATCTTAGATTGTTCCACACTTCAAAGATTAGATTTTATGTTTTTATAAGTGGGGGTATCTTCATCACTGACTTCCTAAATCTGGCATGTTTCCTCAGACCTTACACTTGTCCTTCAACAGTTTGTTTGTTGGATATAACGTCCCCCCAACAATATTTCAGTCATTTGGTGACTATGATATAGTGCTGCCACATTGCAGTATCATTGCCACTGACATGTGGCATGACACACCCAGTCATTTTATCCTGACTCCTGGAACTACCCTTATATAATGAGCTTCATGCAAGGAAACTATACCTTAAGACTGGTATGTCACTGTCAGCGATCAAACCCACAACCTCCTGATTCTGAGCAAATGCTTTAACCCTTTCCCTCATATAGACTCATTTTGACGCCCTCAATAGGTACCACATAAAGCCTGATCTGCAGAAAACCACAGTTAAACCTTACCAAATTTAATTACAAAATCCTCATTTCCAGACCACTGAGGAGCAGCGAACAGCATAAAACCTGATCAGCCTGCAAGTTACTCACAGGCTGATCTGGTTTTATGCTGTTCGCATAGGTCTTTTCATGGTTTCCTCTATGAGGGAAAGGGTTAAGACTGGTAATGTCACTGTCAGCGATCAAACCCACAACCTCCTGATTCTGGAGCAAATGCTTTAACCACACAGCCACTGGGATTGGTCACCTTCAATAGTTTGCCTTTCTTAAATGGCAGTTGCCTGTTCAGAGACATTGTTTTCTGAGAGTACCACATACATACCATATACTATAATACCAAGCCATCAAGAGTGATTTTTATCATTATTGAGAATTTCGTAATCAATGTAAAATAAATAAAATTTATATAAACTATGTCAGTGATGTAAGTGTAGATGTGTCAACACTACTGTCTTATGTACATGTATATACCTAAAGAATCTGTACATGATAGTTTATGGTTTATCAGATTCATTTACACATTAATGAGAAATCAGAATACAAGGAAACTTTGCTGGAAGCAAATGGCTTTACATCACTATACCGTTACACTTAAGTGTGTTATGACAGAATTCATTAACAAGCCTTCCATAGTTTTCCTATACTGGGATACAGTGTCAATCTCAAACTAACCTTTCACCTCTCAGATATGCTATTCACATGCTGCACCACTGTAAAACCAGATCAGACTGAAATCAGTTTTTACTTTGATCAAGTATATCAGCTCCAAGGTACTGAAGAATTATGAAAACAATTTGAAACCAAATCCAAGCAGGCTGACATGGGTGTGCCCAGTCACATGGATCATTTCCTGCATCAATCTCCTGTGGTAAAGGTTTCACAACAGAATGGGATGTGGAAGTAAAGAATCTACTATATCACTTTAATCTGATATCAAAGTAAATAATTTTTGTCTTCTCTTAAAACCCACAAATAGTTCCTCCTAGCTTTTTCAATCATTTCCTTGACACAGCACAAAAACCAAGGAATACCTTACATCACTTGTACCATTAATCATGATCCAAAACAATATATTGACAAAATAAACCATACTTAAATACTCATGAATTCTGAACCCTGAGATGTACAGGAAATGCAGTATTGGTCACTTCATTTGTAAGACTTCACCAAAACTAATATTATATCTGACATTAATGTTTCAGTAATACTTTGTGATGTCCACACATTCTATAATATGACAATAAAGGGACCTGCAACAGTTATAATCTAGAGAGCATACTGCAATAAGCTTGTGTTCCTTCCTAATGTCAATATTGGAAAAGTTTCTGGTTAATTTCATGCTGGCTCCAACTTGATTCAGCATCATTTACCTTAGCCCTTAATGTCTAATTCATTAAGAAAACACTTTAAACATTGACAGGAAAGGTAACGCATGATATTTGTTCTTACAAATGAAGTGTACAGACACATAAAAATATTAAGATGAATGACCTTGTACTTTCATTAAAGCAATCTTTATGAAACACTCATTAATTGCAGCCTTTAATTGTAAAAAGGACATTCACTAAAAAGAATCAAAGTGCATAATGCTCTGAGAGACTGTCAGCTGAATTTACATGATGAAATAGCTATAATTCTAATTCAAGAGTTTAAGCAAGGTTGAATTTGATTGAGACAAAAGTCATTTATGCCAAAAACTCCACACATTTTCCTGCAGTTGCTAGCGGTAAGTCAGCTTATCTCACTCTTTGTATTATGATAACCCCCCAAGCAGTCTCTCAGTGCCTTCATTTGTTTCATACTGATTTGGAGTGAGGTTCCATTCATAAATTACATACCTAAGGAGTAAACCTGTGTACACAATCGCAATGCGTTGATATACTACTGAGCACAGAGTGATACAGGACAGTGAAATCGGCAGCAGTAATGATGCAAATCAACAATGCCTGCTTTTGATCTACCCTACCCCTACGTAAGACTGGCGGTTACCACCTGTCTAAAACAATTACCATTAATCTTAAAGAACAATTTCAACATTTTTTGCTATACTTTTAGCCATGATACCAAGACTAAGTTTCAACATTAAATGGTCCCCCCCCCCACCTCCCATGTGAAGGAGAGAGTATTTAGGCACCTTAGTTTACATGAGAGAGATGTAGTTTTTGTTGGAAGTTAAGCATTGCTGCCGTCAATATTTCGGTCATTTGGGGACCTTTATCCAGACATTGAGTCAGCCATCTGGTCTTTGCTCAGGGCCAAGCACAAGGGAGATATACCAGAGCCATTTTTTAACAATGTTGCCAGAGATCTAACCCACAACCATGGGGTTACAAGGCAGATGCCCTAACCACTCAACCAGATCTGCTCAATGTCTTTTACTTAAAATACTCATACATATGTATAAGCCGCTAACAAAAAGTCATTTACAACAAAACTGTTTCATAATACACATCCAGATCAACAACTAACAAACATAATGAAAACGTATAAATAAATTGATTGTATATGTCACAGTGTGTGAATCTCACACTGCACCAACTGCACTTCTCCCATACTGCACTTCTCCCATCCTTGACTGATTACATTACCAGCATCAAACCATCCCTACAGTTTTACCACATTCATCAACCATTGATGAAATGCACGAACACACCAAGTCGATAGGCCCCTTTTGAATCATACCTGAACTGTCTGGCCATAATTACATTCTGCACTCCATGTGCAACCTTAATGCAATGCATCCTGACATAAATGGACTTTTAATTCAAATCAAGATCAAAAAGACTATCAAATGTAAACTCCTTGAATGGTTTTTACCGCAAAATGTAAACACTGCTAGCTACTCTAAACCCAGAAAAAAAAAGAATAAAGGAAAATAATCTACTTCTTAGTCACAAACCCCAAACCCCAAAACCTATCAAAGAATGATACTTGTAAAAAATTCTACATTACACACATTTTGAAATTTTTTGTGGGATTTGTTCCCGTTGGTAAATACCTGTAATTTGTATGCTTGGAATAAATGTCTCTCGGACAGATTTTCAGTCATTATGAGACTATGTCTACTTGAGGCAGATACAGTGAATAATACTGTGATGCCACACTGCAATATCATGCTGCTGACATGTGGCATGATACCACACCCAGTCACATTATCCTGACACCAGACCAACCAGTCCTGGAACTACCCTTATGACTTTGGTATGTCACGGCCGGGAATCAAACCCACCACCTCCTGCTCCTGAAGTGGACTCTGTAACCACTCAGCCACCGGGGTTTGATAGGAAGTCTTATTCCAGGGATATATATGACTCAACCCACAATACGAAGCACTAAGTAATACTTTAATTCTTAGGTTAGGTAAGAATACATTCCACATTAGTGATTACCTGTCTTGTATTAAGGTAAGATACCTGTAATGGTTCTGCTACATTTCGGACCTTATGGCCTTTCACTGAGATAACCAAGGCTTCCTAATGTTTCATTAGGGTACCTTGGTTATCTTGGTAGAGGTTAAGTGGTCCAAGACATAGTGAAACCATTACAGGGACTTTACCCTAAAGTATGTGACACAAGTTATAACCATATAAACTAACTTTACTTATAAAGAAATGAAATATTTGGATATTTTAATAGAGAAACAAGAAAAATGAAATGGGTTTTTTAGTATTTAAGATTTACTTAGTGTTGAGTATGGTTTGAGAAATTTGAGCTTGGCTTCAATACCACCATCATTATGAACCTTTCAATGTTTTGCCTACAGTAAGGAGGTGGGCGTACACAGGACCAGAATTTAATAGACAGACTGATAATAGCCAGGTCCCGAGAAAAACTTTTCCAATCATATAATGTGGGGATTTGGACAAATTGCCGATATGTCCTTTGGTGGGATGAAAAATGTCAAATTCTCCTAGGTCACGTATCTGAATATTGATACTGTACAGCAGCATTTTTAATAAGGACTGAAATAACAATGGATTACATAACTGAGGATATAGCAGTTATAACACCAGCACATAATTCAAATGAAACTGACACAGCTTGTTGAGTCTATGAATCTGTGAATATGTCCTTGTGACAAATTCAGCAGTCCTGCTGTGATAAACTCCAGACATAACTAGCATCCTCATTAAAATGCCACTAATATCTGCAGTAAAGGAAATGGCTGTTCTTTCTGTCAGATGCCCAACAGTAAATGCTGTAATAATGACAACTGTCCCACTGATAGGGACCATAGCATCCTGTGTAACTCTTGTTTATGGAACAGGCATAGAAGACAGGGTGGGTATAGGAGACATGACACTGTTACCTAGGCAATATCAAGTGGCTCTATCACTAGCCCTTACATTTATAAGAGATAATTTTTTCAAAAAGAACTATAATAAGTGCTTAATGACCTGATAATATTACTAAATGTACCATGGATGAAATAATAACTAAGGTCATTCGGGGATGTAAAACTCGCCATGGCAAGTGAAGATTAGTGCAGGGTGAGTGAAATAATGGAATATATCTGTATATTTCTTGATTATACTATCTCAAATTTGGGGAGGGTGAGTAATTTTTAGGAATTTTACACCCCTGGGTCAATATGAAACACACAGAGGATATGTGCTTGTTTTGAGTGGTTATGGGTCATATATCAACGAGTAGTGATACAAACTCATATTTTCATGAGCGCGTAGCGGGAGTGAAATTATAAAATTGTATCACTTCGAGATGAGGTATAACCCATATCCACTCAAAAAAAAATTTCTTTTTATTTTATGCTATAAACTGCTGCTACATTTCCTTCATAAGTAAAACAAGAGGGCCAAGATGGCCCTGGATCGCTCACCTGAGAAAAGTATCATTCATTGCCTGTACAAAACAGATTGCTTAAGAATAAAGATGATGAGGTGAAACAATGTTCAGGAATTTTCTGACCCCCATCCACAAAAGATATCATCATGACAAACATTCTGCCAAAGTTTGAGGAGGATTGGACCAAAAATGTTGCCCTCAGAGTATAAACAAGATTTTTCTAAGATTTGACCTACTGACCTACTTTTCTGTCCAGCCCCACCCATTTTCAAAATGGTTCGATCAGACAAACAATCTGACCAAGTTTGAGGAAGATTGGAAAAATTGCCTATAAACAAGATTTTTCTAAGATTTGACCTACTGACCTACTTTTGTCCAACCACCCATTTTCAAAGGGTTCAAGATATCATCAAGACAAACATTCTGACCAAGTTTGAGGAAGATTGGATCAAAATTGTGGCCTCTAGTGTGTAAACAAGATTTTTCTAAGATTTGACCTACTGACCTACTTTTGGATCCAACCAGACCCATTTTCGAAAGGGTTCAAGATATTATCAAGACAAACATTCTGACCAAGTTTGAGGAAGATTGGATCAAAATTGTGGCCTCTAGTGTGTAAATATCAAAATTGTTGACGGACGACTGACGACGGACAATCAAGTATCCCAAAAGCTCACCCTGAGCTATGCTCAGGTGAGCTAAAAAGTAGTCCCGGCAGAACTATATCATCACACTGTCAGATATAGATTTTATCACACTGAGAGGACACAGTATTTCATCAGTTAGCATAAAATAAAAGCTTGTAATTTACCCAAGGAACCATGAAGCATATTATGTCATAAGTCATAAGTTCAATCCCTCGTCACAACATATAAAAGTTGTACAGTCCTGGCAGTTGTCTTATTTTGCACATTGCACATAAGGCTATAGTTTCAGCACTGGGTGACCTGGAGTTAGGATATGATCATTTGTCTGTCTTTTAGTCTTTAGATGCGGGTGTCTCCAAATGATTGAAACACTAGCAGTAATAATTTCTCTGTCTTTTAGTCTTTAGATGCGGGTGTCTCCAAATGATTGAAATACTAGCAGTAATAATTTCTCTGTCTTTTAGTCTTTAGATGCGGGTGTCTCCAAATGATTGAAATACTAGCAGTAATAATTTCTCTGTCTTTTAGTCTTTAGATGCGGGTGTCTCCAAATGATTGAAACACTAGCAGTAATAATTTCTCTGTCTTTTAGTCTTTAGATGCGGGTGTCTCCAAATGATTGAAACACTAGCAGTAATAATTTCTCTGTCTTTTAGTCTTTAGATGCGGGTGTCTCCAAATGATTGAAACACTAGCAGTGTGAATAAACAAGCACTTCATCATAAGACAGATGTAATGTTTATATAAAGCTAATATTTGAAAGTGACTATTAATACGATATAGACTGGATTACAAGACACAGACTCTCATGCCATCATGTCTAGACTGGTCCACAGTTACAGAGGCAGGAAGTGACAGTCTTTCTTTTGATGTGTACCTGGCCAGAAATACCAGATGTGAACAGGAACAAAACATTTCTTGTTGAATAGATTCAAAAATATTTCAACCTGTTACATAATGCACTTGCTGGTGACCTTAAATAAAGAAATAGTACACCTGTATTTCTAAAGGATATTAATTAAAATTATGCATTTATTCAACATAGAAATGTTCATGAAATCATAAACATTCTGATCATATGAACTGACAGAATGACAGAAGTGACTTTAACCTTGAATATGAACAAGAGCACTGCATGTGGATGGTCTTCTCTATTTTTTTTTTTTTTTTTTTTTTTTTTTTAAAAAGGTGAGATAAATTAGGTCAAAACAGATATACAAGTTACAGCCCTTGATGAGAATGTAGGTCTTGTGATAGTGAACAAGTATATGAAGTTTTAAAAGGAAGTGATGGCCAATGTTATAATTTTTCACGACAACAACACAAATGACGACAACACCAGAGTATGACACTACCTCGACAACACCAGAGTATGACACTACCTCGACTTTCTTTCTATGTAAAAACAGCATCTACTTTTTGCGAGTGTTACTGACACAAAATATTTACTAAATGCAAATGGCCCCACTAGGCTTGAACACTTAATGAGTTGCTCACAAGCTAATAAGGTTTTACAAGGTTTACCTCTCCTCAATACCTTGCCAGGGAACACTGTTTAACCTATAGCTATTCCAGGTAAACACATCCCTTCAATCTGATCTGGCTTTTCAATGGTCTAGATTAAACTTGATCTATTTAACATTGTTTTAACAACTTAAATTTATAAAAATCATTCTTGATGGCTTGGGTGACAGCATGGTCATTATTGAGAGAGAAAACTGGAGAAAAACCATAGGTCTGCACTGGTAACTACTGGACCCTCTCATGTGCATGACCGGGTATTGAACCCATAGTGAGGAATAGAGTGTGTTACCACTACCCTTTACAGGCACCCTATAAAATGACCTATCACTGTGGTATCCATCTATCCCAGACCACAGGTCAACACAGCTCATCCCAAACATAAACATCTACATAAGCCAGCTGTTTGTTTACTTCTGGCATCTAATCTATGCAATTTAATCTCTAATAACCTGTCTAACTTATCCAATTAGCAGAACACACACTAGGCCTGCTAATTAACTATTTACTGCATATGAAAGGTAAGATCCTAAATACCTAGCAACCAAAAAGAAACCAGATCTGTTAGACTAACATACAGGAGCTATACTGATTGTTTAACATCAGTATCTGGCAAACAGTGACTACACCATCTTATGGAGAATGTTTCCAAGCTAGTTGATGAGATTTCATGAACTGATGATATATTTCCAAGTTTTTATTTTACTTATTTTATGCCAACTGGGAAACAAGTCTTTCAGGAGCTGTCTGATCTGGGTCTGCCCTGCTGGCAAAGGCATCAAAATCCCATTTGAGATATTAAAAGGTTATTTATGAAAAAAAAAAATGATTGTAAGATGTGCTCTGTTTCAATATGCAAGCTTGATATCATAAAATGAACATTTTTCATTTATCATATTTTTGTCTGAGCTCTATACATGTGTAGCTATGGAATTCACAAATCCTCTACGGGTCACATAAACAGATGAGCAACATAATACAGGTCACATGATCATATCTGTGTGGTCATATGATTAATTACAGATGAGTCTATGGGTAATGTGCCAGCTTTCTGATATAAGGTGGTATAACAATTGATTGAATCATAGGATAGTTTATACCCTAGGTAAACAGACCAGTCAGGGGGTAACCCAGCCAGGTGTAGTCATTACTGATTATGTAATGCATCTAATTATGTATCCTACTAGTCAGGATAATGTACTCTCAGATTCATATTTTTTATACTGATTACATTGTTTTTCTTCATTTAAATGTGTGGCATTACTCCCAGTTTATTACAAATATTGATATTTGTGACATCTGACCTGCAGAAAACCTTGAATCAGATGATTACATTAATGACAGTCACTGACAGAGTTATGTTAAGCCAACATTACCACCTTTCAAACAATAGAGAGATGAATCGTTGCCAGTTGAAGATGCTGGGAGCTGTAGTGCTGCCGACTGTATTCAATATACTCATTAGCAGTGCTAGGTCTTGAACCTGGGACTCTAAAGTTGAAATCTGAGTTTTAACAAATGTTAAACTGTCACATGGAAGACTACCTAAGAATAATTTACAGTTTCAAACACTTGCAAAATTTTATTCAAATGAATTTGAGGGGACACAAGTGACAGATCATAGACCTCTCAAGTTGCCATGGTGACACATACTGGAGAACTATATAGTAATAGTTCCATACTGGGTGAAAAAATGTAACCAGAAAAATGTGCACCCATACTGAAACTGCAATCTGGGACCCCTCACTACAGGGCTATTGCTCAATGACTAAGCTATGGGGCCCCTCACTCACAGGGCTATTGCTCTAATGACTAAGCTATGGGACCCCTCACTTACAGGGCTATTGCTCTAATGACTAAGCTATGGGACCCCTCACCTACAGGGCTATTGCTCGAATGACTAAGCTATGGGGCCCCTCACTTTACAGGGCTATTGCTCTAATGACTAAACTATGGGACCCCTCACTTACAGGGCTATTGCTCTAATGACTAAGCTATGGGACCCCTCACTTACAGGGCTATTGCTCTAATGACTAAGCTATGGGACCCCTCACTTACAGGGCTATTGCTCTAATGACTAAGCTATGGGACCCCTCACTTACAGGGCTATTGCTCTAATGACTAAGCTATGGGACAGCCGACACCAATCTCTGACCAACCAGTTTCAATACTTATACTTATGTATAGAAGAATGTACTGAAGTGCATAATCATGAAAAAGTTGTTAAAGATAACTAAATATTATTATCATATTAGAATCAAAGGGGTCTGGCACAGAAAGTGAGTCATATATCACTACATATTATATATAGAGAAATATGACCCGACTTTCGTGCCAGACCCCTTTGATTAGAAGCTATGCATGGTGTTTTCAGGACTGGTCAATGAATTTGTAACATTTACAAAAGAGCATTAAAGTATATCTGATAAAGCCCATGCAGGCCACCACAACTTCAAGTATAAAAGTATATCTCTATAAACTAAGTAAAACATTTTGAGACTTAAGTGGCTCTTAACCCCTTAACTTGTCCAGTGTGTTCGACAATGCATGATACAAAATAGTCTGGACACTGTCCACTTGAAATATCAGCTGCATCACTTGGTTTGGAAAGATTGCACACTTTTCTTCTTCCCTATTGTGTACAAGGAACTGGGCGTGACTTCTTGGCTTACTGTTCAGTCATTCAGTTATTATTGTATCTTTATATTTGAACAGAAAATGATTTGTAACATAAAATACATGGGAAATTAAATTGGATATGCATGTTCCTAAGTATGGAAACACAGGAAATTAAACTGGACACTACTTGATATAATTAAACTGAGTTAACAAGGAATAAATTATAACAACTACCAAAGACTGTTATGAGTAGTTTCTACTGACTTTATAAAATTACACCTTTTATCATAAAAAAAACATTTTAACACTATATCTGGCAAAAGCAAACTTAAAATTCTAAATTAACAAAAGTCCAGCCACTGCATTTCATACTCAGTATAAATTTTAGACTCAGTATATACTTAGACAAGACTCAATTTAAGCTTTAGACTCAGTATAAACTTAGACAAGACTCAATTTAAGCTAAAGACTCAGTATAAACTTAACACAATTTTCAATGTAAGCTTAAGATTCAGTTTAAACTATAGCAAAACTCAATGTAATCTTATGCCTCAGTATAAACTTAAGACAAGACTCAATGTAATTTTAAGACTCAGTATAAACTTAACACAATTCTCTAAGTCCCTGTAAATGCTAACGGTCTATTTAGGAAACTACAAAGCCTATGATGAATTACAGTGCCTGACACAGTCTGGCAGCCCATGATATTCCAGGATTAACACCCGACATTTAGGGCTGTTCCTGATATTTAGGGCTGTTCCTGTACACTCAAACCCCACCTCCTTCACAGTGACATGCTATCTCTGTAACCTGACCATAATCTGACCCACAAGACTTTCACTGCAGTGGACATCACGATTCTACCACACATGAGTTAATACCAGAAGATTTTAACAAGACCATTGTAAACATCCCCTGGATCTTATCAAAAACTCTTGAGTACTGGTAAAACTTCAATATTAAGTTTGACGTATTAAAACAGACAAACATGGTCAATGGAAAGCTGACCACACTACCATCTTATTAAAGTGAATGTATTTACCATCAACTTAGTTTTAAGAAGTCTGCAATCTTACATGTATGTGTGCCCTTAAATGTTCAGGTTTAGGGATTTTCCTTTCATCTCTATATTATTTATGTACCTATGAAATGAAAGTCTTTATCTATCAACATTCTGAATAAAAGTCAAGTGTCAAAAACAATAAGAATGTCACTTCTTGCAATAAATTTTGTAACTACATGTCTGAATTTAAAGCTCATAATTTTAAGGTTCTACTCAGTATCTCTTTAGCAGGTTGGAAAAAGTCAAGAAAACCTCCATTTTCAATATTAAAAAGATGAAAAAGGTTCAAAATCCAAGGGCCATAACTCCATAAAAAAACAAGTGTGCTTAATGCAACTCTGAGAGCATCTCTAACAGCATAGTACACCTATATAATCAACATCAGCTCATTATCTCCATACAAAGAGAGACTAGAACTACCACTTTAACCCTTTCCCTCATAGAGGATACCATGAAAAGACCTATGCGAACAGCATAAAACCAGATCAGCCTGCGAGTAACTTGCAGGCTGATCAGGTTTTATGCTGTTCGCTGCTCCTCAGTGGTCTGGAAATGAGAATTTTGTAATTAAATATGGTAAGGTTTAACTGTGATTTTCTGCAGATCAGGCTTTATGTGGTACCTATTCAGTGAGTCTATATGAAGGAAAGGGTTAAAGTGATTTATACCCCCCACATCCAAGCTAGTTTCTATATAACACAAATGTAGGACGTGACGTGACGCAATGAGACAGGACAAGCATAATTCCTATATGGCCTCCACTTCTGTGAAGCGTGGGTATAAATATGTTTGGAAAATCGTGGTACATATTTCAATATGACCGAATGTCGGACATGGGTAAAGCCTGGTGACAGCTATTCCCTACCATTATATTCCCAGCTCAGCATCATTTTCCTTCTTTATGAACTGTGAATTTATTAACTGTGACACATACAGCTGATAAGGCAAATTATGAAACATGCATTTAATTAATTGTTTTCTGATGAATGAGTCATATAGAGGCAATCTCCTGGTACAATTCATGACAGACGTTAAGGGTCACATGGAGAAGAAAGATCCAGGAAACAATAGGGTTTTAAGTGATGTTACTGTATCAACTGATGATGACTGCTATAAGGGGGTTGGGGGCTGAGTGTCCAGACGGAGATCCCAAGGACACTGGACTGTTCATGCATGCCGATCAAGTCCTTTCATTCCTTAAATACAACTTTCCTATTAGCTGCGGAGAGATTTTGAGATTTGCTCTATATTTTGCTTAAAATCTCACTGAAATTAATCAAATGATAGAAAAAAATCTCTTGTAAAATTGTAAACAGACTGTCAGGATTTTATTTTTAGAAAGGATTATTTATCCCTGAGACCTTGACAAAATACTGATTGAAAGGACTGAATATTGGTTACAAAACATGAAGAAGATTTTTTGAAACCTATTATCAGGTGAAGATGAAACCACCATGAATTATGTTTATGAGACATTACAGCCATGATCTAATGTACCTTCCTCTGATGTAAGTCCAGACATTTCATGGAGAATGAAATGGAAGAAGACAAACCACTTACTCCAGAGATAAGCAAGTGTCTGGATTCATGAACATAAAATCCATAGCTTTCTTCAGTAAGCTGAATATTTCAATCAAATGATATAACCCAACACATGTATTTTGGGGAGGTGCCAACCATTTTGCTGACCCATCAATACCATCCACACAATTCCCTCTCTCAGCATCAATACCAGGATAATGTCAAAACATGACTTCAAATGGACTTTCAATGTTCAAAGTTTACTGCTTGGGTAACCCACAGAGAGCCAAAGATGCAATACAGCTGAAATGGATATGAAATATTGTACAGAGATCCACATGGATATGGTGTTCTACAGGAGATTTATGTTGTTTAACCAAAACCATGCTAAATTACTAATATGGACTTGTCCTTTTCTTCATTTGGACTGTACCATTATTTGTTTAAGGGGATATTTGCTGAAAATTTATTAATTAATAATTAACAGTGCAGACCATGATCAGACTGCACGGACCTGAGCGATATTGTAACTCACATTCTACAAGTCAAGAATCAATTGTCTCATAACAAACCATTAAAGTTCAGAAAATTCATAATTATCAAGTTATAAATGTGTACATGAATGTTCATACAGTAGAGGGTTATACAGGGTTATACAGGGTATGTTTCCTTATATCCCTAAATACCAGCATTCCAAAATATAAATAAGATGTAATCATGTTCTTCTTTGCAAAATTTTGCCTAACCATGACCCTCATCTTTAAAATTGCACCCAACATATGATTTCCTAACAGGGTTTATCACTTTTTTTTACTTTTTTTTAATGGTTGCCAAGTGACCTCCCTGATTGATAGAAAGAGACAAAGTTTTGAATATTTGGGGATCATTTAGATAATTTGAAAGTCAAAATGAACATATTTGTGTGTCATGGAAAATTCTGGCATAAAAGTGATTGACATTTAAATGCAAAACTGGCAACAAACTACTGACACAAAAATATTCAATCATCTATCAATTAAATAATCATGGTCATTCAAATGCTTATAAAGACTTCAGTGCAGATGCAAGCATCCACTGACTTGGGAGTTATATGCTCTTTAGCTCAAAGTTTATAAAGGCTTGCATTTACTAAAAAATTCTGATGATCACTTGATTGACCATGATCACAATTTAATGATAGATGGATAACCTTAAAGAAAGTATGAGAAGAGCATCATTGTTACCTTGACCTCCTCCCCACACACTTGGAAAGACTGGGAAGCCTGGTCCAGGCCTATGGATGATTTCTTCCCCGGCAGGATGTCCGTAGTGAACGTATCGTTCATGAACCTGCGGAACAAGGAGCTCTTCCCTACACCGTACTCCCCGCACAGGATGATCTTGTAGTTTGGGGCACCCGACGCCATTGTTAACCTGTTAAAATATTCCAAGGCTGGGTTAGGTTGTGGGGGACTGGTGTTACCATTCTTATCCGATCCTTTCTTGGCTTTCTTCTTAGGCATTGCTACTGATGTTGATAAGGTTGTACAACAACTTGTGATGTTCACTTTATATCCAAGACAGTATATATACTGTTCACATAGTTATGTGATTATTGATTTATTACACAGAACAATGACTTCAAAGGAATCATTTTACTGTACATACGTTGATTTGCAGATAGATTAATTAGTAAGGACCATCCTCAACATATATCCAAATATATCTTAATATGTATTTTTGATGTAAATATCTTATTTCCAATTTAACACCAATATGTATGATATGTTATTATAATCCTCCAGCATATATCCTGAAAAACAATGTTTGTGTACCGGTATATAAACAAATGTATTTTGGGGATTTTTTTCTATCTTGTTGTAGAGTGCATCATTTCACAGAACACTTTGTTTTTTTATCTTCCTTTAATTGATTTGATAAATCATAACCCAACATATGACAATTAATTTCACTTATTTATAGATACACACAACATTATGCATGCATACATATCCACATTTAAATCCGGTGTTCACCACCAACACTGGCATACAACAACAAGTGTGACATTATAAACTGAAATACTTCAAATTCCTCCATATTTCACTGAATGAACAGTGGGTGTGCTGTGGTTCTGTGACAAGTATCAATTTCACTGACACATCAATCAAATCACATTATAACGGTCAGGCACTGACACAATTCTATCCTGTATACCAACACGGAACAGTTCGCTAATCCCTTCTAGGCTAAATGCTTTGATTAAGTTAAGCCCAGCTGACTAGATAGTTAATAAACACACCTTAGAACTGTAAAATATTGCCGATTTATGACAGTAAGGCGCGAGATATTCAGCAGGCCACTCGAGTGTGACTACAGGTACGCTATCTGTCACTCAATGTTTACCAATGGGACTAACAGGACAGCAGTAGTTACCAGTCCCTCTACAAGCTAAGTGTCCTTGGACATTGAAATATGCCCCAATTAATTCTTCATCTTCTACCTGTTACAAAACTCTATAGTATACTAACGTAAAAAAAAATTGGCAGATGGCAATTTTCACTCTGAGCAGGTTTTATTCCATTCTCTTCTCAAAGGAACTGAAGAGTAGCGATCAATATACAACCTGATCAGACTGCAAATTATTGGCAGGTTGACTTGGTCATAGGTTATCCCTTTACAACTATTGTAAGGTTAAAGGTTTATTACTATAGAATGGAGATGACATGGACCGTGGACCTCTCTTCTACCACTCCCAACTAATTTACATAAAGCCAATCTTGTATGTACATAATTACAACTTGTTCATATTTACAAATATATGTCCTAAATACAGCTCAAATTTTTAATCATATTAAGATTTAAGATATTAAGTAAGCTGGCCGTATCTTGTTAACACTTCATTTATTTTCCCCGATTAAATACAACTATTATTAGATATACTAATACAGAGATATAGCAGCATGAAAGTCAGGTCCTGAACTCTGTACATGATACTGCAGATTGGTTATACATGTGATAATGGACTTTAAGTTCCCAATAACATGCCATTTTCTTTTCTGTTCTTCATTGTTATATAAATAAAGAATCCCCAACTTTTAAAACCTTTAACCTTTTTTCATGTTCACGAAAAGCCCAGAGCCCACAAAACGATAGCCCCAACTAGTCCCAACACACCCTTGGTCCCTATTGTCCCCAGAACTTAAGATTACCATCACAGTGTGGGTAATACGTCATGATCCACTGACACTGCCTTGTTAATATGTCACAGGTCATTGACCGTCACTTGTAATCCGACAGGGGCTCCAATACTGTCAACAGGCAGCCCTGTTTGATCTCTGACCCACTGTTTATTGTATCTAACCCAGAAACTATCTGTTTTCACTTCCCTTTCATGATTTTCTTCTCAGTTGACTTATTTACAGTTAAACAATACCTTGAATAAAAGTTCTAAACTTCAGTACATTCCAACATATGTTTGAGATTAATATACGGTATTTCATATTAACATGGAATTATGTACTTCAGCCCTGAGAAAAACTTCTATATTTCAAATTAAATAATCAGTAATAAACATTAAATTACTTGAGGACTTGGTTTAACCCTTTCCCTCATAGAGGAAACCATGAAAAGACCTATGCGAACAACATGAAACCAGATCAGCCTGCGAGTAACTCGCAGGCTGATCAGGTTTTATGCTGTTCGCTGCTTCTCAGTTGTCTGGTAATGAGGATTTTACAATTAAATTTGGTAAGGTTTGAGTTTGGCTTTCTGCAGATCAAGCTTTTTGTGGTACCTATTGAGTGCATCAAAATGAGTCTATATGAGGGAAAGGGTTAAAACTGTTGTAACTGCTTATCTTATATTTATATGTAGACTTAATTTACTGTAGTCTGACCTAGTTATGATTTTTCTATATTTTTATTTTCAGTTTTAGATTAGCTGATCTGAATGAAGATCATCCTAATTGTGGCAGTATGAAATTTGCAACTTCAAATAGGAACTCATAGATAAGTTAGAATGGTTAAGTCAAATATGCAATACAATCTTTGGTCATAAATTTCAAATGTGGTCAAATGTCAAAACCTATGATCCATAATGAAAAAGTTCTAAGATTGAGATCTAAAGTTGTGACTCAGGCAAATTTATCATGCCATACCTTCTGACTAGAGTTAAAAAAAATAAGAAAGAACTGATGCTAATGAAGATAGTTCTATGACCGCAGACGACAGATCCTACACAAGACTTGTACCCAGCACCTCCACATTCCTAACGTGTCTTAACTGAAGATTTCATCACTTGAAGCACCATCAAACTCTATACATCCTTCCCAATATTGTCCGTCATTCAATCCAAACTGAAAGCACGGCACCACTTCAACATTTAAATGTAACAAAATACCACAGACTTTCACATGTATTGCATTTTAACTGTTCACATTTACAAACACTGAAGGTCTATGAATGTCTGATACGGGTTGCAAATATTCCAGCACCATAAACTAATATGATTCAAAACAACATGAAAATGTTGCAGCCAGAGCTGATGATGCGACAGGCTCACAACAGATATGCTAAAGAATGGAAACTCTGATATAACTTGCGGCTCGATAACGTGCTTGTCCCTGAACATTGATTGTGAAACCCTGCAGATCTCTTGGAGAGGGATCAATTGCATTAATAACGCTTCATACTGCAAGGACTGAGCCTTGCAAGTCAATTCATATCTTCAACATTGTGGAAGAGGTCAACTATATGACATTTAATGATTTTACACCATGGTACAGTCATGTACATAACAGAAAACCCTGACCAAACTGGAAGCTTTTCTCAGCCAGACAATATTTTTCTGAGTCTCCTCCTGAATTCCAAGATATTATTTTTTTTCTTCATTTGTTACAGACACACTACCATTATAGCCCGTGAAGGCTTGGCATTTTGCACAGCCTACAAATTTAGAATTAAGTTTTTTTTTAGATATTATTTAAGATCTTTAATAGTAAAAAAAACTCCCTAAATGCCTAAGTAAAAAGCCAAAGTTATGTAAGTGGAGGAAAGTCTTAAGTTCAATTTTTAATTTTGATAGCTATTGAAGCTAGCAATGTACTATTCCAAGATACTGCTAAGTAACAACCAGTATAAAACCAGATCAGCCTGCATGATTTAGTATCTTGCTGGTTCAGTCTGGTTTTACACTGGTCATATTTCCTCATCCGGCCTCAAGGGGAAAAAAAATAATGGTAAAACATACCTGTAAATATCAAAGTGATTTGTTTCTTCCTTCCTTTTGCTAATCACAAATCAACATATCATGAACTAGAAAACTTGTGAATGTGTCACAGCCTATGATAATTAGGGCACTCAAAAGAATATACACTTCATATACACACCCCATGAAGCAAGCTGTAGAACCTGCTTGTATTTCTTGTTAAGTGACAATGTAGTTACATAACTGTCAGATTTAAGGGTGTTTTTGCTCAAGGGTTTTACTCAAGTTTAAGTTTAAAGAGCTTTATTCCTGTTTTAAGTTGTTATTTGACAACTTCCAGAAATAACCATAAATGGAACAGTTAGCAAGATGTGATAAAAGTTAAGTAAAATAAAAAAAATAATTTGGGATCATACCATTACTTCAAAAGCTGTTGTGATTTTGAGGTTTACCATCACCACAGACAGTATTTCAGTCTCATAGCAACATCCAGCTGAAAACAGGTGGAGAAAGACCCCATAGGACCTTATGGGATTTTACAGGTGTATTCAAATTAATTTACATGCTATCCAATTGCTTCCCTGGGATAATAGGCAGTCAATGGTTGACCTGGCTTACACAAAAGACAACATGGTTTGTTTGTGATACTGTTTGTGAGTAATCAACCTAGCCACAAATGGGAAAGGAACGGCTTATAAATTTTTGAGGTTAAAATCTGGAAAGTTGCATTGCAGGCACTCTTGAATAAAACCATAAACCTCTGCAAAGCAAACTGCAAGACTTCCTCAAATGAGAAATTCTAGATACAAAACTGGGACTCAAACCCAGGGTGGTGAGGGCCTGAGTGATGACTTACTGATGAGAAGCAATGTGTGCCACTATCAAACAAACACTATCAAATGGCCACCATCTCTTGATACCCTTTACCTGTACATTTCTGAATCAAGCCAGACTGCCGGGACAAAGTCTGTCTTAGATTACGTAACTATAAGAAATAACTTATCAAATTCACTAACACCTGACCCAGAAAAAAATTCAGTTCAGAAGGTAACCTAAAAAGTGTTTATTTTATAAAAGGAAATAATGCATATTCTGCTGGTAAAAACACACAACCCATTTTGTTTAAGTGGTCAGGTACATTTTATATTAAAAACATATACAAAATCAGTTGCTAAAAATACTCAGATTACAAGCAGCATTACAAATGTCAGACATATAATTACCTTGTTGGCTATTAAAATGTCTCAACTACTGAAAAACAAACATCATTTACACATTAAATGTGTAATTTGATAGACAAAATGTTGAACTAGTTTAAAATACTGCCATTAAAATACTGCCATTAAATTCAGCACAAAATGTTTATTTGAGGCTTACTGATTCAGCTAAAAGTGAATTTATTTTGCATTGTAACAGAAAACAGCTACAATAAATGGCACAATTTTCAGTCAATAAATGCTCTGAACACCATAAAGATCAGCTGATAAGATTTTATACAGTTCAATACTTATCCATGGTTTTCAACCTTATACCTCATATAGACATGTTTTAATGCCCTGACAAACACAGCAGACCCAGATCAGGCTGCTCCTTTCACTCCAGTTGCTGGCTAAGCTGGGTCTCCTCTGTTTGCTCATACAATAGCGAAGAACAATTCATTGTTTCATTTATCATTTAAAGTTCAGGAAATTAATATTCATCAAGTCATAAATTTGTACATGAATTTTCATAAAGTGAATGAGTTCATGATGATGTTAAAAACTGTAAAATCTAAACTGATCAGCTTTCTAAAGGGCAGAGGTCAAAATAAACACCAGTCTAAAATCCTCATGGTAACAAGAGTCTTCTTGGAACACATGTGTCAGCCGCTGAAGCGTGACAGAAAAAGTGTGACGGACAGTCAGACGCCGGAAAAGTGATCCCTATGTCGTCTTCTCTACTTACAGCAGGTGACACAAAAATACTCTTTGGGCTTGCTTAAATCAGTTATATGCTTGATGGAAGGGGGCCGCCATGGCCAAGCGGTTACAGCCGTGGACTACAAATCTCTCAGCCCCTCACGGCTGTGGGTTTGAATCCCGGTAGGGACTTCAGTTTTTTCATGTGAGGAAGCCTTCCAGCTGGCTTGCGGTAGGTCAGTGGTTCTACTCAGGTACCTCTGTGTACTCGGGGTCTTCCTCCACCTGTAATTAGCTGGACGTCACTATATGATTGAAATACTATCGCAGTGACGGTAAACCTCAATACAACAACAATACAACATATATGCTTGATATGACTGGAGGTCCTCAAACTTTTCTGGGATAAACCAGCACAAGGAACACAACATCTAAACACAACTGTAGCTCTTCGTAGATATGTCATGAACTTCAAGTCTTAGACACAATTTCATCAATCTTAATTCTGTTTTTCCGACGCTTTTCAAAAAATGCATTTTTTTCCAAATTAATAGACCCATTTGATGAAATCTAAGCCCTGTTTTTCCCTTTTGTTCAGTTGTTCTCCTTTAAAAGTTAAGCCAAATGCTCACAAACAGTATCAAAAATATGCGCTTTTGTGTAAATCAGGTCAACCACTGATCACAAAATCAATGAATATTGCTATGGATATAATCTATTTTGTTCATTTGAATACATTTTCAAACATTCAAAATGTCCTGAGTATGGATGAGCATAATCTTTTTTTTTTTGATGATAAGGAATCTTTTGCAGAATAAGATTAAAAAAAAATATCACATAGCACAACATCTATGAATATTGTTTATCATGAACTATGATACAAGTGACATTTCAGAAATCAAGAATTCTGTTGTTGAGTCTAGAATATAGACCCAGAGGGACCATCCTGCTGACAATCTGAAACCTAACCCCCTGTCTGGAGGTTTTAGGTTCAATCCCCAGCCATGACATACCAAAGTTGTAAATAATGATACTGGTGTAGCTTCCCTGCTTGGCTCTCAGCATATAGTTCCAGGACTGGTTGGTCCAGTGTCAGGATAATGTGACTGGGTGTGGTATCATGCCACATGTCTAAGGAGTGATACTGCAGTCTGGCAGCACTATAGACATGGTCCCCAAATAACAGAAATACTGTGAGTGGGACTTAAACCCTTTCCCTCATATAGACTCATTTTGACGCACTCAATAGGTACCACATAAAGCCTGATCTGCAGAAAACCACAGTTAAACCTTACCAAATTTAATTACAAAGTCCTCATTTCCAGACCACTGAGGAGCAGCGAACAGCATATGCTGTTCGCATAGGTCTTTTCATGGTTTTCTATGAGGGAAAGGGTTAAACCTAATAAACAAACTTAACCCCCTGTGACATCGTGGTTGTAAGATAATTCTCGCCTACACCACTGTACTTCAATTCTGTCATGTATACACATTTGCAATAACTGATTTCCTGTATCATCAGTGTATCCTGTGACAACCTTCCACTGTAAATGTAGTACAAACTATGTCAGCTTTGAGGTCCACTTGTTATGCATAGAATACAATCAATAGTCAGAGGTTATGAGCTAGAACCCATCTATGGGAAGACCCCTTCCTGCAGCACATACTGACCAACTGACCAACCAATGTGATCTGTATAAGGTAAGCACTCAAAATAGCATTCTTCTGAACTTACAGGGGAAAAAATGGTTACCAAAATATTCTGAACAAATAAATGAAACTGTTACCTTTGTTAACCCCTGCGCACAAACATTGAGCAATGTGAATCAATTCAAACAGTTCACACTTATAACATACAAGTCATGTCTAAACACCACAGTGTGACAGTAAGACCTCCACGCTCACCATGACTCCCGCATGTGTCCGCTAAATGTCAGACTCACTAAAGTAGACAAGATAATTTCTATTTTTGTTACACATTAAACGCGAAGCATTAACTTCCTGTTTTCAAAAGATCACAGAGGCCTGGTCATTGAGATACTCCAGGGATTAAGTGAGAGTAGAACAGTACACAGCTTCCCTGGGCTACTCCCTATCTCTCTCTCTCTCTCTCTCTCTCTATCACACACACACAAACACAAACATAGCATAGTGTATGATACACTTCATGTTATATTCTATCATTATCAAGGCATCAAAAAGTTAAAACTAGCTCTTACAACCCTTTATTTGAAAAGAGGGCATGTATTATGTAATTTATTTCTTACCACTTAAGTTTTTAGCAATATAAAATTGGAGGAGGATACGATTACTTGTAACCTCACCAAACATTACACAATGAATAATATTGAGATTATATTGTACATGTAGTGTTTTTTACACTACAATCATTTACTCATAATGTGACATAAACACTTATCCTGAATTCTCAGATCATTTGCTCATGGTAACATCAATCTCCCACTTTCCATTCAGCACTTTGATCTTATCTAGTTCAGATATTTACATATAAACACTGACCATCCTCAAATAATTAACTTTAAAAATTATCCATTGCAAAAGTAAGTGACTCCTGACAGTTGCCTTCCAGTAATATCCTACAACTGTTGGAAATATTGTGTGGCTGTATAAATGTTCAAACATAAAATTGTAAATATATTTTCTTCAGCATCATGTAAATGTTCAAGGAATTATAATTAACTTGTTCAATAACCAGCATTCCCATTTACTCCATGTAGGGGGTACTTTACTCACAAAATTGGCCATGTACCCCCAAAATCACTGGATCTCTAAGTTTTAAAACTCTGGCCATTATTAAAAATGTTTGCCATGCTCTGACTGACTTAACTGACTCAGTTTCTCTTAGCCCCATACCGAGAATTTTTTTAGTTTGCCAATTTGACTTTTCATCAATTTCACTCATTCCATTCTTTCCACTGTTTTCATGCCACTTTCAACTGGATATCTTTCACAGTTTTCATTCAACATATAAAACAAAATAATGTTTGATGAAATAAAGAATAACAAAAGTAAGTTTTGTATGTTCATCCCTCCATTTTGAAGGTAATTCAGCTTTTCCATTGTCAGAGTTAAAAAAAATAACAAAACACAAAAAAAATCCCAAACCATCTAAATTGTTCTTGGTAGGGGCACAGCAAACAAACATACTTTTAATGATGGCCTCAGTGGGAAACCTGAATATCTTTCTTGCAGCAAACATTTCAAGAATCACAGATGGATATCATTTAGCCTATAGAAACATCAGTTCATATCAACACATTTCAATTAATTTCATGTTCTAATAATCAGCATCTGGATTAAATGCTGCATATTTCAAATGTGTATATTAATGACATTTTTGTCATAACTGCCTTCAAATATTTGCTATAAGCTGTGTTACTCGAATTTCTGGAGATAAGAAATGAATATTTTACATGCATGGCATGATGCCGTTGATATAAATCAAAATCAGCTGCACATATCATGAAATTAACACTAAATTTCAAATATACATCACACTATCACACCATTTTCCACCATGGTATACCATAAAATATCCAGATCAGTCTGACAGCAGTTTTTATTCTGAATAGATTTAAGTTCCCAGGATACATAGCAGGACCAGATCCAGGAGTTCAGGTTTTGGGGGGGGGGGGGGGGCTATATTTAAAAAAGTGTAGGCAGTGACAATGCAAGCGGCTTTCCGTCTTTCACCCAAGTTGTGAGAAGGATGTAGGTAGTTCTGGTTGGACTTGGGATCCAGGGGAACTCGCCCAGAATTTTTTTAATTCAAAGGAGGTGTAAAATAGTGCTTTCCTGTAAGTTCTTTTGCCAGATGCCGCCCCCACCCCTTCATGAATCCAGCAGAGCAAAGGAACAACAAACAAATGGTATAAAACTTGATCAGCCTGTAATTTTCCTATGGCTGACCTGAATTTACGTAATGCGGGTTGCACAAGTGATATTGATGTTGGATCTTACATTGTACAGGATTATGCGAGGAAAAATTTATGCCAGTTAGATATATAAATAAATGTTTATGTAAAACATATTTCTACTTAAACATAAAGTGAAAAACCATATATGCTTTATATAAAGTTTATAGATTAAATTACATATATTTGGGAATGTAATGCAACATTAATAAGATAAATGATATTAATGCTAATAAATTATAATGGACATGCACTGATCACCTCTAATATCTATTGACACCGATCCTGGAGCCAATGTATATTTAATTCAATCCCAGATTCCGCTTTTCTAAAGGTTATCCCGGGATACCCCCCTTCATGTTAATAATATTAATATCTTGTATAACAATCATTTATTACATCAATACCTGAATTATCATTCTAGCTAAATCACTTTGGTTCAATGGGTGCGGTAAATGAAACAAGAAAAATGACAGGACAGTACCTTAATTATCATAGTGTCTTAAACCTGACCCAGTCCCATCAATGAGCCGCAACATGCTATTTTTGGTACTGGTTGTCGTGCCTCTGCGTCACCAAATCGAAAGTAGAACGATATCACAAATTACGGGTACACAAATGTGGACTAAAACCTGACCTAATCCCATATAATGAGGTAAGGTATATAAATATGTCAACACTGAATTGCGTCGTATCTTAATCAATGAAACTTCAGAAGAAATTATTATATTGGTTCACATCATTACTAAATCTATAAATGAATATCTGGATATATATTCAATATAGATTAATTCCTTTTCAAATAGAAAACAATGAAATATATTGACAAAATTAGCTTCAGATCTACTTTCATTTTGGAACACAATAAAGCATGGAATTTCGACGATTCTTTAACGAAGTACACAGAATACCTGCCTGATAGTTCTTTATTTATTCCTTTGCTGTACTTGCTATGGCATTATATGACTGTTAGATTAGAATTTCCATCTTAAACAGATCTTGAATTACATTCCTGTTTCTTGTTGATGTTGTCGTCTACAACCGGAAGTACTTGTGTTTTCATCACGTGACAGTCATGTGATCGACCATTGAAAATTAGGTGCGTGTGTGTGTGTGCGCGTCTCTAAAAATAATAATTATGCATTATGCTTATTTTATTTTCCGTCACGGATACGACCAGGATTGATACAGATTTTGAGGACAAAAATTGGAGTTGATTTTTCGGATATTGATTCGGGAATTGTGCAATAGTCATTTCTATTTTATTTTCATTTTCGCAGTTCTAAATATACCAAGTCAGTTGAATTCAAGTTAACGGGACAGATAAAGTCAGTTGAATTCAAGTTAACGGGACAGATAAAGTTAAGATATATGCTGACAGTTTAGCTTTTGGTGGTGATGTCGATGATGCTGAACATTGTCGTTTATGACAATGCTAATGCTCCTGTTGTTGCTGCTGTTGTTATTGAAGTAATAAAACATTTTCCTGTTGAACATTACATTCTCATTTCATTCGTGCGTCATATGTCTTATGATGACCTTTTAAACATTGTAGTCTTTGATTCCTTGCATCAATGCTTGTTGGGTGCATTAAAATTAAAAGACTGCATGGTTTGATTTCTGCTACAAATATATCGTTCATTTGATCTGTTCGATATTAGCAAGTGCAGGTCCTTTTCTCCTTTAGTAGACCGTCAAAACCGAGGTATCCCCAAAGACGGACAAGATTGATTGCGGATAATGATTAACGAGTTTCTGGAGATCAACTGTCAAAACCAAGACCGTCTCGTCATTATCAGGGAGTTTTATTATGAGTGAACCTACTTAGCTGACTCGCCTGGAATGTGACCGTTAATGTGACTGGGACGATCTGATCAGGGTGCGAATCGTCAGAACATGCTGTCAGATGCTGCGCAAATGTGTTTCTTATCAGTCCCTATTTCAACCGACCGTCAGCCCCTGGTAGCACCTCGTTACCGACAGATAGGGAGGCGTCCCTTCGGAATTGAATTGGTAGCAAAATACGTATCCAGTTACTTTGGGTCAAAAGCGGGGCCATGAACTTTCATTGTGTACACATTTAGTGTACATATTTATAAGAGCTGCTAACGAAAGAACTGTTGTGTGATACTACACTTATTCCCTAAGAACACACACGTATGTTGTTTTTATCTTGTCGCAAGTACATACATGTATATAAAAAAGGATTTACAATAAATTTCAAATCATTCCCACTATATATTTACATGTACTGTCTTAAAATACAACAACAGTTAGCAAAACATGATTGGCAATGAAGTATAATAGTATACTATGTTTAATAATTTTGTTATTTTTGGTGACAAAACACATTATAGTTCTCATATGTCAACCATACTTACTTGCATATCTTGTTTAGTTTCTATAGTGTTTGTGAATGTATTAACAAAATTTATCATCACGCAAAATTCTTACGATTTCAGAAATTATAAATGTGATACTGAGATAAGTTTTCATGGACACCCGTTTCATTAAATTGCGTCTATAACAGATTTAAAAGTTATGAATGTGTGGATGAAAATATATTTTGATCATATGGTATCGCAAAAGCATCTGAGGAAAGACAGACAGACGGAGGACTATACTGACCTTCTTCTATTGTTGTTAAGGGTGTCATACTGCCCAGCCGGTAGCGCGGTCACCAAGTAGATCTGCTCGGACATTTTGAGATGTCCAACATACACCTATCACTTCTCATGTACAATCGTATATATATATAATTCCTCTTTAATCCTTTTTATGCACGTATACAACGAATATGCTCCTCACAGATTTTCCACAACATTAAGGTACTTCACGTCCTTGGCAACATAAGCCGTTAAAAACATACTCAACATATCCTAAGAAACATTCACCATGGAAACTCTTGCAGCAGCAGAACACTCACTTCGCTCTCCATGTCTAACACTGTGTCATGGAACAGCCGGTATGCCACATCAGAACTACACCCGAGGTGCCATCAAGACATCGTCCTTTGTTCGCCTGACCTTGCAGGGAGAGCAGCAATTACTAGTAAAACAAAGAACTTGTCTTTTTCTTAATGAAGACCCGCTATTACACAACGGCGGCTTTTCTAATGATTTAATCAAAATCCGATAGGCTTCTTGCACCACGAAAATTATGCCCCATGCATGCAAGCCGCGTATTTAGGAATGAAGCACACACTCGAAGACAAAGACCCCGCGTACTCGACTCCAGTAGCAGGCGAGGGAACCGAGCCTTTCAGTGTATCACTCTCCGACCCTGCAGGGTCTGTGTTTTCCAGTAAAAGTAATAAAACTAAGTAAAACGACCTCAAATGGATGTTGACGTCCAGCCAGATGGTGAAGTTGTTTGATAGATTGGTTTGGGTAAGTAACTAACACCCTTCGTACATTTGTCATAACAGATGCCAAGAACAACTGTCCATGGTTTTCGAAGTACATTTAATTTTCGAATGAAACAGACCGCGGAATTAGACGATTATTAAAAACGGTGAGACTCAAGAGAGACAATGTAACTTTCAGGATGCATTTATGCTTCATTCATGTCTTCCAAAGACTTTAAATGAGAAAAAAAAAATCCAGGGAGATACCGGAAGGGGGAAAGAGGAACCATATGTGTCATGGTTGAAGAGAAAACGGAAGTGTGGAGATCATTATGCATGCTTTTCTCGTTTGAAAACGTTTGCTGTGTTTATTTTTTTTCTCACATGTTTCGTTGAACCTTGAATGTTCAGGAGAAAGACTGCAAAATAAATTTTAGAGTAATTTAATGTACAATGTACTCAGAATATAATTCATGATCTAAATTTAGAATGAAGCATGACTGGACGTTTTCAAAATATATCCAAAGTATCTATAGTGACAGTCGGATGATAGATCAATCAATCATGAATATAAATAATTACAACATAACAACATGCGCAAAAAACAAAAATATTACAACATGTATGAACACCAAACTGTTACAACATGTAATACGAACAAAATACCGTGTATTTTCATTTATATAATAGTTGCTTATATGCGTGACAAATATATATATATATAGAGAGAGAGAGAAGGGGGGGGGGGCGTGTGTGTGAACGAACGCTATGTTATGTGACTTATTATGCTAATTACAATATCTTTATATTTAATTCTTTCAAGTCTTGGTTATCAGCAGTCACTCTCTAAAATACCAAAGCAACGGTCAAGACTAAATGATAAAGTGATCTGTTGATAATATCAGTATCTTTATTTTCATGGTGAAGTATGCCGCAATCAAAATCATATGCAATATTCACTAAAACAGTTATTTGTCACTTCATTTCAATTCCAGTTGTTGACTTGAAAAGTTGTTTAATACTCAGTTATCATGTACCACAAGCACCTTTCGGAACACCTTGCCCATTTTCTACGAAATGTATCCGACCACCGACGGATAAGGCCGAGTAGTTACGAATGCCCCAAGCACCTTTCGGAACACCTTGCCCATTTCTACAAAATGTATCCGACCACCGACGGATAAGGCCGAGTAGTTACGATTGCCCCAAGCACCTTTCGGAACACCTTGCCCATTTCTACGAAATGTATCCGACCACCGACGGATAAGATCGAGTAGTTACGATTGCCCCAAGCACCTTTCGGAACACCTTGCCCATTTCTACGAAATGTGTCCGACCACCGACGGATAAGGCCGAGTAGTTACGAATGCCCCAAGCATATTATTTTACATCCAGCTCTATGTTGGTGACCATTGCTGATATACATGCATGTGAACTATGTATTGGACGTGTATGTTCTGAAATAGGATAGTAATGTTATTACACCATAATGGGACATTATATTGTCGATGTTGTTACTGATTTTTTGGATTAAAAATAATGCGTGGGAATGTTTTTTTTCCCCCCGCATTAGCACGTTGTTAAGTGTTGTTAAGTGTAAGTATAAAGTACCGTTGCAAAAGAAACTGTATATATCTTAGATAGTAGATGGTCTAGGATAAAAGAAGGAGCAATGGTTATCTAAGATTCATGACAACGCGGCAAACAATGCAATATGTAGAAATGCTGTATCAGTAGTTAACTATTTTCATACCACAGTATTGATAAGAACTCGGTATCATTGATACCTTGCATGCCTCACACTCAGTGGAGGAGGGGAACATCTCCCTGCAATTCACTCATATTTACTCTGAGATAAGACCGGCAAAAAGAAAAACTGAGAAAATATTCCGATATTCCCTAGCTTTGTATTGACTTCATTTTCATCATCGAATACACCGAGAATAAAATTAAAACAATCCTTTAACCACGCCTTTCTTACATCACAAACTCGTCAATCTCAATTTGAAATTTCCCCAACAGAAAACTACCCAAATATTTTGTCTCTGAAACATTATTGCTATTAAGTATTTATTAGATTTATTATCAATTTTGTATTTTTTTTTTTATTTCGTGATGATTAAAGTATTATTTAATGCCAAGTTTTGTTGGTAGAATTCTTGACAGCCTGTTAGATTAAGTTTAGTACTTGTAGCCGACTAACTGAATCCGTATTACATCTAACTCACTTCATGTGGTCAGTGTAGGCCTTTGGCCGAATTCGCGCAACATAGAATATATAACTGATTTCAGATCTTTTACATCTACTTAAACACAAAGCGTCTATTAAAAACAAGAAATATCTTTAAAAAAGATACTCGGCCGTGGTAACCAGCTTGATGATTAGTGTCTGAATGGTTTAACATGAAATAGATTTTGTTGTTGGTTTAAAAGTTGTGTAATTCCTGTCTCAGTGCACTGCAGCTCTTTGAAATACCACGGATCCAAATAATTTGTACAATCTTGGTAGACACTTACAGCCTTAAAACATCTGCGCATTAGACTTCGTTTCGAGGGCTACAAAACGAAACCGGATGTTACGTTTTTGTAGAATATAGGATCTGTCAGGATCGAACAATCAATTCCGAAATCTATGTATTTCCTATTTTTTAGCGTTCTACTCTTTCAGTTTCCCTTAAAAAGGTGCAGTGTCTTACTATTCGGGACAAATCATTTGCAGGCGAAGAAAACTTCAACTTTTGAAACAGAGATCTAAAGAACTCGTTTCCGCAACTCCATTCTTTTCTTTTGACTAATCTTACAATGACCAATGGGAATATAGCAAAGTATATAATAACCAATGAAAAGACTAATTTTATTCCGCTTCATTACTGTATGTTTCACAGGAAGTCAGGGTGAAAATAAACGGCCTAACGGCCGAATAACAGCCGAAAAAAAATCGAAAATCGAAAACATATTCAAAGTGTCTCGGTTGTGACAAGAAGACATACTCGGTTTACCTTTAGCTGTTTCTCCGAAAATAATTCCATTCCGAGCCGAGTAGCTACGAATAGGAAGACAGTGAAGTTTGGGCGCCGGAGTCCCTCCCGGTCCTCTTGTCCACCACAGCCCGCCACATATCTGTCGGTTTGCATCGGTCAGTGCATTATTTATCAGGCGGGCCGGTCGGTTTCATACTGAAGCAATTAGCATTCCACAGATAGGCTGGATATATAAGCATCTCAGGGAAATAAAACACAAGTTCCTGAAATGGAACCCTCACGTTCTTCTTGCGGTTACGTGACGGCACAAGCAAATTACATTTTGATACTTCTTCAATGACCACTATACATCTCGTCAAACGTTTCAGGTTTGATATGATCTATACATCTACAGAGCGTGTTCAGTTTTCACTTTCAAATGTTGATGAACTGAAAGGCTGTATATTATGTATACATATAAATTGCATTTCAATAGCTGGGATTAAGTATCATGGGTTTTTCTTTTTCTTTTTTTTAAACACATTGCCTGTTTTATGTCTCCTTTTTAAAAAAAAAAAAAAGTCTGCCCCCCTTATTTGTCGAGATAATTAACTTACCGGGTACATATTATACTTAAAATAGTTTTAATGTCTGTTGAAGTAATAATTTAGCAAAATAAACCTATATAAACGATATGAATATGCTGTACTGTAAACACCAAACTGTTACAATATGTAATACGAACAATATACCGTGTATTTTCATTTATATGAAAAATTAATTTTTTTTTGTATTATTAGCAATTAAATTTTTATATTTAATTCTTTCAAGTCTTGGTTATCAGCAGTCACTCTCTAAAATACCAAAGCAACGGTCAAGACTAAATGATAAAGTGATCTGTTGATAATATCAGTATCTTTATTTTCATGGTGAAGTATGCCGCAAGCCCGCAATCAAAATCATATGCAATATTCACTAAACATTATTTCACATTCATTGTATGTCCACTGCACTTTCGAACAGTTGCAATTTTATACCAATGTATCATTACCCAAGCACCTTTCGGAACACCTTGCCCATTTTCTACGAAATGTATCCGACAACCGACGGATAAGATCGAGTTGTTACGATTGCCCCAAGCACCTTTCGGAACACCTTGCCCATTTCTACAAAATGTATCCGACCACCGACGGATAAGGCCGATTAGTTACGATTGTCCCAAGCACCTTTCGGAACACCTTGCCCATTTTCTACGAAATAGATCGAGTAGTTACGATTGCCCCAAACACCTTTCTGAACACCTTGCCCATTTCTACGAAATGTGTCCGAACACCGACGGATAAGGCCGAGTGGTTACGAATGCCCCAAGCACATTATTTTACATCCAGCTCTATGTTGGTGACCATTGCTGATATACATGCATGTGAACTATGTATTGGACGTGTATGTTCTGAAATAGGATAGTAATGTTATTACACCATAATGGGACTTTATATTGTCGATGTTGTTTCTGATTTTTTGGATTAAAAATAATGCGTGGGAATGTTGTTTTTTTCCCCCGCATTAGCACGTTGTTAAGTGTTGTTAAGTGTAAGTATAAAGTACCGTTGCAAAAGAAACTGTATATATCTGAGATAGTAGATGGTCTAGGATAAAAGAAGGAGCAATGGTTATCTAAGATTCATGATAACGCGGCAAACAATGCAATATGTAGAAATGCTGTATCAGTAGTTAACTATACCACAGTATTGATAAGAACTCGGTATCATTGAGTTCGGTATCATTGATACCTTGCATGCCTCACACTCAGTGGAGGAGGGGAACATCTCCCTGCAATTCACTCATATTTACTCTGAGATAAGACCGGCAAAAAGAAAAACTGAGAAAATATTCCGATATTCCCTAGCTTTGTATTGACTTCATTTTCATCATCGAATACACCGAGAATAAAATTAAAACAATCCTTTAACCACGCCTTTCTTACATCACAAACTCGTCAATTTCAATTTGAAAAAAAAAAGAAGAAGAAAATGGTACATCGCCGTTCCATTTGCATACTTAAATCACTTCCGACTTTCGTGATCATGTGCATTTTCCCCGATGTCGCATCGTAAACTATAAAAGAAATCAATTATTTATTCATGGATCCTTTTTAAAATTGCAAATTTACTAAGTTTTGAAAACACTTGGCTAATAATCTATAACTTCCTTGCAGCTTAGGGTCACACTCATCTGGTTTTCGGAAGCTATCAGAAGTTTGCAGTTGCTTGTTCACCAAGGAAAAGAAGAAGGGTCACCAAAGAACCTGAAAAAACGGTGTAAAGCATCAATGACTTTTTTTTTGTTTCTTCTCTCTCTTAAGGAGGGTAAGCAGAATTTGTATAAATGTAAAATAACGTTTTGGGCTGAAATTCTTTATTCCAATCATACTCTAATATTTATAAATACTTAGAGGCGAATTTCATCATACTGATTTCCCCAATAGAAAATACCCAAATATTTTGTCTCTGAAACATTATTGCTATTAAGTATTTATTTGATTTATTATCAATTTTTTATTTTTTTTTATTTCGTGATGATTAAAGTATTATTTAATGCCAAGTTTTGTTGGTAGAATTCTTGACAGCCTGTTAGATTAAGTTTAGTACTTGTAGCCGACTAACTGAATCCGTATTACATCTAACTCACTTCATGTGGTCAGTGTAGGCCTTTGGCCGAAATTTCGCGCAACATAGAATATATAACTGATTTCAGATTAAAAACAAGAAATATCTTTAAAAAAGATACTCGGCCGTGGTAACCAGCTTGATGATTAGTGTCTGAATGGTTTAACATGAAATAGATTTTGTTGTTGGTTTAAAAGTTGTGTAATTCCTGCGTCAGTGCACTGCAGCTCTTTGAAATACCACGGATCCAAATAATTTGTACAATCTTGGTAGACACTTACAGCCTTAAAACATCTGCGCATTAGACTTCGTTTCGGGGGCTACAAAACGAAACCGGATGTTACGTTTTTGTTGAATATAGGATCTGTCAGGGTCGAACAATCAATTCCGAAATCTATGTATTTCCTATTTTTTAGCGTTCTTCTCTTTCAGTTTACCCTAAAAAGGTGCAGTGTCTTACTATTCGGGACAAATCGTTCGCAAGGGAAGAAAACTTCAACTTTTAAACAGAGATCTAAAGAACTAGGTTTCCGCAACTCCATTATTTTCTTTGGACTAATTTCACAATGACCAATGGGAATTTAGCAAAGTATATAATAACCAATGAAAAGCCTAATTTTATTCCGCTTCATTACTGTGTGTTTCACAGGAAGTCAGGGTGAAAATAAACGGCCTAACGGCCGAATAACGGCCGGAAAAACAAAAATAAAATCGAAAAGAAATCTGCTTTACTTCTTGAAAACATGTTCAAAGTGTCTCGGTTGTGACAGGAAGACATACTCAGTTTACCTTGGCTGTTTCTCCGAAAATAATTCCATTC
>CM037783.1:58726900-58776900 GCA_021229015.1 Solen grandis
TGTGTATTGTCGCCAGTGTTGTGTGTCTTATCTAGTTTGATACACTTTTTATTCCTTTTGTACATGTGTATCAGATAACAGTTTAAATATAGCCATTGTTTTGTCACCAAGGACTAATTGGAAGAGCTTTTTATTTATTTTTCATATTCATTGTTCGTATCTCTAATATAAATTATTGATAGGTAATCTGGTAGCTCATCTGTGGACCACTTCCGGTTAGCTAAAATTGGTCACTTGCTTTTAAAATAAGGAGCTGAGGACTGAAACTCTAAAAACTGTTTCACACACACACAGTTGTTTCGTAATGTATCAATGAAACAACGGCCACTTTGTCATTTCAGTAATTTCTTTGTCATTTCAGTAATTTCCTCGCTTTTTAGAATAGTTTTACAGACAAGTATCATTAACTTAACTGTAGATGCTATAAAAGTTGGGAGTTGTCAAAAGATCAGTTTTCTGCATGTAATTTATTCATCAAAGGTCATAAGAAAAGGTTAATGTCACAGGACTCGGTCAGTATATACAGGCCAAAGGAATACCTTATCAACATATATATTAAGTTGCTATCAAAATCGTGGTTTTGCATTGTTATGTTTTGAAGGTGTATTTTTCGTGCATCATGTTTTCTTTGATGCGCGTTAACTTAACGTGCATTTGTTTTTCTCAGGTATTTCCAATTCTCTCGTGCACTGTAGTTTACCATGATTTCGCGTAATGAGGAGCTAGTGTGGCTCTTTATGTATAGGACAGACACAAATACCCGTTTAAATTAATTTGCACGAAGAAAACGTGACATATACGATCTAGACAATGGCTATGCTTGCCTGTGATTGGCGGAATCAAGTAGGCCGTTTTCTCGATGTTTAAATGTCCCCTCACACCCAGTTAAATTGATCCAAAGTATATATATATATAAGGCTCTGTGATAATATTGTTGTGGTTACTTTTGCATTAAAAGTTTAATATTTTATTCAGATATCTTTTAGTTTCGTATTCGCTTTACTTTGACATTCATCCAAGGAGGATCTACAACCAAACTCGAATCTCACCAACCATACTTAGCGCTGAGTAATGCTTAAAAACTTAGGGGCCAACCAATGTTTTGTTAACCCTTTCCCTCATAGAGGACACCATGAAAAGACCTATGCGAACAACATAAAACCAGATCAGCCTGCGAGTAACTCGCAGGCTGATCAGGTTTTATGCTGTTCGTTGCTCCTCAGTGGTCTGGAAATGAGGATTTTGTAATTAAATTTGGTAAGGTTTAACTGTGGTTTTCTGCAGATCAGGCTTTATGTGGTACCTACTGAGTGCGTCAAAATAAGTCTATATGAGGGAAAGGGTTAATGTCAATTTAACGTGACAGCTTTGTAAGTCTTTACATACAGTTTGAATTATTTTGTGCTATCAAAACCAAATGTAATAATCTGGACAAAAAAAGATAAACCGGTGAAAGTTTTAGGTATTAAAAATAATTCCTCAACCCCTAACCCACCTGGGGAACTTGTATCGTGGGATGGAAGGACCTGTGATACAAAGAAAGCTATGTTTTTGCTAAATAAATTACATGTATCTGAATCCATTTCAAACATGTTTAATGACAGTGCTACATGGGAATTTTATTGTCACCTCTGTGTTCTTGGTTACTAACTTGCGGGGGACGAACAATACGTTCAACTATATGACAGTTTAATGAAAGGCCATGAGCCTTGCCCCACGGGCGGTTAATACTGACCACGGAAGTGAGTCACTAGGCGTGATGTATTCTTACCAACATCATGCGGTTGTTAACATGCGTTTTGGATGTATATTAGTTTTAACACAGATGCAGTCATATGTTAGGTTGGTCAGGTTGAAGATGAAAATGTGAAGAAAAAAGCTTTTTTTTATATTTCCCGATACCACTCCAGACAACTAAAAAGATTACAGTCTAACAAGGCTCGAATTGCACCAGCAATAATTATGTCACTTAAAATAGGTAGAAACACATTCAATCATGGTCATTTTATGAACTATTCAAATATGTAACCATGGTGACATGGATTATAACCTTAATAATGAACAATATTTGTTAAGAAATTGAATATTTGGGTATTTTTATTAGAGAAACAGGAAGGATGAAATATGCCCCATAAGTATTTAAGTATCATTTCGTTCAGTATAAGGTCCTAGTATTATCAACTCAACGGTCAAGAAAAAACAAGGTAGCCATAGCGCTGATGAGGTCCCGCTGAAATATTTTCAAATTCTTCAAGGTCCTGAATTCTTTATTTTTAAGGAGGAAATAATAGTGTATTTGTCCGTCGTTGTGTTCCATTATCACTGTGGTAACTTACTTGGACCAAGTGGGGATCTTGGTGTTGCCCTTTTTTTCAAGGACCCCTTCCTTAATAATCTGCTTCTTTGTACTGAGTCGCCCCTTCAGACCATTGGCTGACCGTGCCTCTGTCCCTGTCAGACGACAAAACATGGGATACAGTCAAACTACCTGTTAGCATTTAAGTATCACACATTTTCACCATGAATGGCAAAATAGGATGGCGGTTTGAGTCAACAGCATTTTAGTCTCACTGGATTACAGGTTGAGGAAGACGTCGAATGGTACAGAGTCAACCTCGTGGAACCGTCCTACCACAAGACAAGAGTCAATCACGTGACCAGACTGGGACTTGAGTGTACAGAGTTAGGATCTCCTCACATGAAAAAGTCAAGAAACCAGACTGGGACTCGAATCCACAGTAGTGATAGACTATAAATGAAAGAAAAATAAATCAGAAAATGTAATAGAGGAGAAGCAGCAAATGGTGTGTTCCTGTCAAATAGTTTATCAATACGATTCTTAAAAAACACACGGTTCAGTTGTTCTGGAGTTTTTTTGCACTGTACGAATGGTGCTCGAAAAGATTCGGTAAAGTTCCGTAACTTACTTTTTGATGTGGTTAATACCCCTCGTATATGACAAAGTAATTTATGAATTTCATATTCAAGTAAAACCTTTATATGAAAATATAAAGACCATTGGAGAATTTTAAAGCAGAATGGTCATGTAAGCAGATGACAGGTTACCATTGCTCTCAAGCTGGTCGGCGCCAAGAATCAGTCCCAGCAGACGACATATTGTGTACTTTTCCTCGGCAGTGTCTGCGTCAAATTCGAGCGTCTTGTTGCCACGAAACCTCAGAAGAATGTGAAGGTTGTCCTAGAAACATACGACTCTACATGAATGTCAAGTTTGAAAATTGTTGCTGATGTTGTTGTTGTTTGATTAAAAACATTCCTTTAAAGAGCTAAATGCAATCAAGCTACAGAATTATGTCGAAAAATCATGTTGATGTTGTTGTTTTTTCTACATAACGAAAAAAATTTAATTTATATTAATCAATAATCTTGCTTTTAACCAATCACTGCATGTATACTGCGCCTTCAGTAGGATTCATCCACATGCTGAAATATACTTGTATAGAAGGAACTGGGTCAAGAATTAAGTACGATCTCAGGCTCAAAATTGAGTTTCATACTCAAATCCCTGTTGAAACTAATGGGCAGAGTTTGAGTATGAAAATGAAATAATATTTAAATACCATTTTATTGGACATGTCCATGATTCACGACAACCAACTTTAGGTATACTTAAGGACATTGAAAACGCAAGCTTTGGATAACTTGTTTTTACTACGAAAGCATCAACTATATCGCTATGGATAAACACTTTTCAACATTTTTGAATATTTAAAGTTGCTAAGTTTATGTTTTATAAAGTAAACATAAGATATACGTGTACATTAGATGGAATATTTCGTTTTCGTGTAAAAAAATATTTAGTAAAAACATAACTCATAGGCGTGCATTTTCAAAGTATTTAAGTAAGCTTCATTGTATTGATTTGTACCAAGTTAATCACAAATCTTCGAATTCTGTAGGATATGCATCTCTGTAGCAAAGATATGTCATTTTTATTTTCAGGGAATCATAACTCTGCAGTTTGATTACGCCTCACGCACTCGCTTTAATGTAACTTTAAAACTTGCATTGCTTCAGGCCCTTTAAAATTGCAGTGATACAAATACTATTTCACCATGCTCATATGTGTACATGTTTACCCATTGCAAGGATATGTATGAAGTAACCATTGAAAAAAATGTTCAAATTACAGGTAATGCTAACCTATCATTTGCTTCTCTTTTCTGGTACCGCATATAAATTAACTAACAATATAAGTAATCTAGACGGAACAACGCGTCATCTTTATAGGATATATTGTTCATAATAACGCCAATGTTCTTACGTAGGTCAGCCTTAAGTCACAAATATGTTACCGTCACAGAGGCGGAAATCACAAACAGTAACATTCTTTCATTGATGACTATCTCGACTTCTCGGGTGTGCATAAATGAAATAAAATGACGCTACCGGTACGTAATTCAATGTTTGCAAGCCATAATCTAAAAGAAAAGAGACGGAACAGAAGGAAGAAGCCCGTGTGATTTAGATTTACAAAAGTAAATTTTTGTTTTCACGTGAATTAGAACGTAGGATTATCAACTTAACTGTAATAAATTCCGCTTCACTTTGCGATAAAAACTCCTTTTAATATGTAATATATGTGTTGTTTACGTTTGATTTTTTCTTTATTTTCATTTTTCACGACAATAGAACCTTTATATTATTTATAGAATATCTCCTGACATCAATTAGAAAACCAGTTCATAATGCGTATACTGAGTTTGGTTCCTGCTATGGACCAGTACTTCTTGCCCTCGACGGGGTTATCTGAATAAATAAAGATAACTTGGGACAATTCTAAAAGACAATACCCTCATGCCCTTAAATATATAAAATCAACATGGTTGATTCATGCAACCAATACCACCAAAACCCATTGTTCTTATGACCAATTAATGAAATCAAAAATACAAAAGGACGTAAACAACATGTTCCCTCTACGATAAAAAAGGGGGGAAATATGTAGAACATAATGGAACCCAACAAGATTTGGAGAGAACATGCGCGGCTCGACGTTTGATATACTCCCTCTGATCATACTCTATACGTCTACTTTGTCATTAATAATACTCTATACGTCTACTTTGTCATTAATAATACTCTATACGTCTACTTTGTCATTAATAATACTCTATACGTCTACTTTGTCATTAATAATACTCTATACGTCTACTTTGTCATTAATAATACTCTATACGTCTACTTTGTCATTAATAATACGAACTGAAGTAATATTCATTGTCTATTTATTTTCCCAATTTTAAACCTTAATTCAAAAAGCTCATTTGTCTCTCAGTCACGTTGAAACTAAACAGGACAAAAGAACCCCTTGCTATTCTACAAAACTTCCTCGTTCCAGTGTCTTACCTCTGAGTCGTAGGTCTCCAAGTTTTCAAATGTATAGGATTTGTTTATCTTCCCTCTTTCGATTAAACTGATTCTTTTACACGAGAATCGATCTGAAATAAAGGGAATAACATAAAAACAAAATCAATTTATTAAACAACGCGAATCTATGCCCGCTTTTTTTGTTTAATACATCAAATGGCATTTCAGCTAGAATAGATAACAAACATATGGTTATATATGAATGTGTATACTTAATTGCTTAAGAAATAAAAACACTTAATACTGAAACAACAAGAACTAAATAGTCACATAAGAACATATAGCACTTACAGTAGAATATACCACTGGAGTAATCTGGGATAAAAGTTTATGATATGTGTAAGGACAGTTTAAGTGTCTGTTAATTTACGTTGGTTTAACGTCCCTCCAACAGTATTTCAGTCATTTCTCGACATGAGACAGGTATAGTGCTGCCTCATCGTCATATCGCCGTAAACAAGTGACATTATATCACACCCAGCCGTATCCTGATTCTGGGATTCTTGAACTTCTTTTATATGCTGAGCGCCATGCGCAATAGAGATATGCCAGTACTATTTAAACGACTTAGGTATGTCGCGGTCGGGAATCGTTTGCCTAATACATTGCATGGTAATGCATGGGGGATTGAACCTGGTGCGAACGCTCGAACCATTCGGTCACCAGGATCGGTAGTACATCTGGGATCTACGATAGTTTTGAAACATTCTGCGTATAGCTGAATAAACACCATTCTTCTTTATTGTGTTACATGAAAGTGATGGCTAAAGGTAGACATATGAATCTCTACAAAATAAGTGAACCAATGAAAATTTTCTCAACAACAACAAAGATATGGCTATATTTATATCAGCCGCTGCAAACAGGATGAAATATGTTGTATTTATTTAAAAGCTATATTCATTCTGTACATTGCAAACATCTGAATGAAACCTCAAAACCAGATATGGACAGTTTACGAGCATACGGCTAATGTTTGCACGTTTAATCACCCAAAATAAGATAATTCGCATATTTGAGAAGCCTGTAGCCAGTGTTTACATACAGATGGAGGTCAACCAGTGGCCGGACCCCATCATTCATCTTCACCAAGGTGGCAATACCTCAATACCCCACCCACCGCGGATTGATACACCGTGCTCATAAATTTTCCGACGCCAAAGCCCCATCGATAAACTTTTCAATATGACTGATATCCGTATGAAGTTCGAGGCAATCAAAGACAAGTGGTTGACAAACATTGCTACTGTTTATTCTAGTCCCGGGGAGAAGTTTATGGCGTTGTATAATTCACTTCTTGTTAAACATGTGAGATTTAGATATGGGTGCTATTTTATCTCTACGCATAAAATACAGAAAGAGTTGCGACTGAATAGCCTCAACTTTCTTGCTGATACACTGCGATTTGTTTTTAACACATTACAGCATTGTAATGCGATCTTTACTTTCAAAAGTCGTGTCCCCTGTATGTTACAGGTGTTATTTATTTATTTTTTGTGGGGCAAATACGCGATATAGTTACCACTGCATTTTTCTATTAGCTGCTAAATTTCTGCACATTTTGATCCAGAATGTACGGAAGCACGAGGAGACATGGTGTTTTTCTTTTTTATTATATCGTGGCCACAAGATAATAACTAAGAAAAATACACATTTTGCTAACTCGTGGCCACGAGATAATCTAACGATTTGGTTGGTCAGTTAACTCGTGGCCATGAGTTAGCTATCTCGTGGCCACGAGTAAACTGACCATTCAAATCACGAGTTAGCAAAATTCGTTGATGTGTTGTTTTTTTCTTAGTTATATCTCGTGGCCACGAATTAGACTAGTTCGTTTTTCTTTATGTTTTTTTTTTCTTAGTATATCTCGTGGCCACGAGTTAGCAAGATTTTTTGTTTTGCTTTTTTTCTAATAGTTATTATCTAGTGGCCACGAGATAATTAAAAAAAAGAAAAACACAATGCCTCCTCTGTGCTTCCGTAAGAATGACAAATCACATTTAGACAAAACTGACGTAAATATGATATATCATTAGAAACACGCGTGATTAAGGTAAAACCTGGTTTTTGTAATTGATAATCACGTGACAGCAATTTATTCAAAACAAAAAAGATACTTTCTAGTGCAAACGCATCGTTCTCTACAACGTTTTGTACCGTATTTTAGCATAAGAGATGAGCTCGTTATAAACATATATGTATTTTGTCCAGGAACTCTCGATCCTTAAGCGCTTGCTCTGTCTTTGGATCACTGCTCCCCAACTATAGACAGGGCAATGAGTATCTGCAATTGGATCCACTGACATTGAAATGTCAAATATTTATAACAAACCCGCCATCAATAAAATCGTTGAAATAGCGTCAATAAAATCATTAACTTATCAATCGTAAATAAGTTCAAGAAACCGTATTGGCGGTGGTTTTGTAAATGACATTTATAGCTCCTTTTGAACTTATAAAATAAATTTCTACATTACTGTCCGCGGAGATGAGGTCGTTTCTTCTCAATATGAAAATTTTTAAACGTGAAGAATGCCCCTGTAGCCAAATTCGTCTTAAGCGACTATCCAATGAAAAAAATGATAAAAGTAATTGCTTATCACATGTGACTGCTTAAAATAAGTCAAAATGTATAATTAAGTTTTGTTGTTGTTTTAAGACACAGGTGGTTGCATAAAACAGGTTGGCTGTTTATACAGGTATCGTTAACACAGGTAAAACTGTATAGTACATATCAACATCTAGTGCCATTTGAATATCTCAAAGTAGCGCTGAACAAAATGCATGTCAAAGTTAAAAACGCCCAGTGGGTTCATTAATACAAAACGATGACCGATTCCTCTCGGTGTCATTTGACACTATTCTGTGTATGATTGTTTTAATAGTGACCTTAAAATTTCGAGCAATAATTGATATCAATCAAGTACGGTCAACCGTGATTTAGCCGTCATTTCTGAATTGCGGCCAACCTGTGGACACAGGCTAGTGGCTAGATTCCTTGCACTAAATTTATTGAAAAGTTAACCTCTAAATGATTGCACCTCCAGACAAAGGCAGGTTTTTAATTCCCTTGAGCGGCGGACACAGTGTTTTCTGTACACACACACGTTTTTAATTCCCTTGAGCGGACACAGTGTTTTCTGTACACACACACACACACACACACACACAAGATAATTTTCTTACATGTGTATATTCATTTCATAGTAGTGATCTATCTTCGCACTTGTACAAACGAGTACAGTATTCAATAATATAAAATTAGCGTTCCATGCATGTACACCCTGTATACCATACGACCTACGGTAACCCTACCTTATACGTGTGCTTTTGTACTCTGCACGTAATGCCATATTTATAAATGCTCAGTCAAAAAAAAAAGAAGAAGAAAAAAAATGCATGACTCTTGATCGTGTAACCTGAAGTCAGCACAGAATCATTTAGTTGCTCTTATATGGGCTATAAATTACCATTGAATGCGTTTGTTGAAATACATGGTTTGTCTAAACTCTAATTCCTATGTACACTTTCTTTTTACACTAAGCATACATGTCTGCTATATTAAGAGAGCTTTATCTAGGACGCACAAAATAATGTAAAAAGTTCATTTTACATTTCTCTGAATAGGCAGTCATGTTTGTTTTGATTTTAGGGAGACTATGTCTACTAGACTTGACTTGACTATTTGAGTTAACCGTCGCTTCGACAGTATTAAGTCATGTAGCGACTTCCAGCTAATTACAGGTGGAGGAAGACCCTGAACGCACGGAGGCATCCGGGTAGAACCACCGACCTATCGCAAGCCAGCTGGAAGGCTTCCTCACATGAAAATCCGAATGATCCTGTCGGGATTCGAATCCATGCGGTGAGGGGCTAAGTGAGTGTTAAAGTCAAGCGACTTTACCCTCTCGGCCACAGAGGCCACATATCTACCAGAGATAGATATAGTGTTGTCATACTGCATACCATTGCAACGAACATCAATCCGCCTCGAAAAATAATGATCTAACAGGATAATTTTAGGTAAAATGGATTCCGGCTTAAATTCCATCAACAATACTTAGCCCCAAGTGAGACTAATACCCCTAACTTAGATAGAGACGCACCAATCATTTTTTTTTACGAAATATTCAATTATTTGATCAAGTTGTCATAAATTATTACATTAATAACTAACAATTTCTGTTTAGAAATGAATTAGTTGGGCATCTTTATTAGAGACACAAGAACAATGAAATTCGCTCCTAAGTATTACTTAGCGCAAAGTATGGGCGGTGAAATAGAAGGCGGCCGGCACAGTGTTGTAGAACCCCAGCACATTACTTACACACTCCATAACATAAGTTTTACCTGGAATATCGTCCTTTTCCCAGACTTTGTGTATATTCCAAAGTTATGGGCGGAGTCTAGCGTCAAGACGTCCGCCATCTTTAGTTATGCACGTGCTCCTCGTACACGTTTTCCTGTGAGTAGGAGACACTATAGCATATCCGGTTTTTGCTGCTTGTTGCAATGGTTTGTTAATCTGCAATAAAGAAAATGGAAAAATAAAATATTGTTGGAAGGAATCGAACAGTAATGTTGTCATAACTACCACTGCTGTTGATATTCTATTGCCACGAATACTGTTGCTGATGATGCCACTACTACTTCTTTTTAGATACATCCAATAATTAACAACAACCAAAACAACTTCCTGTTAAAAAGATTTTCGCGAGACAGATTAAATCTACTTAATTGAACTACTTTGTTGTATTCTTGTTGCCTAACTAGATCACACTTGACAAATGTCTCAACTCTTAAAATAAACGTATGGTGAGTGTGTCTTCAGCTAATGTACATTATAATACAGTATACAGATGGCTCTCTCTCTCTCTCTCTCACACACACACACACACACACACATACACACATGCAAGCACAAACACACACACGCACATAGAGTCGCCCATGTAATCAATTTATTATATTTTCATAGACAATCATTTCCAAGCTACTACTATTTTTTTTTTTCTTTGCTTTACATAATGTTGAAGCAGTTGCTTATATAATTTTAATATATATTTAATTTTATCCACTGTTCATTGTATCGATATTTGGTTATTTTCTCTTTCTCTAATTTATTCATAAATGTGTAGTTTAAATGTATCTTGCCATAGAAGGTAACATTAACTTTGTTTCTAGGAAAAGAACTATATAAGCTTAAAGCTTTCGTTCTAATCCTATCCCTTGTTTGTGTAAATATTTTGAAATATTTGATGTATTATATAGGAATAAATTTAGTATGTTTGCTTGACATGGTTGAAAACAATGCAGACACCACTTAGATTTGTTTAGCATGTCGACGGTGACCATTTTCGGTAATATAACAATAGGCTACTTAAAAAGTTTGAAAACAATACATCAAAAGGTCAATGGAAGTGGCGTGAAGTGGTTCTGTATTTGATAAACAACAGTACAGTCTGTTTAAAGTACAGATCTTCCTTATGTAGCGTAGCATATATAGGAGATGACTTTAGTCAGATTGACAGCGGTACATATAACAAATTACTCGTGATCATATTCTGTGAATCCTGTATTTCAGAAGAATATATGATTTATTTTACATCAGTACGTGAATTCATATTTTCATCCATGTCTTTGAACTGTGGCTCTGGCTCGAGTTCCACCAACATTACTTAGTGCTAAGTACTACTTAAAGACTTAGGAGCGAATTTTGTTAATTTTGTTTCTCTTATATAAAAATACCCAAACATTTAATACCAAATATTAAAGTATATAACTGACCAAATATTCAAGTATATATTAATATAATCAAATTAACATAAATATTACTTTTATTGTTGGTGGAATTCGAGCCTCTAATTCCATCAAATCAATTTTGCGCAAAGTAACACTTAAATACTTAAAGTAACACTTAAATACTTAAAGTAACACTTAAATACTTAAGGCGAATATTTGTATCCCGGAAGTCATGTACAATGGAAAACCCAGGCCTGTACGAATATAAAGGTTCAGTAATTCTATTGAAATCAAACCCACACTTTATTAGTTCCTTAGTATCATCGATCAGTAAAATTTTCCAGGATTTCCCATTAAGTTTTTTTAAGGCCAAATTTACTCGTTCTTGTTTCTCTTATTAAAATACCCAAATAGTTCACTACTTAATGAAAAAATTAGTGATTAAGTTAATAATTTCATCTTCGTCATGTACTCGTACCATAGTACTAACCTATTTCGTAAAAACAGGAAAGGTGGAATGTGTATATACCTAATATAAATTCAAGTATTACTTAGCGCTGAGGATGTTGGTAAAATTCCAACCAATAGTCAGTGATTCTGTAATAGCGTGTAGGGTTTTTCTATATAAGTTTTATAATATTTCTTAGAGTTATATTCGTGCAAAGCGTTAGAAGAACGCAAGCTAGGTTAAGTTAAAATATGTTTGTTTGTTTTGTTAATGTTGTTGCTGCTGCTGCAGATGATGATGATGGTGGTGGTGGAGGAGGTGGTGTTTTGTTGTTGTTTATTTATTTTATTTTTTTTATTTTTTTTGATGAGTTTTTAAGTAAAAGATAATGAGTGAATGTTCCGTTATTTTTTCCTGTTGCTACTGACACGTAGACTGGACCGAGCAAGTAAATTCCTCCTACAATACTAAGTACATGTACTTAGTTTCTTAAATAAGTTAGAAACACATTCCACCCTTCCAGTTTTACGTTATATCTAACAACATGGCTAAGTTGATATAAATCAATACATTACGAAATAACAATATATGTTAACAAACAAAATAGTTCGGTGATCTTATTAGAATAACAAAACTGCTGAAACTCGCCCGAAATGTATGAATATTAATTAGCTTACTTAGTTACTTATTACTTAGCGATAAGAATGGTTGGTGTTAAGAGCCAAATATAACAAAAACTGTTCTCCAGTTGTGTTCTTTATTGGTGTACAAACTTGGTCAATCCCGATAAAAAGGAAAATCTGCTCAGCCACCTTAAATCACTGGACGTCACATCATCGTAAAAAAAATGTTTATCAACCCTGTCTTTATGCACCGCCGCTTGTCTCAAAATCTAAGATTTCTGTGTACGACCCACGAGACATTGGTTTATTTTATTAGTAAATACCAATAATATGAGAAGCTACTTTATTGTGAAAAAGTATTCAATATTGCCCCTTTGCTTTTGTTTCATACATCCGATAATATGTGAATGCATTTGTACGTTCCTCTTTCTCTCTCTCTCTCTCTCTCTCTGGGTAATTGAAATAAAACGACAAAGAAGAGATTATTTTTTCATTAATATACCGCACAGAGAGAGCATATATTTTTTTTCAAATTGAACCAATAAGTGTATCTTATGAATGGCCATTATGAGGAATTCGTGGGAAGCTGATTTATGGTATATTGTGAGTGTGCCATAATAACTCAACTTAATTAAAATGTTTATTTGTAGACCTCATAGCTGCCTTTGGCAAATATAAACAATATTCAGGATTTGAAATATTTTGTTTATTATTCACGGTTTCCAGTTGCATGCACACCGCATAATACACTTTAAAATGGCCCTAAGCAAGGTCGTGGTAAGTTTTGTATGATAATATATATTAATACTACAATGACAGCATAAAGTTTGGGAACTAATTTCTGCATAAATAAGGCGGTAAAAAAATAATATAAGTTGACAAATTCTCATGGTGAATTGATAATGCGTGATACACAAATTTAACTATAAATAATGCACGAGATAAACACTTACATATTATAAAAAATGATTATGTGTATAAAATATTCCAACATCTTATAATGTTAAGGCGCATGTGTTGGGTGCGGGAGGTCGTCGGTTCGATCCCCGACCACGACATACCAATGGTTCTGGTAGATCCATGCTTGGCGCTCAACATACTCGTATACAATGTACTTTCAGGACTAGATGACCCGATGTCAGGATAATGTGACTGGGTGTGGTATCATGCCACATGTCTACGACGTGATACTGCAGTGAGGCAGCACTATATCTGTCTCAAGTAGACATAGCCTTCAAATGACTGAAATACTGTCGGCGGGACGTTAAACCCAACAAACAAACTAGGTGCATGTGTACAATAACCATATATTGTTGAAGTAACGGTATATCAGCTATTATAATTCAAACAATAGATACACAAACTGTTTCCGCATCTAATTGTTTAACTGGTACAGATACTGGTCGCTCGCATGTTAACATGTGTACACGTTTTGGTATGTATCTCTATTAATTAACAACGGGATAATTAGTCGGCGATATCACGTGATGGCCACGAGGGATTGTTGGTTTGTCTCCTGATTGTCATTTGACCAGGTGTATCTATATGTCACTTTCGGTAATGTTGCGCTGGACGAACATCGGCTGTTTTCGAAACATCCGTGATTGTCGAATTACTGAGGTTTATTGGTTAAGTGCGCAACTGCTTCATTCAGTAAAACACCATGATATACTCAAAAAGCAATAAATGCAAATCGACAAGAATAAAGTGTTATTGGCATGACATATTTCGTCGATCAATATTATCTTCATTAATAATGTTGGAGAAATTTACATGTTTCCCTTTTCAATGACATGGATAATTTCGAATATACATTTCTTTCGTATCATTGTCATATATCGAGCATGAGAATAAATTTGAATCGTGTCTTCTAAATAGAAATATTGATAAAAAGAAGTTTTAGAGACGTCGGATTATACATCTATCTGTAAAAGGGGTAATACAACAATAAAGGAAAGACTATACTGTTAAACGTTTGAATCACAAAAAAATCAAACACGTCTTTTCTTAACTATCCCGGTTTTCACGTAAGAAGAGAGCACCCAAATCATATTCAAAGCACACTTTTAACATCAGTTGAACATTCTTTAACACGTGACTTTAGGCAGTAAATAAATTGTATGTCAAATCAATATAAAGGTAGAATTAACATCCGAAAATCAATATGAAATATGGAAATTACTGTTGCAACTTATGTTTTTCCAGTGTACCTATGAAACCAAAACATCAGATTGAATTATTCAAATTATGATGAGTATTATCGACAAATCAACCCAGGTCGATTAGATTTATCCTGTGTACATCATGTGACTTCAGACTAATATGAGTGAACCGATTAACATTTACTGTTGCTTCGAATATGTGGGAAATGGGGCGTGTTACGTGTGAGAAAAGTATTTACCCTGATATACTTTAGTTTGACTAAGCGTGTGTGTTTGAGAGAGAGAGAGAAAGAAAGAAAGAAAGAAAGAGAGAGATATATTGACGATCTATATTCGTGTAAATACATGTTTGATAACATGTATGTATGTTTGTATTTTTGTAGGTCTATGAGTACATACATGTTATATATGTTTATGAGATGCATATTTGTGTATATGAAATAAAAAATAATCAGATTATTAATTCATATAGAAACCTATACGTGAGAGTGATACTAGGCTAAGTGTTTAAATATTTATATGCACATAATCTAGTTTCGATCTCACTCCTCGATTATTTATTAGAAATAAAACTGATCATGTTCACTTGTATACATTTTTTAAAGTTTATCCACATGAGCTAGAGCCCTGTGTGTGGAATAGGAAAAAATGTATGTATGTTTGTATGACTTCACTATTTAGGTTTACCGTCGCTACGACAGTATTTCAGTCATATAGCGACGTCCAGCTAATTACAGGTGGAGGAAGACCTCGAATAAATGCACGGAGATATCCGGGTAGAACCACCGACCTACCGCAAGCCAGCTGGAAGGTAGGTAGGTAGGTAGGTAGGTAGTAGGTAGGTAGGTAGTGGTACGGTTGTCCTGTGGTAACGTATACGACTGCAGATCCTCAGTTTGTGCATGACCTAGGCGCAAAGCACTGGTCCAATCCCAAACCCGTCAACCGAATCGTATATTTGTAATGTATGTACTATGTAAACCCTCATACTTTACAAACATTATGTGTACCAAAGAACCGCTCAAATGGTCTTACCTTATTTGATGATGTATATCCCTGTGAATGTAAATAATCCCGCTGGTTCACATTACACTAAATTACTGCCCATTAATCGACTGCAGAACTAATTATGTGATCGATTTTCAGTGATAAATTATAGGTGTGTGATGATGTCCCCACGACACGTCATACTGAACGTGAGATACTCCAGTGAACAGTTTACTACAGGACTGGTAAAGAATACTGGAGTAGGATGCACAAGAAATATGGGTTGATTGGTGAAGCTTGTCGTCACAGTACTGTATACAACATCTTTATAATCAGTCACTATAGTTTTATACATTAACCGTTCTTTTTTACATCGGAACAAATGAAGCCAATCACAACCAGAACGTACAAATGACGAAAGGTTTGACTTAGTCATAAGTGCATTGTACAAGTCATTTCTCTTTACAACAGCGGTGTTTGTTTCAGCGAATTTTGTTGTTATAAAGAAATTGTCGCTGTAAAGAATATAGCCATAGAAGGGTTTTCAAGACTACTGTTGTTATAAAGAGGATGTTGTTATGATGAATGCCGTTGTAAAGAGGTTTAATTGTACAACTTCATTGGTACCAATGATAACATTTACTCGTTCATTACGATTAAAAACACACACACATCACATCACCTCACAAAATGGGCGTTTTGTCCAGTCATATCATTACGTGAGGTTTTTGTGAGGTAGAAAAATATTGTGGTTTTCAAACCTAAACACTTGCCAAGTCTTTAATCAAGTTTAACATCCCATAAAATGTTACACGCTCAACTTGCCACAATGGTTAGTAATGAAATCTGGGCGGATCTAATTCACGTCTAGTTACTGAATTTGTTTGACTCTGGATTTATTGTAACAGTTTCTTATTCAGTGTTTTATTCCGAGAATTTATCTCTTATTAACACTACGTTGATAATGGTACATGTATTAACGTTATGATTTAAACTTTACATTTTCATTTATGCGTGTTGTAACTTTGCATGAACAATGCAAGCATGTGTATACTTTGCATGCATGCACAGAAACAATGTATAATATTGAAATGAAAGTACCATTTATACGATGATACGAGATTTCACAAATGTAATAGAACGGATATAAATACGTGCAGGAATTGTTCAATAATTCACGTGAAATGTCACTCTGTGACACGCATTATCAATGCAGCTGTGAAATACGTCAAAAATATATTTGAACACAGTACACTAAACCTTATTCCATGTACTTTGATTTTGGGTCTAAATGACCCAATTTTAGTGAAAGCAATCGTTATAAATATCAAAGTATCAAAAGGAAGATTATGAGATTTCTAATTTTCTCGTCAACAGGCGCAAATCTATGAGCTTGCCCACTTTTCTACCCTGGTTACGATCTTTAAATTCCTAGTTGCCGAGCAACCGAACTGCTGTCCTTTTTGTAAAGTATGAGAGGTTGTGAAAGAAACCAGTGTCGATTGATAGGAAAAGGAAGCTGGTAACAAAATATGTATGTTTGTTATCTGATAGGACACCCTTTCATGTCTTTGCCGGAAGGGGGCAAGGAATGACTAACCAAAATTCGAGACTACTTTAGTAGAATGTCAAAAATACTTTTTTAATGTAAATTAATATACACAAACTGGATCTGATCTGATGACTCTCTTGATAGGCTTGTCACTTACATTTCCTATAAATCGTTGATTATAATGTTAACACGCTGGCAAGTTACATGCAGTTTTAATCTGTAATCTGACTTTTTATTTCAACATTGAAAGTCAACCCTGAGACGCAATAGTTCATTTATAAAACTATGTCAATACCGTCATTACGCGGGTGTACTTCCTTCTTCGTGTGTATGCTCGTCTCTTATATATCAGTTATATCATTGCATTCAAATAATTTCAAGCCGACGAAGTGTCCCAATTACGCCTTGGTGTATCGGAACACACTGCATATAAATTTCGTAAAATATAACTTATACTGACAACAATACATAAACTTTTTCACACACGAAACAAGTAATCAAAACCTCTACTTTCGGAGCATAGATTTTATCCGCTTTGAAACTATTCACATCAGTCTCTTTGAAATGAGCTGAGACTGCATAAAGAACCTGGGTGTAAAGCGAGTAATGAGACGGTTACTTGCATATCAGCCCATTGTGAACGTATTTATATATATCATTTACATAATGCAATGTACATTTACCTGTGATTTATCTAAATAGCTACATCCTTGCGAAAGTGGGTCTCATAATTTTAAACACTTTATCCACAAAGTCGAAAACGCAATAACAATAATCCGAAAGAATAACTATGTCCGTATATTTATCCCAGGTATTTACGCGTGCGGGTTGATTTAAACTGACTAAATCTGTGCGAATTCAATAACGTTTACCGGGACGTAGCGGTCGAACTATACGGTGTGCAGTTTCCGTCATAGTTTTGCGTTTGAACGTTAAACTTCTCGGCGAAGCCATCTTGCTATCATAAAAATATCGATACTCATATCAAACTGGGAGAGTAACATTACAAACATTTGTTTTTCTGGACTACATACGTTTTTCTTTACTTCGTTTTTACGAAAAGTTAGTTAGTGTGCTGGGTTTAACGTCTCATTGATAGTATTTTAGTCATTTGGAGACTTTGTCTACTTGAGACGGATATAGTGATATAGTGTTACCACACTGCAGTATCACGCCGTACATATGTGGCATGGCACTACATCCAGTCACATTATCCTGACACCAGGCCAACCAGTCCTGGAACTAATCTGTACGTATGCTGAGCGCCAAGCAGAGAGATACCAGTACCATTTTTAACAACGTTGGCATGTCGAACCCTAGAATCCTTTACGATATTTTGTTGTTGTTGTTGTTGTTTCTTTAACGAAATAGTATTTCGATTTACGTAAGTGCAATATGATATATTGTTGTTGTTGTTTCTGATCATTTGTGCATCAGACTATGCAGACTTAAGTAAGCAACAACAGGTAAACAACAACAAATAAACAAATCACCATCAACATCATCATCAACAACAACAGCAACAACAACAACATTTTCATAATAGTCATCCTAATCAATAACAACAGTAATGCACCATGTGACCTTTGATATCAACATATGTTAAAGAATACCTAAAAACTCGTTCGTTTTATGGCCAACTTTGGCCTCCATACATGTCCTGCGGCCTGCGGTGCTCTTAGTGTGACGTTTATACGTCAAAATATTACCCGAAGCCTAGACATAAATTGCATCTGACGAGTGTTGATTCAATAAGTAATTTATAGATCTTGATCAGCCGATCAAGACTGATAACGGTTTGTTGGAAGATAAGAGAGATCATTTATATCAGTTTTTAAACAGGAAGAAATAAACACGAAAAATGAAATACCTGTGCGCATCAGTACGGGTAATCTGAGATATAGGAAAATAATAATAATGTCAAATTACTATTTTTAACTTAAAAGTAACCCAGCTTAACATGAATCTCTCTCTCTCTCTCTCTCTTTCACACACACACGCACACATACACACATGCATACACACTACGTTCAGTATTTAAAAGAACGAGATCTTTACATTCTTATTTCTTCACACTGTAAGCGGAAGTGATTCAAATAATAGAACAAAATGATCAAACAAATACAGGGAGACAGCAAATTGTGGCCTTGTCCAGTTCACCAAGAATTATCTTAATTTGATTTAAGATACAGTGTCCTGAAATAGATGGAAAACAGGTCTTCACGTACATGGTTGTGCATATAGGCGGTTTTTAAATTGGCTTAATGCCAGACCAGTCTATCAACTGGATTTAGAAGTTTGAATTAGCGTTCTCATATAAGAACAAGATAATAACGATTTTGAAACTCAACGATCAGATGGGCTGTATCCTTGTCGTCGTCGTCATCACAGGTTAAAGTACAGTAGATGACAACATTTCGTCTTAGGAATGTAAGACAGGTGGAATAGTGACAATTATCCTAAACTATATAATATAGAAATAGCATACGGCGGCATATCTATCTCCTTCTACTGTCTGTCCTGTCTGTCCGTCTCTGTCTCTGTCCTGCCTGCCTCTTCACCTATCAATATTATCACTTACTACCGGTGTTTGGATTGTTGTTGGTGTTGTTGTCTGTCGGTGTTTCCGGGGCGTGTTATCAATTGGTCTTCTGTTTTTGTGGCTTTTTGTCTGCTGTCTGTGTGCGGGTGCTCTTTATACGGGGTAAGAAAATTGGGTCAGAGATCTTGAACAAATCACCACTATCCGTCACTTCGTCCGGTGTCCGTCCGTCGTCCGTCCGTCCGTCCGTCCATCCATCCATCCATCCATCTATCCATCTATCTATCTATCTATCTATCATGTATATATTTATTCTTCCGTCCGACTGTCTGTCTGTCAGCAATACCATGAAGGAGAAAATCTCACTAAACTGTTAGCCTTCAATACCATCATATTCCATATGACATATAACTATAACATAAATTACTTTAATCGAAACATATATCGTATCAACCCACCCAAACTGAAGAGAACGACGAACAATTTGTTATCTTGCACATCACTGTGAAATCATTAAATTTCGTGGGACACCTTTTTTAGTCGATCTCTTGGAGGTTTTTATCCACGAATATCAATCCAAGAAACCATTCTTCATACAGACCCCACACATATTTCCCAATAAAGACACCCACGAAACTTTTAAATACATGATAAACAAAATTAATGTCAATGAAAATTAATTTTTCACTGTATCTTACCTTTCAAAACTTGACACCTGCATGAATAAATCCAATGAGTTCCAACCAACTTGAAACAATAGAAATATAAGAAAACATACGAACATGCGTATATGTAATGTATTTTATTTTATTGTATTTATTTCATTATTTCAAGACATATCCCAGGACCGTGGGTGGAAAGAAAAGGGTTGGTCACCTTTAAAATAAAACTTTTTGTCACGCTTCTAAGTTTTGAACGTAAATTGCTTTAACAGCATTCATTGCATTCAATGCACGTGTAATCAATTACTTAGACTTCCTCTTTCATTGTTGAATTAACCCGCATGAAATGTTTCGTGTGTGTATAAATAAATACATGTAATGGGAGGGGAAACTCCGTCAAAATCCGTCAAAAATAGTTGTTCAATGTAGTTATGTACTACTCTCCTATTTATATTCATGTTTATATTAACATATGTATGCATAACTTTTGTTCTCTCTCTCTCTCTCTCTCTCTCTCTCTGTTCACTCAGTCCACGAGCCACTGTTATTAAATTTACTGTGTATTGTATATTGCAAATGACGATGTACCTTGTATTGTACAAGTCGTAATAAATATAATTCTGTTCTGTTCTGTCAAAATCCAGTGAGTATTTTAATTTACCGTATAGATCTACATGCTATATGCATATTAATTGTTGAGAAAATTTGATTAAGCCCGCAGATATTCCGCTCTTTTGTTCTTCTAGACATAACTTTTATTTCATGGTATTTAGTGAAAAGACTAAACAAAACTCGTGAATGATAAATCATATCAAACACGTGGAGACAAGATACTATCATTATTCTCATTATGTTAGAAGTTTCCTGCATTTCTATTCTAAAGTAACGTCGCGTTGATTACATATGATTGAGGTTTTGAAGACAAGGGCGAGGGAGAGAAAAAAAAAGACCAAAATGTGGAAAAAAAAAATAATACTGATTTTTCTTTTTATTTTTGGCCACAGAAAATGTCACCAAACGTGAAAGAAAATACCCAATTACAAATAATATACGGGATTTCCCGTCATCCTACAACACGTCATGGTAGATGGGCGCATACTTGTTTAAGCACTTTATAGCATACCTATACATACGTACATTGTTTATATAATAATGATGATATTTGATATCTGAATATACGTCTTATGACATATATCTACATATAGAGGTAGATCTGAGCCGGGTTGTGGTGTTCATGTGAATTTATCTTTTTTTTTTTTTTTTTTCAATTAGCCATACATAAATCATATAGGACCGAATTAATATATGTGACACGTTGGGGAAAGAGGCGAGTTGGCTGTAAATTTAATAAAAAACGTTATGAGAGAAAACAAAGATTTCAAAATACATGTACCTATACATTAAATTGGTTGAGCAAATTTCTGACGTCATCTTTACGTCGCTGTTCAAGTCATCTGTGTTTACTAAGGTATATCATAAACCTATAGTGTATCACGAAGCTATATTAAATCTATGTATTCACATTTCTGAGTGTATGAATTTAATGGGTTTTTTTTATTGAAATCAGCTTTAAGATAAAATATACTACTGGGAAATAACAGGATAATGGCATATTTTTTTTTTATTTGCGTAAAATAAAACGAACGTACTTGCATAGCAGTGATGATTTGTACTTATTATTTCATAAAATCATGATACTAGACATATTTATAACTACTGCTTAATGTAATAACTTAGTTGCTATTATCAATCTAAACACTTCTTCATATAGTACATGTACATGTAGTGACATATTTAGGATCACACAGTTCCGCGCCGTTGTGAGCTCGAGTCTTAGTCTGTTTAACGGAAGTTGGATGTGAACAAGCATTCCAACTGGCTTGCAACAAGATGGTAGATCTACCTGGGTTCCTCGTGTACATCCGGGACTTTATAGCTATTGTGATAAGAAATCTAGGCAATCTTAGAAGTGAACAAGTAAATCCATTCCTATCGAATTTAATTAATCCAAAAATCAGTTACATGTATTTCAATAATGTAAGGGACTTGAACAAAATCCACTGAAGTAGTGTTTAGATTTATTTTCACTAGTTATATTGTTTATCAGTTGATTAAAAAACAACAATTTTGTTATAAAGTGTATCAAGAAATGTATACATGTACAATATTTATTTAATCAATTGAAAAATCTCTTCTTCTTTTTTTTTTTCAAAACTGCACACCTGCCTTTAATCTCATAAATCTCATAATCCTAAAGTTGTAACTCAAATAATTGTCACCATGGTCAGGCCCGGATCCAGAAATTTTCTGCTGGGGGGGCCAAAATCCGAATGTGATATGAGTGGTAGGGGGGTTCGGGGGCATACTCCCCCGGAAAAAAAGTTTTTAGTGTGATGGAGATGCATTCTGAAGGGTATCTGGGGATAATAGTGAAGTTTTTTTTTGTTGTTGTTGTTGTTTTTAAATCCGATATATTTGAAACTTGAAGGCCTAGGTCCCACTGAAAAAAATCGGTGATGTGGAAATTAACATTTTTTTTCTACTGATGGCTCCCGATGTTTGAGCCAAAAAAAAGACTGAGCAGTCCGTTGAAAAATGACAATTATTAGGCTTCGGGATTGGTCCGTTGAACATTCACAGTTGTTTCGGCTATGACACAAGTCCCGATGTTCGGAAAAGCACCGGGGGACCTCCTCCGATGATCGGCGAAGGTGCCCCGGAGTTTCACTGAGTTTGTAACATCATCGGGGGAATATCCCCGTAGATTAGGGGATCTTGCGAACCATCCCACGTGTCTCGGGGAAGATTATTGAAAGTATGAAAATTTGATGGTGGAATTAAGCGACAAAGTCAAGAAAAGACTTTTGGGGGGTTTAATGGGATGCCCTAAGCAAGCAATGTTGAATGGCCTTTTTAACCGTCTCAGTCTAAGACTGGCCAAAACAGAAACTAATTTCTGGGTGCGCTTTTCAACCCTTGCAATTTTTTTTTTTTTTTATTTTTTTTAAGATCGGGAATGTGTCACAGAAAGGCCGCCTAATATCCCCGAATGCCCCCCCCCCCCCCCCCCCCCTGATACTTCGGCAAGACATCACAGACGCATCGGGGATTCATCGGAAGAAAAAATATCGCGGAAGCTCCGTGAATGCTGACCGGAGCTTCTCTGCGGATATTTCCGGCTTGTTTTCCAGATAAAACATCAAGAACACATCGGGAAATTTCAATGAATTCTTTTTGCAGTACACCCGAGGCCTCCCGATGACTCCACATGGCTCGCGACACTATTTCCATCGGGAGTGCGTATGCATCCCATCCCCGAAGCAAAAAAAAAAAAAAAAGAAGCCAAGTGGGACCGAGCCTTAAGCATTGAGCGATATAATGTTATCTTTTACCGTCGCAAAGTGATGTTATTGAATAACTGCTGTGCAATCGTATAAATTTGATCACAATTGCATTTACTTACAGGCCCCGATCAAAAATAAATAAAATAAAAATAACAGTGGAGGGGGGGGGCACTGATATTACTGAAAGGGCATTACTTCTTCCGGGTAAGAAATACGGGCTTTTCTTGTATTTTCATTCATAAACTGGCATAAAATATTTAATAAGGGTTTCCTGAACCCCCACAAAAAGTGACTTATGATCATTAGTTTTTGACTCAACATTGTAAAAGACAGTTTTGTCAAAGACTGAGAAAAAAAATCAATTTTCACGTTAAACATAATCATTTTGTCAAAATTGTGGAAGGGAATAGGTTCGACCTTAATGATACTGGCTGTCAAATTGGCTGTCGATCTGGAAGCAGTCTTCACACAGAAATTCTCAGAAAAAAAATCAGGCGCACGTTATAGGGTAGGTGTGGGCTCCTTTTGTGTGTCATTTTTTTTTTGTACATTTTTAGTTTTAGTTGAAACATTTTGGTTTTTCTAAATGTTTAAACAGTGACAAAACAAACAATAGATGTTGATATTTAATATAAAATCTTTAATATCCGTTTTATTTTGCACATAAATTGTGTATTCTGTGCATTAGTATTCATTGACTTATCAGTAACATTGAACAAAACTGATTACCTGGATTTGATTTGAATTAGTAATATAAACACATTAATTATATTAATAAATCTAAAATACACATATTTTATAATAATTATTATTATTTTATTCGTAAATAATAAGAAAAGTGAACATGATGATGTATAGACCTACTTTTTGTATTTATATATTGAGAGAGTTAGTTAAGAAGAATTTAACTGCTTCGTTAAAATAATACTTACAAGTTATGTAAAAATAGTATAGCTGATGACAACCCATTTCTGATAAAGTTTAATTTACATGGCTAGCGATAGGTATGCATCTTCCCCGCAGAATAGCTTTTTAATATTTTTTTCCAAAATAAAATCGGCAATTTTTCATACCTGAAAGTTCATCAACCTGGCAGTTAAATTGCCCGCTTTTAATTCAAGATTTAAAATTTATAGATGTAGAGAGAAGTGAATTTAAAATTTCGTTGATTAGATTTAGTCAAATTTATTTGTTAAATCAATAATTTCTTTGGGCTCTAGTGAAAATATTTCCATAGCAATTACATTTTAATGTCCAACTTAGTTGTTGTTTTTAGTGGCTAATTTTATACTAATCGATTTTTATGTTATTTCCTAAACATCACCTGTCTAGAATAGTTTTACTGATTTAAGTTTTTGTAATTGCCTATTTTTCTTCAATCATTAGATCGCTCGGCAGACGAGATGTCCTTATGTATCACTCGACAATAGCCTGTGAATCACTGAAGGTGTCAATCAATTTGCATACACAGTACCTTAAACACATGCTTATCACTAAGTCATGGATGACTGCCGATTCGGATTACCTACACATTAACAGCAGGGGGGCATAAGACAATAGGAGTCTGGCTGGTCAGGTGGTTATGCGGTTGGTTTAGTATGGGGGCCAACGATGGGGATTTCCTCTAGACAGCTCAGACATTATGTAATCAATGGATTTTATAGCCTAGAAAAAATGTATAACCAGGGCAGCTGGGGGGGCCAAGGCCCCCTCGCCCCCCCCCCGGTGAATCCGGGCCTGGTGGTAACGCTCTGATTTTGTAGAGCTACTTACAATAGCACACCGTCACTGTAAAGGGAAGTACGGGACGGAAGTTGTGACTTCCTAACACTGAGAGATTTGTTGTAAATAGCAGAGCAGTTGTTTTGTTTTGTTTCAGGAAGAGTAAAAGGGGTGCTGTTATAACATGATACCACACCCTGTTATAACATGATACCACACGTTGTTATAACATGATACCACACGCTGTTATAACATGATACCACACCCTGTTATAACATGATACCACACGCTGTTATAACATGTACCACACGCTGTTATAACATGATACCACACGCTGTTATAACATGACACCACACGCAGTCATATATAAACCTGATATAGAGTCGACCAGTTCTGGAAAAACCCTTATAAGCTGACTGATCAGTGCTTTTTCACGACATAATGTTAAGTCCCTGTAATTGTTCCGCTACATTTCGGACCTTGTGACCTTTCACGGAGATAACCAAGGTTTCCCGGCTCCGTGTTCTCGAAAATACTTAAGTACGATCTCAGGCTCAAATTTAGAATCATACTCAAACCCCTATTGAAACCAATGGACCTAGTTTCATTTTGAGTATGAAAATCACGCTTAAGTACCATATGTATTTTCGAGAACACGAGGCCTGGTGTTTTATTAACGTACATTGGTTATCTTGGTAGAGGTTAAGTGGTCCAAGACGTAGCGGATCCATTACAAGGACTTTACCTTAAATATGTCACGTAACCGGGAAGGCGTTCGATCCACGACCGCGACATATCGATGTCATTAAAATAGTGCTGGTATAACTCCTTTGTATTTGGCGCTTATCCATGGCTGGTAGTGTTCAGTGTCATTTCTGAAGACGATCTACATAAATCACGTGCGGAAACATGATGAAGGTGGTGCTGCAGGAACAACGCGTGCCTGACATGGAAACAGAAAGTCCCACCGGATTAAATAGGGAAACCCCCCAATTTTACTCAAGTTTCAGGTTCGCTACCCTGGATCCACCATCCGTGAAGTTTACAATCTCATACAGCATGTACAACGCGATTTTAATAAATGGTGACAAGACTTTTGACTATTTGAGTTTACCGTCGCTTCGACAGTATTTCAGTCATATAGCGACGTCCAGCTAATTACGGGTAGAGGAAGACCCCGAATGCAAGGAGGCATCCGGGTAGAACCACCGACCTACCGCAAGCCGAATGGTGACAATGAAGTAAACTGTAGAATTCCATGATTCATACAATATATGAAAGTACATTTTGGTTACCGTATAATCCATGGTTTCTGCCCACGGAAAATCAGTGCATCAATATACACGAATTGAATCTTTTTCAGTTTATTCCCGTGATTTCTGTTCCACCGAATTTATTCTAAAAACAGTCGCTACTGATTACTCAATCTTAACAAGATTTATAAATAAATAGGTGCTAATGAATAATTATCAGTTATCACGACGATGAAAATTAGTTAAATCTTCCAGATAGTATTCTCTTCCATCACTTCGATAGGTCAGCCTAGTATCATATTTTGAGCTTGATGCTAGATAACCCGTCTTAATCTGTACCGCAAGATAATAATTGGATTGTCTCCCCTAGCCTATACTTTTGTTTGCATTTCACAACAAGTTACGTCACACTACTCTACTTTAACGTCGACAAATGTATGGGGGGAGGGGTCGGAGTTTGATTTCACAAGGGTTGATTGCGTGTTATATCCCAGAGTATCGAAAGACAAGAAATACTTTGATTGCAGAAAGATATGCACCCTAAAACTCCCATTTTATGATGGTATATTTTAAAATAATTTATGAAAACCAATGAAACGATCTCTTCGGTTGTTAACCAAGATTAGATTGGTTCAAGAAATAGGTCAAAATCCATTTTATACAACGTAAAACTAAGTAGGTAGATTAAATTGTTATTTGCTAATTGACAATCATGCAGAAAGATATGCACCCTGAAACTTCAATTTTATGATGGAATATCCTAAAATAATTTATGCAAACCAATGAAACGAGTGTTTTTCTGAACTCTACGGTTGTTAACCAAGATTATATTGGTTCAAGAAATAGGTCAAAATCCATTTTATACAGCTTACGTCGAAAAGAAAAAGAAAAAACTTGACGTTTTGACGTAAGCGTCAAGGAACCGGGCCAAAGGACTATTTTTGTTGGTATGTCTGTTTTGTTGCTCTTCTGGCACTTGCTTCTTCACTTAACGCAGTAAAACATTGGGAAGCAGCATTGATACAAAAAGTTTACATGATAATATGATGTAATCATTTTTATAACCTGTGTCCCCATGCTGAAATGTTGTTATTAGTGTTAGCAGGTAGAATGTAAGTACGAAATCGGCAAGTACGTACGTGTTTTACTTGATTTTGTGTAAGTGCAAATATATAACACCCCGCAGATAAAAACTAAAACGTTAAACTAAACTTTGTTTGCAGACGATACCTAAACCATTCTCTTTGCAGATTATACCTAAACTATTATCTGTGGTGCCGATGAGTCACTTAACAATACATTGTGCGGTTGACTAAATTCTCAAATGTATCAGTTTTTTTTGTGTGAATTACGATAAAGATAGACAGGAAGAAGAGTTCAGACAAAATGGAAAATAAAAAAAAATAAAAAAAAAAAAAATTGATTGATTCAAATTATAATTCAAAATTAGAAAAGATGATAAATTTATTGCACTGGAACTAAAGTATTCTCACTGTCGTAGGTAGAATTGTTGTTGAGAAAATGCTTATCATTTCCCTCCTTAACCATTTGTTTGTCTTCACCGAATCATTTATCCCAGTTAATTACACGTTTCAATAGTGTAGTGTAGATGTTGAATTTGGATAAAAATGAATAAGAAATATATTTGGCATAATAAAAGGTATACTTCAAATGTTATTTCTTTGTATATATTTAATCTATAAAAATGTATCATATAAAATCATGAACATGCATGATGTATATAACACACACACACACACACACACACTAGCTGGCACACACTCACCATTCAATTTGTTGATTTTCCGCTTCACATGTGGATGTCTATAAAACGACATCTGCGCAAATGTACTAGTACAGAACCGCCGGTGACATCAGTATATTTTGTCATGGGAGAGTTTACGGAAATGTGTCCACCATTATCTGAAAGGCTCGCTGGTAATTATTATGCATACAGTTCGCGGGGACAAAAGGTCAACGAGACAAAATGACTGGACAACGTTCTGACCGCGACTAAATGAAAGTTCTTTGATAGGGAAAACGGCCAGAAACATAAAAAGACACATCTGACCAAAGTGTGTTTTTCTATGAAATATTCGATAGTTTGAGGCGTTTCTCGTACTTAATACTCTTCCCTATATTATATCTAAAATCAGATAATAAGCATGAGGAATTGTAGGCATTCATACTTTCCTTTGTTTAAGTAATAGACAATACCCCAAGAAGCACGAGAAACTGGAAATTCTCCATGGTAAACGTGCCTTATGTCGATGTTATTCTGTCTGACCAGAACAACAACAAAAAATGACGAGAAAAACATGCAGCCTGCTTGCAGTCCACTTTAATAAATGCGATTGGCTTGTTTTCGACTTTAGGTAATCTTTAGGGTCGTCAGTTAAAAATTGGCGGCATTTCAAGATTTTCGTTATATCCATACAAGTTGTTTCAATATAAAATTTCCTGGGAATATTAATGGTGCACGCTCCACTTTTATACAGTGTTTCAACAAACAACTTTCTGTTAAGAATAGGCAAGCATAAATGTTGGACCGAAAATATTTTTGATGCAGAATATCACATTTACAGATTGTTTTTCCATTCCAGTAATGTCTACAAATAAATTTACAATATCTTACATGATTGCATGAGCTGTTGATCGAAGCATTCAAATGCATTGGCATAAAAATACATATGGAACACACACACACACTCACTCACACACACACACTTTCCATTCAAGTTGTAAAATGATGGGTACGAAAGATTCGTACGAACTATAGATGATGTACCGTATGTGGGGTGTGATATTTTCAAACGCTTGCTCACACGTTTGTTTCAACATCCCGCCAACAATATATCAGTCCTTTGAATACTCTCTACATAAGACAGATATAATTCTGCCTCACTGCTGTATTTCTTATGGCTCCTTAACCGGTCTGATTTGGGCGAGTGATGAGAATTTAAATTGCTGGTTCGGTCCAAATCAATCTATCGAAAGAATCAGCATGCCCATTCACCCTATAAGGGTTTTACCCAAATTTGCCATGTACCCAATCAAGTATTCATATGAAGAGGTACAAAGTTAAAGGAAAACAGCAATTGTACCCCCAGTTTCAAAATTCAGTGGGTACCCTGATTAGAATGTCGGTCTGCAAGTTCAAGGGCAAATGCCACTCTAATGACTAGATCTACCCAAGTGACGCGAAAAAATGTCATGAACATTTTTTTTAACATCATGATCACTGCTTTGTCGATTTTCATTAAAACCTTTGAATATTATTATGGAAAAATTGTATGACCAAGCCATCTGGGAGGGTGGGGGGGGGGGGGGGGGGGGAGTGCACGTGCCCCCCCGGTGCCCCCCGTTGTATCTGGGCCTTGGTCTATACCGAAGCGGCATTTCCAAAAATAGCGTTTTCCCATGCATTGTGACATACACATGCCGAGTTAATTTGTCAGGAAACAAAGACTTCACCATCATAAATGATTTTTTTTTTTTTTTAATTTCTACCGAGCTGCTTTAAGAGAGAAAGATAACTCAACAATTATAAACGCACCAAATATTGTAGTTATTTCCCTTCATTATCATGTGTTCAAAATAAAAAAAGGGGGAGGGGTAGTTCATCAGATATCTTACTGAACAAGGTCTCAATGTTTTTATACTATTTTGATATAGAGACACTGCGGTGATTCCAACTAGAGCTATGGTGTTCACAAGGTATTCAGGAGAATGAAGAGCATTATTTAACCCCTTTTATTATTTATTTTCCCTTTGGATAACCCCATTCAATCTGCACAACTTGGTTGTTACTAAGAAAATAAATATGTTTTGGCTTATCACAATTTAAGTAACGTTCGTGAAATAAAAAGAGTGAAAAATATAGCAAGTGTGCTTTCCGACCTATAAAAAAACTTGACCGAGTAGCTTAAAATTGAAATTGACCAATCAAAGAGCGCATAACAAACGTTTTAGAAGCTTCAAGCATGTGTAGCAGGTTAACCAATCAAAAATACTCTTAAACCCGCGTAAGTCAAAGCTGTACGTCCTTTGAAGGTGATGTCTGTATGAAATTGTCGTTTTTACACGGTGAATGCTTATCAAATTCTTGGAATTTACAACAGAGACTTACTTTTGTTATTGTTGAAGACTATTTTAACAAATTTGCACGATTTATTACCTGTTTTTTCTCCCCTCCTTTGCTGTTTTCGTGCTCGTCAGACCTCCATATCAACTAAAGAGTCGAGGTACGTAAAGTTTGTAAACAGTAGAATATTGTGTTGTGTGTTAAGATAAATGATGTAAACATCATGTTAAGTGAAATTTGCATTTGGTATCTGTTGCCACGCTAGTATATTCGATATGTTGAATGTGGACAGAGCCTTAGTAAATTGTAAGCTTTGAAGAACATGGGCCTTGACAGCAATGTCAAAATATGCATGGCTACACCACTATTTGGTAAACCACATGTAAGAATGATTGAAGGATTTTCCGTCAAACTTGTATAAATTATTTATTTAATTGTCCGCTATAAAAATGCCATCAATAGGTGGTAGGTTTGATCCCAGCTAAAAACATAAAAAAAATGACAGTGGTATATCTCCATTTTGCTTGGCACTCTGCACAGAATAGTTTGTTGAATTATTGTCCCACTGTCAGAATAATATGACATAATATCCAGCATTCCTAATTATCATTGCCCCAGTAGATGATTGAGTGTTTTCAATTTCATATATTTTGGTAAATGACCAGTTCAGTAAATTGATTTTATATAGTAAATGGATTGGACGTTTTGGTAAAATAATTTCTTATAGTGTGAACCTATGATATGTATACCACAACTAAACACTTGTGTGAAAATAGATCATTTATACTAAATTATCATTACCATAGGCATTAATGAAAGTTAATTTAGCAAGAAGAGAGAAAGATGTGTGAGGAAGAATAAAAAAGGTTTTCTTGAACATTTATTTTATTTCAGATTTTTTTATTCATGTGATATGTAAATACATTAAAACAGTAAAAAGGTTATATATTTGTCATTTTTCTTTACTTAACGATAAGTACCAGCTATTGTTGTGTTAAATGTTTAGTAAATTTATGTTTAATATACAGGACTAACAAATTCAGCAGAACCTTTTACCTCTTAATCATAAAGAAATATTAAGAATAAAAAAGGAAAAAAAAAAAAATTAACTTTGATTAATGTCTTTAAAAAATAAAAATATACTTTCACACATTCATTTATGTGTGATATACATATCATACTAAGGTAAACACTATTAAAAATCATTTTACCGTAATGTCCAAACCAATCACTATATAAATTCAATTAACCGAAATGGTTATTTACCAAAATGTCTGGCTTCCATGTTTTCTACCCCAGAATTTTACTTTGTCACTTAAATTTTAAAATAACTCAATTAGCTGAACAAGAAAAAAAAAAGAAAGGAAAAACACTCAACTGAAATGGTGTCATTGGGACATGAAAGTGTAGGTAGCTTGTAATAAAAGAGAATTAGAAGCACACACACACACTTCTTTGGGTGCATGTTTGTCTACAGTTAAAAAGAAAAGCTAGCTATATACACCATTTACAGTACATGTTAATAATTATTTCTTATTTTATGTTTCATTAGTTTAAACTTATTTAATGTCAATTGGGCAACCATTTGTAACAAATTCTACTTGTCCCTCTTGACAGTTCCTGGTTTGGTCTAGTACTTTGTGTATGGGAAGGTTATGAAATTTCCTAGACCCCAACAGGGTTTGGATTAGCCGTCAGGAATATTACCACAGCACCATGGCACCCTTCAGGCTTCATCTGAAATTGTAACTTTATTACTTGTATGGTACATAGAAGGGGCCCCCATTCCCATTGACCCTTCAAATCCAATAATTGACCCTATCCTTTGATGAAGCATACCACTGTAGGAGCATATCACTATTCCTGGTAATCCATAATAAAATTGATATCTTGGCCAAGTGTTTGATAGGCTATATGTAAGTGAAACCATTGGTCCAGTAATTTTTAAGCACTTGCAATTGGATGAAAATTTCAGTATATATGTCAAATCTGCTTTTGGGATGTGGTAATATGCAATAACACATGTGCTTGGCATAAGTCCTAAGAATTCAATAATACCCAGAGGAACAGATAAGCTGCGTATCTGCGTATTTTACGCAAATAAAATGGACCAGTGCGCTAAACATTTCAATTCTGTGCATACCATTTGCGCATGAAAAAAACGGCTTCGATAAGCTGCTTATTTTTTATTCTTATAAAGAACCAATCTTACCTTTAAAATGAGTGTCCCTTTCTGTTTTAAAGTGTATTGCCTTCAAGAACCATTGATCATTTGACGTTTGTACATTCAAAATTTCAGGAGCATCTGGCGCACCTTGATGACTTAACAGGGTTGTCGATAGTACCCCAGCCCATCAATAGTAGACAGGGCTAAAATGCACAATTTCATCTTTGTTGGGTTATCTTTTTTTAACGTTAAGACGTTTATGCAACTTAGAAATTATTTATATGCAACGCAAAGAATAAAAAAAAAATATTACATGCAAATATATATCTTTTTTTATAAAAAAAGGTTATTGCTTTATTTTCAATTATGCCACATTTGTCTCATGAATTAGACCTTGTTATCTTTACCTTCTGGCAAGAAAAACAAAATGTCACTATGAGGTAGAAAATCAAGTTCTAGGAAACCATCCCTTACAAGTAACCAAAATATTCTCAGGTATTGTAGATAAAGCCACCTTTTTAAGGTAAGAAAAAGTTTCAAAGTTAAAATATTTACAGTAAAAAGTACTCATAAGAAATGGGTTTCACTCAAATATTTAGTACAAAAACAGAGTGATCACTCAATTGAAACCATTTCTTATCTGTTCCTCTGAATACCATGCCATGATGGTAATTAAGTGTTCTAATTTTAAACTTTGTTTGAAATGAATTAAATGGAAATGACACAATTAATTAGTGTTTTGTCCTGAAGTTTGTTCTTTAAAATAACATTATAATCTATATTAAACTTTCAACATCATCTGACTAATTAAGGGATGGATCTGTTGCTCTTTGGATTATTTTGTTACGATGTATTGTGTAGTTACTTTGATTTAAAATTTTTCAAGTTTTGGCTTATAGATTTATATTTAGTCAATAACTCAAGTAAACCAGTACACAAGGTTTTTAAATTTCATCAATTTATATAATACATGTAGCTCATAACTTGAAACAAGTATCAGGCTTTTGGTTAAGGATATTCAAATCTTGCAAGTCTACTTGGGTGGGAGTGGATGAAGATGCACACGAATGATGTTGCATCAGTAATGGCATTGTTGAGCTGGAAGGGCAATCCGGAATCTTGTGTCTTTAATTGGGCAGGTAATTCCAGGGGAAAATGATGACATGTTTATAGGTCTGTTAGTTTGTGACCAGATCTGTATTTGTGTATTTGCAGTTGAGTTGTTCAGTGTATGGATTGGTTATGGGAACAAAAAATTCAGCAGTATACATTCATATCTAGATTTTATTCACTTAGGCCACAAATGATGTACCGTCCCTGGTGGCCGAATGGTTAGAGTGACTGCTTTGGGAGCAGGAGGTTATGGGTTTGATCACCTGCCGCTAAATACCAAAGTCATAAAAAGTGGTACTGGTATAGCTCCCTTACTTTGCGCTAAGCATATAAGGGTAGTTCCAGGACTGAATCGCCTGGTGTCAGGATGATGTGACTGGGTGTAGTATCTTGCCTCATGTATACAGAGGCGTAAAACTGCAGTGTGGCAGCACTAAATCAAGTCTCCAAATAACTAAAATACTGTATTGGGATGTTAGAACAAAAACAGATGATGTGTGATTTTTCAAAGAAGCAAATAAAAGTCAAGTACTTACAATTTATAATGAAATGTTGTAAATTCACCACTTAGTAGGAAAAGTTGTGATTTTGTCAAGAATATATATACAGTACTTAATAACAGTAATGTATATACAATACTGAATACCATCCAGAAAAAAATACAAGTGGGGGTGGTTGTGTGTCTGACAGATAAGAGATCATGTTTTTAAAGATAAATGTTGTAGATCATTTGATAAGCATGATTACATGTGAAATACTGGCTCACTCAAGTTTACACAATGGGTTTTCTCGAGAGTCAAGTGGCTCCTTTTTATATATATATATATATATAATTATATATATAGATCTAAAGAAACAAATTTTGAAATATTCAAGGTGTCATTTAGACAATCTTGGGGTCAAAATGGAAATTTTGTGCAGTGGAAGAAAGGAAATGACTAATGTATGTGTCAGTTTGGACAAAGCTGACCTTGGCGGAGCAGTTTGTGTGACAGATTGTCAAGCAGTTTGAGGTTGTCCATGGACGTTTAACAATATGTCTGTATTTACAGGTGTCAGAGTAGGCTGTAATACTTAATTGGATCCAGTATTAAGTTAAAATTCTCACTGATGTATTGAAATTGATCATTACATTTCCTGATTAAAACTTCTAGACCTCAAGTTTCTTGAAACTTTCGTTAAGTGTAATGACAAACTGGTTTCCCATGGTAACCATTTTGGAATATCTATGGTGATGAAACTGCGTGGTAAGCAGATCATTGGATATACCAGCAGTTATAAGCTTAATGGTCCATTGATGGGATTTCTCTCCTGAAGTTCCAGATAAGATTATTATTGAATTATGAGTAATGTAACTAAAACGTAAAATGGGATTGAAAGCTTTTTAACCAACAATGTCAGGCTGTAAAAGGATAACATTGTGCACACTGAATGCAGAATTAATTACTTGCCAGGAGAACTGGTAAATGTGAATTTCACATTGAATGTTGAAATGCTGTAATTCCAAGCAGCGGCATGCAGTTATCCATCTAATAAACACATTTTAACAACCGAGAAAGTAAACCAATGGAAAACCCAGCGTCATTTAGGAATTATCTGGGAAATTAATCATGGCTTAAAGCAGAAGAATTCTAGCATTATTTTTTTTTTAACTGTGGGTCTTGAAATCTGTATGTTTTCCCAACTTGAATTTTTTTATATTGATATATGCTCAAGACTTCCAATTTGATATATATATCAGAAAATATCTTGAATAATTAAAAACAATGACAGACAAACATCTGAAAATTGAGTCCATGTCAGGGGAAATAATTCTTAATGATTCAATGAATAATTGTTTATTCAACTTCCTATTTCACTGAAAAAAGATTTTGTTTGAAATAGCCCCTTATTATAGCTATTAGTATGCTTAAATCAGGTGATATATTTTGTGGTATGACTATAGCGATATATTTTTTATGTATGGAGTATATCTTGGTACACTTTAAGCTTATCGTGACAGCCCTATCACCAGACATATACATGTATGAAGTTTATGGAAATTTTCAGAACTGCCCAAGTAATTCTCAGTCATGTGAGATGGACAGGCTTTTTTTGGAATGCCTAAATAAAAGACTGGAGAACATGTGTGGTATTTTGTGAAGATCTTGCATTTTTTTCCGTCTGATTTATTTTTTTTTTCAAAAGCTATGAATCATGTTCCCATTGCTAAACTACTGATTAAATGTTGAAAACGTACTGTAAAGTTAAAACCAAAAGCCTTGGTTGTTTTTCTCTTATTGATGAAGGTCATTGTGACAATCTCCCTGATAATACTCTGGTACTCCTCTTAAATACATTGCTGCCTTGTGGTTATAGATTTGAAATAGTTTGAAAGAATTCAAGAGAGATTAAGACTTGCCAGTTAAATTGGAAAAAAAAAAGAATCTGGTGCAGTTTTATTCCCCATCAGGTGTAAGCTGTCACCTGTCAAGTAGATGACATTTGTCGGTATACGCTTCACCTGCCCGTCTATTTATGGTTTACCTCAGCTAGGTATGTAATATATGCAGGCGTATTACGTACAGTATAAGATCTGGTTATGTCTCTCTTTGTGAAGGCCTTAAACATTTAAAACTTCCTTTCTGAGAATGTCATTTTAAAAACTTACTCTGCAGTTTATAATAAATAAATTATTACATATAGAAATCAGAAATGAGACAAAAATCTCTCAAGTTATAGTCCCAGTTTTTATGGCACAGGGACCATCTTAGAGATCCCGATCATCTGAAATCAGAAAAGGAGAAGTTCCAATAATATTACGTTTGTTTATATTAAAAACATTTAAAAAAATAAAATAATAATAATCTTTTGTAAGGTGGGATATATCCAGGTGAAATACCCAAATTGTGAAAAAAATATTCTAATTAGATAGTTATTTACTATAACTTTTCATATTCGTATAACCTTTTAAGAGTAGTTTTTTTTTTCTAATCAACCTCATGCATTCATGATTATTTCCCCTTAACAGACACCAGGAGCCATATTGGATGGGAACTATCAGAACTAGCTATAGATTTTTTCTCCTGCTTGTAGTTTTAACTGGATTAATGAAAGCTTGAAGGATATCAATGTTGGCAGCCATATCTTGGCTTCTGGAAGAAAAAGTATTTATTTGCCAACATGAAATGAATTTGGTACATTCTCTGTCAGTCAAGCCTTCTGAGTAAGTGAAAAATAGACAAAAACCTAGGAACCTCATGAAATAAACTTCAGTGAAAAGCAATATTTGAGCTTAGCTTTTGACTTAATGAATTTCTTCACTGATAGAAAAGCAAACAATATGTGCAGATTAATTTGAGTGAAATGATGCCTTGTCATTTAGGAGGGGGAAAAAAAAACGAACACCAATTATTGAATAGTTCGATTAAAAAGAAAACAGGATGGGCTTGGTACCGAACATCTCAGTAGAGCAGACTGATATTGTTTCATTTCTTGAGATCCATTGCCGTCTATATTTGGAGTGCATTGAGATTGGCTGAGTGAGGCAGAATTATTGATCTGGCCCGAGCCTACTTTGTGAGCCATATATGGCAAGATTTAATGATGCAGTATTGATAAAGGCTTGCAGATGTAATAAATTCAATGTCTGAGAGGGCTTTTATACAGCAGGAGCTGTTTTAACTTCAGTTGTTAGAGATTTTATTCTAGTTTCTAGAGATGTTCAAATTGATAGCTTGCCATTTTCCATATCAGCATTATTAAAAAAAATAGATATCCCATCTGTAGTCATTGTTTGATGGAACATTCAAGAGAATCTTCATTCTTAAGTCTTGTTAAAAGAGTTTTGTGAGTGATTCAACGTCAAGAGGTAATCCTGCAGTATCTGTTTCTATATAATATCATGTTATTTAGATATCCACTGAGTGTTATCTAGGAGACATTTTGTTGCATTTCCATGTGTAACCAGTTTTTTGAGAAAGAGACTGGTTTAGGTTTAATGCATTCAAAGCTTTTGGAGGGCTTTCAGGTACATCCAAGGAACTAGGTAAAATGTGACTATCGAATACAAGGTTTATATAAAGTTTGGTCCAATATGATATTCCATTAGCACATTTTATATTAATCTGATCTGTCAGTGCCAGTATCCTCAGGCATAGACACTGAACTAGAGAGAATCTAACTCAATCACAATAACGTTTCCTGTCAGGGAAACTGTACATGTCACTGTCAGAGCCAGGGTTACTGCAGGAATACACTTCTCATCCTTCCATCGGGAAAACTGGGTCACTTCTTTATTACTCAATCATGTGGGGTTTTCATTTACCGCTGTATATTTGATCAGACTTTATACAATTTCATATGCATGACATTTGTGACAGTATTCTTGTACAGAAAAATTGCAAACAGAAAGCTTATAACTTATAAGCCTCTGGGTGACTTGCAGACTGATCTGGTTTTATATTGGTCACAAAGGTCCCTCCTTTTACATCTCGGAATTGATCTTCTCATTTCTCCTGACCTGAAACACTTGACTCAAGGCCTGCCATCACATTGCGTCTCTGAAGTTGGGTGAGTATTAATCACCTTAATGATAGTTTTAGTTTAGGATTGGCTTCATGTAGACCAGTGTAAATACACACACATTCATTACATAACAATTATTTCTCATACTGTTTTTTTGTTTTTTCCTCCACCAGCAGCTTTTCAAACCTTTTTTTTTTTCTTTTTTTTTTTTTTTGCAAAAATACTTTCTAGGTGGCTGACTATCCCCTTCCTCTCAGGTTCAAAATGTATTTATTTGTTGCCCATCCTTACTGTTGTCATTTATTATCCAGTTTTGCCCAGTATTTTTAAATAAAAAAAAAAGGACCTGAAAATTTTATCTCAAATAGAGGAGTCCCTTTATTTTTTTTTTCTTTTGTAAGGTCCTGTCCTATTTGATTATGAAATATATCATGTATACATGAGTATATGAGTATTTAGTAGGCATATATGTATACACTGGACATTTGAGCCAACCCATTGTATAAAGCATGTGTAAATCTAGGTCTTACAAGTAGAGTGACTCATCCAATTAACAGAGACAAAAGACATTGTGCAGGAATGTAATTGATCCTCAGCTTTGTACACCAACTGTTTGTGAACACTTCACTGATACTAACAACGTATGGACAATATGCTACTTGAGAAACCCACCAGAAAATAGGCAAACATAGCCTTGTCATTACAGACACTGGCTGGTATCACTTGCTTCATACGATGACAAAATTCATTATATTGTCCATATGGATGGCCATAAACAAAAGCTGATTAGATATTTGTCTACACTGGATAATCCCTGTTCTGATAATGACACATGGTGTAGGTTTGCTGCCAGTGGGAGAGACTGCAGACCTTGATGGAGCCTATACCAAATACTAATCATTTTGAAGTCCTGGCCCTTTGTTCTCAAAAATAATATGGCACTTAAGTATATTTTTCATACTCAGCTCAATATATGCCCAGTTGTTTCAATTTGAGTATGATATATAGGAAGTTTGAGCTTAAAATCATACTTAAGTATGCTCTGAGAACAAGGACTCAAATTTAGTGGAACCTCAGCTGCCTTTAAATAAACTGATATCATATGGGAGGACATTGTTAGTGAGGATGCTATGTAGTTCAATGCGGTCATCAAGATTGAGGGTTTTTGAATGAACAAGCTTGAATCATTGTATTAATCATCCTGTAGAGTTTGAATATTTATTTTTTAGCACTTGAGACCCAGGTTTGTGCTAATTTTGACCACTGTTGAAATAATATTCAATCTTGTATGTTGTTAAAACATAAGTCCTTGCAATATTTCAAACAATGGAAATTGAATTCTGTCTGATAAAATGATGAGCAAAAACATCTTATTTGGCCTAATTAAGTGAGAATTTGTCTATGTCCAATGACAGATTTAGATTTTATGTGCACTGAGTAATATTTTAACAAGGATGTTTCCTCAAATTCAGCAGATTTCATTGAGAGTTCATGCAAAAAATTGGGCAGTTTTCTCAAATCCTTACTCAAGATACCCGAGCAAGATTCCCATTTCAATGCATTTGCTGAAGATTAAAAGCAAACAAACCGCACCAGCACCACAGATGCAGTTTTATGTTGTGTGATAATGTAACCAGATCAACGGCATGTGAATGTCAAAATGCATATATATGGGACAGATTTTAACTTCAGTGCACTCACTGTCATAAATCGTGAATTCATTATTTACCCAGGTATTCATGAGAACCTGAACAAAAGAATTCATGGGCCTGGTTATGCTGGTTATGCTGAGCCATGTTAACAATAGAGCGGATTATGCACATCTAATGTGTTCCTTTACCTGTGTGCTGACACATAAAAACCTGACTCCCCCAGCATCACATTCTGTCTAAACTTTTGCTCTTTGGCTGATAAGAAAACTGGGATTTCAGGGTTTTTCCCTGGTGCACAAAATTGTCCATTTTGACCCTCAAATTGTGTAAACGACCCTCTAATATTTCAAAATTTGTCTCTTTATCTGTATATCAGGGGGTCACTTGTCCCTCATTTGAAAATATCAAAAGAAAACCCTCGGATTTTTTTACCTTCACCACTGCAGTTTTCTGTCTGAATGAACTTCTGCTATCCCAAAGGACAGAAACAAACAGTATAAAACCTCATCAGTTACTTGTGGGCTGATGTGATTTTATACCACCAGTTGCATAGCTTATCTTGCATGCTTATAGGGATAGATCCAAATTACTCATTTAGTTTTTTTCCACCATTGTAAAATCTTGTAAAATCAAATTGTGGTTTAATTTACCGTGCTAAATAATAATTTAAAGAGTATTTAGTCATAGGAATGTCATTTAATGGGACTGACACCTCAATAGTTGGTTTTTAAGGTTGATGGTGGTTAATATAAAGGTTTACATACATGAAAGTCAGTCACTCACCAGGCCTCTGTAATTGTCTGATTTTCTGGGCATATTATTTTTGACTATCTCCATCATGAAAATGAAATTAGTATCTTTTCTGACAATGCCTAAGACCTTACTTTGTGTGTGTGTGTGTTTTTTTTCTCAGGGGATAGTTTTGTCTAGCAGTGGTGTCTCTTGGCCTCCATAATCCTTGAACTTGGTGAAGGTTCTGGTAACCTGGCAATGGCCCAAACCCCAAGCTGGTGTGCTAAATATTACATGTTCTTATCAAGTGCAGGTTGTTCCTTGCTGAAATATTTTATGGTAACATGGCTACACTTGTACTCTGTACTGACTTTTGAAGTGGGAAGGTGCCCTACATTCTGTTTTGACATGAGGACTCCTTGATAAAATGGGCATATTATGGTCTGATGTAAAGGGGTACATTGAAGTTTAAGATTGGGCTGCTAGGTACCAAATATGTTCTCTACCACAGTTCTGAATAGAGTGAAGATCCATATCATCATCACACTTCATTATAATGCAATTGCCAATATAACACTGTTTACACCATGGACCCCAAGTCATTATTTATGCCCTACCTCTCACCCGAATGATAGATCAGAGAGCATTTTGTCCTGTCTGTCTGTGGACAACAGTTACTTTAACTTTGTCACCATAACTTGAAAACTACCCCAGGTGTCGGATTTTGAACTTAAAATATCATAATGCATAGATAGTACAAAGAACCATAATTCAGTCTGGACCCATTTCGAATTATCTCCCTTTATGTGAGGCTTGGATGGGGGAATTGTGTTTAACTAACACATCTTGCTTGTTATTGTTGTCATATCCAGTTGGACCCCTTAAACAGTCTTAGAATATATATAGATCTGCCCTTTATGAAGTTCAAACCAACAGATTTCCTCCAGTCCTTCTCTATTCTACAGTATTTAATCTTTCATTTTCAATAAATCATGCATTCACTTTGTAAACTAATAGAATTCTTGTTCCAGATTTAGATTTTTCTACTGTTACACTGGAGGAAAGCTTTTAAAGTTGTCACTTACAATAAAAGTTTCATTACTATTTGTGAAAAATGTGTTTTTCATCCCAAGTATCTCAGAAGGAATTTTTCCTGTCTATACCCAGTTTCCCCACAGGCGTATGCAAGACATTGCCAGTCTACTTCAGTTTCTTTTTTAACTGCACGTCTTTACACTTAACAACATAATGTACTGAATCTTCTTCCTTCGAAGAATTGATTTAAGTTCTTATCCAGTGAAAGTGAATACACCCGTTTTGGCATCGTCTTTTAAAATCTAGTTAGCAGGTTTTCCAAAGTATTTTTGGGTGATAGGTTTGGTGGTTCCCTACCAGTCCTGGCAGTTTATTTAGATTGATGTCTAACTGTGCACACATGCCATTATGTAAGCATGTTAAGAAAGGTGATATAATTTATTTCCTACTGTTTGTCTCCTACATATTTTTGCTCTTGCTGTAAACTTCCTTTCTAGGTCGACATAATACACAATTATCATCTGAGTAAGGACAATTAAGGCCATTTTCCTTGGTAAAGCAATTAGGTACCCTGGAAAATCTGTAAAGAGCTAATTATACAGGATATCTTGTGTGCCCTTCCCTGATTATTGTGCTACATTAACAGGACAGATTCTTCTGTCAGAGACAATTTATGTCCTGCACTGGGTTATTTCCAGCTTGTCTACTGTATGCATGTGTCAGCAATTGCATATTGATTAATTGAAGCAAAATGCAAGAGTTTTAAAGCCAGTGTTACTTCTAACAATTTATTAATAAGAGCTGTAAAAAATATTTCTTTATCTGTTAGAAAATCTTTAAGTGTCACATTGAATTGATTTGGCTGGCTGGTTTAGTAATGGGACTCACAAAGCACTTGACAGTTCTTTACAGATAAGTATGGCCTGCTTGTGTAGCGGCCATTATGTTGCCCTCCGCCTACACTGAGTTATCTGTATTGAGTTTTGTATAGAGATAGGGCAGTGTGGCCACAGCAGTGCACCAGTATACATGATCATGTGGTGTTTACATTGCTTGTCTCTGGTTCACTACACAGGGGAAGGTCATACACAAGATGTATGTGGGAAATAGGCTTTCATCAGTCATAACTGTTTTTGTCTACTTTATTTTTCCCCTTCTCATTTTACTTTGGAGTTTTTCACCTGTGAAGGGGCTCTTCGAGGGGACCCAGAGGTTTTCTGAAAGGGGGTTCTGGGGTATGCTTAAAAGTTAAAGCTACCGACTAAATTGCTTATCATTACAACGTGAGGTCAAGTGTGTTGGAAGACTTAAAGCCAATTGGCTGATCTCTGTATTTTGATTCAATACCCAAAATATGATTATTTTCCTCTTAAAGTGCAGATATCAGATTAAAATGACTCAAATTACTTAACATTTGGTATACTGACTCACACAGTAAAGAGTTGAGCAGGATCAAGTTAAAATGGGGTTTATGCTAAATACTTGAACCGTTTTACATTTTGTGCAATTTTGGTACAGTATTTAAAGACCACAAGATATTTCTTGTTTCCATGTGCTAGATGATCTGTCTGTATGACCCCTATACATTAGTTAATAAGTTTTGATACTGTTGTTGTACTCTACGGAATGTGGCATAAGATCATAAAATGCATTAACATTAAAACGGTAGGTGAGAATGCCTTGAATCAAAGGGAACATATGCTTTCAGCCAAGTTCAGCCCACGTTCAGGCACACTGAACACCTGCGGGCAGGTGGAACTCTGCGAATATGTACTGGAACAGAGCATGTTGAACATTCTTGACTAATAGAACTGGAGTAAACTTGGTTATATTCCAAACTATCAAGATCATTAAATTTTTTGCTCTTAAGTCTCTTGAATTATAGCAGGTCTGTAGATTGTTTTTCTTTAAATTTTGAAATGGTATAGGGCAGTTTTAAAAATAGCCTAGAGGGTAGAGAAAAAGCTATCAGACTAATAGCTCATTTCCTGTGATTTGGCAAAAAAGGAAGGGGATATTTTGTCCACAATGGAAAAATCTCATCTATTGTCTGTCTGTCCAAAATATGCAGGAAGGTTTGGTAGAGAAATGTCAGACACTTAACGAAAGTCTGCCAGGCTCATACTTTGCATATTGTACACTACAGCTTTGGGTCTTATCAGCTGTCCATCTCTATGCTATGTGCTAATCATGCAGAAAAAGAAGGAAAAAATCCCTGGAAAAACACTTGGAGCATGATAATTGTGGTCAGACTGCCTAGTGAACTTGTAAAGAATTAAGATGTGTGCCTTATACCATATGTACTATGGATCTTGTATGATATCTTGCATAATATGTTTGTAGTGTTTTGTCCAATTACACTTTTGTCAGATATATAACACAAACTAGAATAATTCCACCACCCCTCCACACACTGTCAAAACACGTATTCATCTCAAATGCACTAATGTGTAGGAAGTGATACGAAACTTAATCAACCTTTTCTTCGAGTCTACGAAATGGTTATGGGAAAAATAAATGGTTTTGTCTGTGGACATTGATCTGATTGTGTATGTCTGTGGTCAGGAAGCTACGGAAGCTGTAAGTAGGCTCATGAGGCTTGATGTATTGTTCTGGTTTGAACAAGAAAGATTTCTTTATTAATTTTAGCTACCAGAAGAGGAAGATGCAGAATAATTCAATTGTATGTACAACTGAACTTCTGTGAATGGTTACCCATGGCTTTTAAGTAGATCTATAGGAGGTAAAGAGAATAGCTTATGAAGTGAAAGGAATAGCTTGCTATTTTAACCCTTTCCCTCATATAGACTCATTTTGACGCCCTCAATAGGTACCACATAAAACCTGATCTGCAGAAAACCACAGTTAAACCTTACCAAATTTAATTATAAAGTCCTCATTTTCAGACCACTGAGGAGCAGCGAACAGTATAAAACCTGATCAGCCAGGGAGTTACTCGCAGGCTGAACTGGTTTTATGCTGTTCGCATAGGTCTTTTCATGGTGTCCTCTATGAGGGAAAGGGTTAACCTGTATTAGTGTTCAACCTGGAATAACAGCCAACCTATAAACAAAGACCAGTGAATGAATTTACAGTTCTGAATTTATAGAGATTTAACCTTTTTCAGTTTCCTATCAATTAACCTTTGTTCACAGGTTTTAAAGTATATTTAAAAAGTTGTTTGTTACTATTTTCTTTGAGTTAAATTTAGGGCTTAAATAGCTGAACTCATCTGAAAATGCTGGATTGCTAGTTGAGAAAATAAGTCATCCATGTGTCTTTTGTATAGAGGCTGGGAAAGATGGATTATATAGGAGGTCAGTCATTTGTATAGAGGCTGGAAAAGATGGATTATATAGGAGGTCAGTCATTTGTATAGAGGCTGGGAAAGATGGATTATATAGGAGGTCAGTCATTTGTATAGAGGCTGGAAAAGATGGATTATATAGGAGGTCAGTCATTTGTATAGAGGCTGGAAAAGATGGATTATATAGGAGGTCAGTCATTTGTATAGAGGCTGGGAAAGATGGATTATATAGGAGGTCAGTCATTTGTATAGAGGCTGGAAAAGATGGATTATATAGGGGTCAGTCATTTGTATAGAGGCTGGAAAAGATGGATTATATAGGAGGTCAGTCATTTGTCAGGTTCTGCTACTTAATAAGTCTGATTAAAAGTTTCAGAGATGATGCAAGTTGTTGACCATTTTCTCTATAAATTAAAGCTTTGGTGTACCTGGTGTAGAGACACGATGACACATGTACATGAGATTATGTAGGCCCCATGCATACACTTGTGATCATTTCACCTGTCCCAGGTGTGTCAGGTCTCCTATCTTCTTGTTAGTCACTTTTCTGATTCTCTCTCCCTCTTTCTCTGTCTCATCTCACATACATCATTATCTTTTTTTTTTTTTTTTTGTCTTTCTCTCCCATCTCTCCCTCTCTTTCTCTCTGTTAAAGAACGGCTTTTCATATGCTATTGTACTTGAAATACAGATGGGATATTTTCAGAAGACTTTGATTTTCAAATTATTACTATCAATATTGAGTCTGTAGGATATTGATGCCAACTGATGTTTTGATCAGGAACATCATTGCCTGAACAAACAGCTCTCTATATACCTACTAGAAATGTTCCTAGATGATTTTAAAGCATTTGTGATCATTATTGAAGTGCATATCCATTTGGCCTATTAACAATCATTTTCAGCCATGTCTGAAGTTCAGGTGATATGCTCAAATTTAGACTTGTCTTGATTTTTTTTTTTCTTAATTTTTTTTTTCCGAGAAGGAGAGAATTGACAAATGACAGGAAATGGGAGGAGACCTTCCCAGTTTTATGACTTGTTGTGTATTAGATTTACTTCCAAATGACAGGAATTATGAAGATGTTTCTTAATCCCAGTTTAGTATTTAAGTCCATTCATTTCAAATCAGTACAGCAGTTTCATGCAAGTACCAACCACAGGTCTGTTTCTGAGTGCACTGCCAAGTTCAGCTGCGGTATCAAAACATGGTCCTGGCAGTTTCATTACCTTTCCCAAATGCTTGCATCTGTCTTGTTTACTCTTTCCTCTCTGTAAATCGGAGAACTCTTGGAGGATGAATATTTATCAAGGCATGGTAGTAAAACAAATGGATTTAGATTTTTGATTTTGAATAATCTGGTAATTTGGTTTTCAGAAAGGTGATAAACTGGGGGAAAAGGAATGAAAGTGGCTGAAAGTCTTGTCAGAAATCGATTTCTAAAAGTTCTGTCAGAAATCTTTCAAGATTTGATACTTTTAATGGTGTACTTATTCACAGCTTTCATACACATGAAAATGTATGAGAATACTCTTTAATATTTACAATGAGAGATGCAGTTTCCTGTTTAACAGTGAAACCCAAGATGCCATGCTTTTAAAATCAAGAACCCTCACAGACTGTTATGCACAGAATTCAATACATGGAACAAACTGGTTGTCAAAATTGACCAAGTTTGTATGCGCTAAGTTAATATCTGAATTGTCTGAGAAATCACTCTAGCAATATATTTTGTCACCATGGACCAAGCTGATATTTTTTAGGCATTCTCAGTTATTGATTTCCGTGTCAGTTGCTGTGGCATTCGTATTTCTTCCGTTCTTAAATCTCTCCTAGACTAGCATGTGACAGGACAACTAGACAGTGTAATATAAGGAAGATTGAGGTTGATGGTCAAAGGGGAGCGATAGTTAAGTGGATAGAGTGTCCACTCCGGGAGTTTGTAGTTTCTATCCCTAGTCATTACACACCATAGTTGTTAAAATGTTACTGGTTTAACTCCATTTCTTGGTGCCTAGCACATACAGAATAATGTAGATTTTGTAAAGACATTTTCAGATAATAGAAGGCTGAAGCATTTAGCTTAGTGTCAAAAAATAGCCAATGTGATCATAGTGAGAATATACTTCTTTTGTCTGGAAAATGTCTTCCAGCTTAAAAAACACCCTAAAATAGTAGAAACACTTGATTTTGTCAGAAAGATCACTCCGTTTTGTACATGTATGTTAAAATTGAAAAGTGTTCTGTTGAAATAAATCACCTATAAATTTGAATTTTCAGAGCTTCTGATTGGCCACTTATTTACGGTGGCTTCTTAATAAGGGTAGTTCTGGGGCTGGTAGACCCAGTGTCAGGATAGAGTGTGGGGTCAGGATAGAGATTGACCACTGGGTGTGGGGTCAGGAAAGAGATTGACCACTGGGTGTGGGGTAAGGATAGAGATTGACCTCTGGGTGTGGGGTCAGGATAGAGATTGACCACTGGGTGTGGGGTCAGGATAGAGATTGACCACTGGGTGTGGGGTCAGGATAGAGATTGACCACTGGGTGTGGGGTCAGGATAGAGATTGACCACTGGGTGTGGGGTCAGGATAGAGATTGACCACTGGGTGTGGGGTCAGGATAGAGATTGACCACTGGGTGTGGGGTCAGGATAGAGATTGACCTCTGGGTGTGGGGTCAGGATAGAGATTGACCACTGGGTGTGGGGTCAGGATAGAGATTGACCTCTGGGTGTGGGGTCAGGATAGAGATTGACCCTGGGTTGGGGTCAGGATAGAGATTGACCTCTGGGTTGGGGTCAGGATAGAGATTGACCACTGGGTGTGGGGTCAGGATAGAGATTGACCACTGGGTGTGGGGTCATGCCACTTGTCTATGATAGCACAGTGAGGCAGCATGTCTTCTTGTCTCATGTTGACTATTGTCCCCTTTAGACGGAAATATTGTTGGTGGGACATTAAACCCAACAAACAAACTGACAAGGCAAATTAGATTATTTACAAAGAAAGTATTTTTGTTTCATGTGCACTTTGTAGGAAAATGTCGAGTTGTTCCTGTTTTGAAAATGTGAAAAGAGGTTTTTGGGAGATGTGTCAAAGTTTGTTAGCTGAATGTTGTGATATCACTCATTAGCTCACAGTAAGAATTGCGGGTGTTACTCAAACTAGTTAATTAGAGACAGATTGTCGGTTACAGCTGTTTATTATGCATTAACTCCGAATCATATTGCGGGGTGGGGTAAGTGTTTTGTTTGAAAAGGCATGGGTAACTCAACCCCTGGCAAAACCTTTCTTCAAACATGTTGAGAGCAGTTGTTATTCAGCAATAAGCTAGGCCTATTTTCACAGCAGAACAGCATATTTGCTTGCCCTAGTTGAGAGAGTTTCACTGAAGATAGCTTGTGTAAACAGGAGTGCAGTATGTGTATGTGTTTTTCACACAAGTGGCTGTACACACTGTGAAGGTTTAACCCAGGTTGTGGGAGAGAAGGCATGGAAGGGGCTCCCACAGGGAAATTCATGCTAGGGTCATGAAAAACTTAATGTTTATCAGAAAAATGAATTGCAAACAATGTTAAACTTTATGTTATAGGAAATGACAATGTATTAGACCTACATGAAATATCATGAGATCTTTGACTTACTGCTTGTAAGTGTAATTTAAGTGGCCATTTGAAATTGAGAAAATGTTTTAGTTTTTTTTCTCAATACTAAGTCTTGTACTTTTGTGTCCTTCAAGGCTAAGAAATGATACCAATTTGTACATGTATGTACTGTTGTGTAACATTGTGTCAGTAAAAACACTGAATATGTAGTCATAGTGACACATGGATTTTGCGGATTTGGAATGCAAATGTTTTGAGATGGCATTGCACAATACAAGCTTGGAAATATAATATTACCCCTGCAAAACATCTTTGGGTTGTTCTAGTTGTAGATTAGAAAAAAAAATCTTCAATATCAGGTTGTTTATAATGGCTGTGTGTGAAACCCTTGGGTATAAAAAAGAAAACACCCTATGTAACCAAGAGTTGATCTGGCCACAAACTTTCCCATATCAAGCATGGATAGGGATTTGCAGCTTTGTCAAAGTCAAATACAAGATTGACACAGCTGTATACAAGGTACTAGAGCCCGCCCTTTTTTAATCCGAGTTTCACTTTGTTGAACAGATTATGTTCACAAGCATACTGTATGCAGAATTGCTTGAGAAATCTGAGGATTGCAAAACATTTTTTTTTCTTTTTATTCTGTAAAACCATTTCCAAATGTTTTTCCAAATTAGAGATGTTTTATATAATCAAAACCCAAATTTCATTTGAGACCATTGGATGTAGCATAATAGCTGCCTTAAATTATGATCAAGCTAGAAAGCATAAATTATTAATTGTTTTCTGATATTTCACTAATCTACTTGTAAATATGTAAACATTTCCATGTTGTCTTGTGTTTTGGGTACATGTATTGATCAGTATACAAAATTTAACATTTTGAAGGCTGAAGAATGTTGACCTGTACATTGTGTTGTGAGACAGAAATGTTATGAAAAAGCCCTCAGGCAGTCAGTTTAACCACTTTTCTAAGGTGACATGTAGACAAGGGAGTGTATGTATTTACTCTGAGGTCATACCTCATACTTGGTCTAACATGTTCTCAAGTGAATGCTGAAGTCATTAGGTGACTCCAAACAGTAACAGTAAACATTAAAATATATATGTTAAGACAGAAACCATTAGAGCATAGATGTGAAATTGTTTTAATTTGGTTTTCTAACATACAAAAACATACATGCAGCATAAAACCTACTTCAGTCCTTGCTATAAGGCAGAATTGGAACAAATACTAGTCAAGTATTATACAGTAATGAATTACTTTCACTAGAACTAGGGTGATACAGAATATACTTGACCTTTGTACACAGGAGGGCTATAAATAAGGCATTTACTTGAATGACTGAAAAATAACCAGATCAGC